>VWPW01014234.1:74012-214473 GCA_013389825.1 Crypturellus undulatus
GCCGGGCGCTGCAGGCTGCGAGGGGAGGCAGGAGCGGAGCCGCCGCCGCCGCTGCCGAGGGCCGGGGCCTTGGACGCGTCCGGCGCGGCGGAGGAAGAGGAAAGGGGGGAGCCGGCGGCCCCTCGCGGAGGACGCGCCTGCATCCGCCCGGCCAAGGGAAGAGGGAAGCGAAGGGAAGAGGGGGAAATAAAAAAAAAAAAGATAAATAAAAAAGGGGGAGCGAGCGAGAGAGCACCGCCGCCGCCGCGGAGACAAAGAAGCGGAGCCCACCCGGGCTGGGAGCCTCCCCAGTGCTGCCGTTAACGGCCGCCCGCCCAGGTGAGCGCGGCCGCGGGACCCGCCGCAAACTTGTGGTGGCCGTTGGCGGGGCGGGGGGGGCAACGGCCACGGAGCGGCCGTTGGNCGGTTTGCGGTGCCACGTCCAGTGGCGGGGCGGGAGCGGGGGAGAAGGCAGCGGCTCCTCCTCATCCTCCTTGAGTTGTATGTGTTGTGTGTGTTGTGTGTGCGACAACCGCCGCTTTGTGTCACCCGCCGTCCTGCGGGAGCGCTGGGGCAGGGCGGGCCCCTGCGCACGGGGTGGGGGGGGAACGGGGGCGGGTGTCGTGTGGGGACCCGGCCCTGCCGCCCGGGGCCGAAGATGAGGGAGAAAGGCAGCGGCTCCTCCTCATCCTCCTTGAGTTGTATGTGTTGTGTGTGTTGTGTGTGCGACAACCGCCGCTTTGTGTCACCCGCCGTCCTGCGGGAGCGCTGGGGCAGGGCGGGCCCCTGCGCACGGGGTGGGGGGGGAACGGGGGCGGGTGTCGTGTGGGGACCCGGCCCTGCCGCCCGGGGCCGAAGATGAGGGAGATAAAAGAAAATAAAAATAAAAGGAAGGAAGGAAGGAAGGAAAAGGCGCCCGGAGGTTGGCGCGGAGCAGCCGCCGCCAACAGATACAAAGTTGGCTTCGCCCCTGGGCTGGCGGCGGCAGGGGTAAATCCAGGGGAAATGCCTTCTTAATTAAGAAATCTTTTATTTGCTTATCTCTTTATCTTTCAGTTATTCCCACGAGGCGCGTGTCAAAAAATGCATGCTTTCAAGAAAAAAAGTTTTTTTTCTTCTTTTTTGTTCCTTTCCTTGAGGATTTATCCACGGCGTGTGGGGCAGGCACGAAAGTGCCCTGTGTGGCAGAGCTGCTGGCCCGGGGCACCGGGTCGTGCGTGGGTGCCCTGCGAGTGCCCGAGCAAGGTTGGGGGGGAGCTGAGGAGCTTGGCCTCCTGCGGGGTGGGAATATTCTGGTAAGCGCCCTTGTGCCTGCCTCTAATTTTTCCTCCTTCTTTCTCCTTTCCTTTCGTTACTTTTGGCTTTACTAGATCTAAACCCGCCTTCCTTTGTAGCCTTTTTTTTTCTTTCTTTCTTTAAGGAATAGAGCAACCATCAGTACAATACACCCGCGATGGGCATTGATGACAACGTAGGTAAATGACAGAAAGCTGAGCTGGAGCAGACTAGCGTAGATGAATTACACTGCTTGTTCAAAAAGCTCTTGGGGTTTGGGGAGAAAAATATGCAAGTTTATAAATGTTTTTACCCCATTTTTAGTTAAAAGTGTGGCCACACGGATGGATGGCCTTTACTGGCAGGTCAGGCACAGAGGCCCACCTGAGACAAAGTTGTTAGATGAGGTCTTGGGTCTGTAATTCAGGTTTGACTTGTGACCGGCTAATCATGTGTGCCCATGTGCTGTAGTTGTATGCTAAGATCTCTCACTATTTTTTTATAGTACATATGGCCTTCTGTGTGCATCAGAGCTGTATGGTGAACCAGAAGTAGTTTAACTCCAAAATGCCTTTTTATTTTATTTTTATTAAAACTTGAATGAATAATTTAAACTCAACCATTGATTTAAAATATCGTTTCTCTAACTGGATTCTCTTTCTTTTACTTAAGTCTTAAGCAGTACTTGTTTCTGAGGAGCAGGCCCTTGTAGCCGCTTAATGCAGGAGAACTGGACCTCTCTTTAATGAAACATGGCAATGCCCTTATAAAAACAAATCTGCATGGCCCGACCACGCATGGTTTATATCATCGGGAGCTTGGCCTGGTGACTTAATATGGAGGAATTCGAAAGGGCTTACTGGGTGGGAGCTTGTTAAGGACTTCTTTTTAAAAGTGCTTGTTCTGCCACTGTTTTTTAGGAGTCCTAAGTGGGCAGCCTCTCATAGATAATGATATTATGCTTTTGTTTTAAAGGATTATAACTTACAAATGACTTTGCTTCTTAGAAATACTGCTTTAAGAAAAAACTCTGGAATTTGAAATCTTCTGTCTGACCCAAGTAATCATGGCTTAAGTTTTATTACTCCCAGGAGAGATTATGTTTTCTTCATAACTTTGTCTTCTTGAAACTTTGACAGAGGATGTCGCTTTTGGGAACTGTGAATAAATGTAGAGATAGAAAGAACTTGTACAAGTGAAGATTATAATAAGAAAACATCGTAATATAAGTCATGAAATGCATAGGGATTTCATTGCAATGTTAGCTGTTATATTAGCCCTTTATCTCTACTAGGTGTTATTTCCAGTTGCTTTTATAATATAGTATTATACAAAATCTCGAAAAACAACAGCGGATCTAGCTACTGCCTGCATGGTCCCTTATATTGTGTTCTTGCTACCAAAACTCTGCTCAATAAAAAAAAACTCCAGCCGTTGGCTTGTTGCTGTAAGGAAAAGGGAACTTGCTGTCGTTTTTCTCTCCTTGCACTATTTTCTTTTATGGCTTCCTGAGTAGCTCTGTGAATGTAAGGATTGGTATTTGATATCTGATGTGTCACCTAACATCCACTGCCTGCCACAGAACTGGAACAGGGATGGCGGAGTCTCCTTGCTTTCCATCCTTTTTGCTTCCTGCTGTCAATATATACAATTCCTTGGCAGTGCTCAGGGCTTTCCTCTGTAACAGCCGTGGCAAGTCAAGAAGTGATGTGCAGCTGGCTTTATTTGTGGTTGCGATCTCGAGGTGCAGCAAAACTGCCTTCTCCTTTTCAAACTGCTTGAGGTAAGAGCTGCTTTCAGGCTTGTGAAGACAGGGCCCTATCACTTTGCTTGCATGGATTCAAAATCAAAATGAGGGAAACTTCGAATCTGAGCTTATGTTGTAGAAAACATTTTCCATTTACATAGTGGGACTGATTGTTTTGGAGTCATGGCTGTTTCTTCCCCCCCCTCCCCCAGCCAACCCGGTGCTGTGAGGCAGCATGGCTGCTGCTTGGGAATTAATCAGGGCCTTTGAAGGGATTTTCAGGTACCTGCTCGGGAAACCTCCATGCCGCCAGGTTGTGGTGAGCTGGGTCTGAATTGTGATGGAAGGTGCTGGATGCACTTGGCTGGCAGCGCTGCTCGGCTGAAGTAGGTCATGGTTCCCACTCAGGAGGCGTGAGCAGAGGGGCTCTGCGGGAAAGCGGCTTTTTGCCTTCCTGAAATAATAAACTTGAAAGTGATACGTGTTAGCGTTGTGTTTACTAGATGCACAGAAGTGCTGCAGAATGCTAGTTTCACTGAAGCGAAACCTCTCCTTGAGAGTCAGGAAGTCCTTACTAGCTCCTACATGGGAAGACCTTCGCAAAAGACTGGGATGGCGCTCGTAATGTGGGAAGTTACATTGCTACCTCTTCCTAAGGGATTTAAATGAGTCCCACGCTATTAATTCAGTGACTGTGCTGTTGTCCAGTCTTCTTAAAGAGATATTGCATGAGATCCTGTTGACTTCTGCCTTTTGAAAAAAGAGTTTTCTTGACAAGTTTGCAAAAACAGACAAGCAAATGCTGGGCCAGGTATCCTGGATAATTTCTCTTGAAGGTAATTCCAATCCATTTAATTTTTTTCTTGCAGATTCAATTAGACTCATTAGTTTCCTCATTGTAACTTAGTCTGCTGTGTTCTGCCCAATTAAACCACTACTCTGCTCAGTGGTGAGTGAAGTAATTCTTTCAAGTGTGTGTGTGTGCTTTTTTTTTTTTTCTGAAGTAATTTTCCCCCCCATCATAAGGATTCTTGTTTCATAAATGCTAACGAAATGACTAAATTTGAAGTGTGTTGAAATATGACATACATTTTTATATTATATTAAGCATATATGGCACACCAAAGGAGTCTGTTTCTCACTGCTGACAAGTGAGATTCTGTTTTAGAACCAGCATAAATTATTCGGTGTGCAGTGAGGTGGCTTGGCAAGGTATATTTTTAAGGTTTAATAGAGTATTGTAAGTGTTATAATTTCAGACGCAGAGGAATAAATCTTGATTAGAGAATAGCAAACCATTACATTCTAAATTATTGCAAACATGCACAGTAAGCCAGTGTTAGCAAAAGTTTTAGAAGTGCTTGTGTTCAGAAAAACGTGCAATACAGTGGCAGATCAGCCATGCTAGTGTATTCAGCATGTTTGAAAGGATAGAAACAAACTTTGACTTTTAGGCTTTCCCTTTTGAAGACCTTGATAGGTGGGTTGTGCTGGTTTTGGTTCTGATTGCATTAACAACTGGTGACATGTAGCTGATTCTGATTGTTCTGTGGAGATGAATGTGTTGATAGATGCCTGTACTCTCAGAAATGCTTGCTCTTTATGTTACAGTCACGACAGAATACAGATGCAAAATACAGTGCAGTGCAGAGACATTTTTAAACTAAGCTGCAGAAATGAGCCAATTCTAACTCCTCCAAGTAATTATGTGCAGAGTACACAAAACTGCTTATGTAGTCATTGAAGTAGGTGTTAAGATACTCTGCAGAGTATAGCTATTTTTTTTAATAATGGAAAACGCAGTGTGTTTTAAATGTTTATGAAATCAAGTAGCAGCCTTCTGAGGCAACCTCCTCCTTTTTTAGATCAGTGTTGGAAGGAAGGTGGCTGTGCATTTCCACAGTGTTGCAGCAAGCTGGGCTCCTGTGGTAGTTGGGGTATTTCCTTCTTCTGAGGGTGCTGCTTGCACTCCGTGCTTAAGTGCAGAGAGTGTTGGCTGGGCGCTGCCCCGGGCTGTTTGGCTGGCGTAGATCAGTCACAGAAAAGGTGTCAGCAGCTCTCCAAGTTACTGTTTCTTTAGTCAAAAGGCAGATTTTTACCTTTCCTTCCAGCCTGTTCGGTGTTTTTGACTTCTGGAAATGTTCAGAATTGTGGGTGCCTTTAATGAGGACAAAAGTACAAAAATGCAAAGGCAGATGTCCAATTCTTGTGAGTACAGAGCTTGAGGACTTGATTTCTAAGATGGGTGTACTGAGCTTCATCAGTTATGGTATGAGGAGCTGCTTTTACCTGGCTGCTCTTGGCTTTTCGTGGCTGCCTCTTTTTACAGCTTACACTGGATCAACTTGATGCAAGCAGGGAGCAGCAAGGAAACTGGAAAAGGTTAGCAAAAACAGTTGCTTTCCTCCTTATGCTGGGGCAAGATCCTGTGCTCTGTTATCAGCTTACTCTTTTCTTGCAATTTAACTATACTGTCTATTTATTTATTTATTTTTAAATATGATCATAAAATGTAAGACCCTGTCCATTGAAATCAAAATAGCTCATTGCCGGGTGGAAAGGTTTTAGAAATTGTGTTGCATGTTAGGGATGCAAAATAAAAATGTGCTGGTGTAAATAACTGTAACAGTTTGATCAGTCCCATCACAACAGTTTAGGACAGAAGAGGAGCACAGAGTTGGTTTGAATTGTTTTACATGTGGAGAATTAAATTGATACTACTGTGTGGGTTTTTTTTAAGGGCGTTCTAGTCTGATAAAGTACTTAAACAGCAATAAATTAAGACTCCCATTTGGCAAGCTCTGGCACAGATAGCCATGGAGAGGAATCCCAAGTATTGATCAAAATGACTTCTTAGTTTTTGTTGTAATAAAAACTTCCTTAGCGTGGTGTAGCAGGGTTATAAGTCATAAGAATATCGAGGTTCTTTGAATAGCGGTGTATTCCATTTGTTTCCTTCCATGTCTATTGTACGTCTTACTTGACTGCCAGTGCCAGCCTAGACTATTGCTCTTCCACAGGGATTCGCTTCTTGTTTGACAACCTAATGCTGTTTTGGATGGTGACCAGGAAAGTGTTCTTGAACTTTTTGATGCAAAAGGCAAGACGTGTGGCTACATGATATGTTCTTGGGCTGAGTTTGCATAGCTGTCCTGATGGCAAATCCTGTGTTCCTTTCCCTGAATGGATAGTGCATTACCCTGTGTACAGAAAGACATCAGGTTTGACAGGTCATGAGCAGTGACGTGTCAAGGATGCTACATTCTACAGTGACTGCTGCAAATACATCTTGCCACCTCACTTAAATTTACTGTAGGTTTTTCTTGGGTTTGAGTTCAGGTAGAAAAGTGCTCTTTTTAAAACCAATTTTAATTTTTCTTGGGAAAAAAAAATTTAGAATGAAAGCTTATTTTCCAGTGTAACAGAAGAGCAAAATATACTTAAACTTCATCCAGTCTCTTTAGAGACCTATATATTTCAGATGTTTTCAGGGTTTTTAGCAACAAATTCGACAACATGAGCAAGAAAAAAGTGTTGAGTATATTTTAGTCCAGAGGCGAATATTTATTTACTATTTCTCTGTTTGGTGTCAATGCTCTCAGTAAGAATATGACCACTTCTCCGTAAGTACTGCTGGGAAGCTGGGAAGGGAGCTGACACCTGGAGATGTGCTGGGAAAAGGGACAGTGGCACAGATGGTTTGTTTGTTTGTTTTATTTTTAGCCTGGGCTGTTATTTATTAGTAAAGTCGCAGTTTCAGTTGGACAGCTGGTTTTGGTTTAACCAAACCCCAGTAGTCTTGTAAAGTCAGATAAAAACCTGTGAATACTAATTCTGTGTGTTTTGTGTGGGAATGTTGAATTACAGCACCTCACCCTCTGTGGTAACTCTGGACTCAGACAACATGCACATAGTATTTGTAAAGGAGGATTTCTTTTTTTCTTTTTTTTTTTGAGTTATGTATTATTTTCTTCAGCTGTATTTCCTTTCTATTTCTTTATCATAAGTGAATTAAAAATAACATCATTTTGCTGCTAGAAAAACGGTGTTGTTTTGTATCTTTAAATAGTACTTCCTAGAAGAATGTATTATTCCTGTGGTCTTAGTGTCTTTGGTAATACAAATTAATACATCCCATTTTTTCCCCATGTAGTGTTAAATTTTGTAAAAGATTATGCTGTTCTTGTGGCTTGATAAATTTAATTAAAAATGTTTGTCACAGTTGTAAAAGAAATGGACTTTGTTATACTGTAGCCAAAATTTGTTTTCCTTTAAGTTACATATTGAAGAAAAAAAGTATGGTAGAGGGATTATATATTTTTATATCAAAATGTTAAAAACATTTAGAGTGTGAACATACTGACCTTCACCTTTTTCTTTCTTTCCAAAAGAAATTAAAATAAAAATTGATTATCCCTATCCCTTCTTTACCTTTTCAGTTTTGTAGTCCGTCTTTCTGCTAGTGCTGCAAGGATAATATAGAAATAATTATATTGTGGACTTCTCATAAATTCACACTGTTTTGAATGCCATTTAATTCAAATGGAAAAATAAATTAATGGTAATATCCCAAATAATTAATGCTATAATAAAGGATCTGCCTTCCACTTGACACTGAATGACTTATGTTCTGTTACATCAAAAGACTTAAATCATTCCAAGCCCTGAATATTAAAATTCTAGTTCATGAATATTAGAAATTTAATCAGATATCTCGGTAAGGATTGTGTAGATTGTATTGGGTTTAAAAATGGGTGATAATAAAGCTTGTGTTTAGCACAAATATCAAAATATGACACATCATTTTTATGAGCGCTGAGGCTCTCTGAAGGGATGCATGGGGAATCATAATGAACAGAAATGTTACAGACCTCCGATGACAGAAATCTATTAAAGTCTGTGTAATGTTATTATTGAGGCTTTGTGTGTCCTTTCCATTAGAAGCATTTTGTAACACTGTTGGGTGTATTCCTTTAGGATCCTTTTCATTATTGCTGAGCTGAGATCCTGAGCATTTATCCTGTTTGGCCGTTCCTTTTGTCCATCTGGAATTTCAGGAAGATATGATATCCTGGTAGTTTCACAGCTGCACTGAAGTGTCCTTGCCTAGTTATGTATCCTAATGTTCCTTTTGTTACTGTGGTCCTGAGAAGATGTAAGCGTGAGCTTAAGGGTACTGCTAGTCTGACTGAAATGAACCCTTTTATTTACAGTGCACAAAGCTGAGCCCACAGGTATGATTTTTTTCAAGACAAGAACTAAAATTACATTGCAGATCAATTAGTTTTTTTCATTACTTATCTTTTTTTAAGATACATATGATAAATTACACAATGAACTTTGGGCTGCAGTGTCACACAGCCAGCTTATTTTTATGGGCAGACCTTGCACCTACACATTGCATATTGAGTTAACTGTAAGCAGTGCCATAAAATTGGTGGGACTGCTAGTAGTTAAACAGTTTCATGGATGATAACACGGAGATATTAAAGACTAAGTGTGGACTAATATATTGCCTGCTTAAGTTGATGGAGAGGAAGTTTGCTGGGAAAACAAAGAATAATTTAGTTTGGTGTTTGACATTTTAAACTAATAGAGTTCTAGAATTTAACATATTATAATGTGATTTTATGAAAGCAGAAAAAAGTATGCAGTGCAATAAACTTCCTTGAAATATAATATCTGTTTTGGAGGAATGAAGGTTTGAAGATAAGAGGATTAAGGCAGATTGTTGAAATAATGACTTTTAAAAATGCTTTCCCCCTATATTTTCAATGTAAATCCCTGTTTAATAGTGTTTAAATTTCCCATAATAAGTTTGTTTTCAGATTACCCATTTGATTTACCTGTTCTATACTTTGATTTTTCTTCTTTCTGCATAGATATTTCTGGTGATTAAATATTTGGGCATTTGAATTCTTTTGAGATAATGTAAGCGACCTACTCATGGATAAATGTAGATACTATAACTGCAAATTATGGTATCTGGACATTGCAGAAATGACATACAATTATGAGTATGCACAGCATTAGAAATAGCTTGGCATTCAGCAGGTTTTAATGCAGAGGAAGCAGTATAATTTCTGAAGTCTGATTCTTCAGAGATGGGAATCATGAACACAGGTGAGTTAGGAGGATGTGCTAGGTGAAAGGCAAGTACTGTGGTAGTTCAGCTAGAGCACCTATTCCTATGTAGCATCAGGCTACTTCCGTAAGAGAAGAAACTGAGAGGAATATGGTGTGTTGTGACAAGTGCATCCATTAAAATTGTTTCTGTTTCTAAATGTGCGTGTGTCCAATCAGCTTAAACATTTTAAAATAAAACCCATTGCTGAACATGTAAGGTAGTAATGCGAAAGTGCTGCAAGTTAATTTTGGTAGTATTATTCCTCTAGTTTAGTTTTCACTAAATTTCTGTAAAAACAGTTACGTTGTGATTTTCTGTATCTGCTGCTGTTCTCACAACAAGCACATTTTTGAGATGCCAGTACCAGTAGGAGAAGATGTAACATCTTCTATAAATCAGCAAGATAATTCTCAACTACCTTAAAATTGTAAAGCCTTTCTTGCTATCGATTAGAACAACGTGGCATTTCTAATTCCAGATGCAATCGGCAGTTTAAAAGATGCTTTTTCAATACATAAACTACATGTGGAACTGCTGAGGATGAGCAATCGCATCTGTCAGCAGGGTTGTCTGTGCCCTCTAGTCACACAGTGGGTGTTTGTAGTGGCTTGGGGAAGGACTGCAGTGTCAGAGAGCTTCGACCATGTCCCCCATCTTCTGTTAACCCAGCCTTCATGCCAAGCTTGTGGGGAAAGAAATGGGCTTTTGCCTTTTGGGCACCTCCCTCATGTCGCAGAGGAGTCCGGCTGTATTTTCCTGAGCTCTGGAAATGTGGGGGGGGCCAGGCTGGCGGCTCAGACCTGCTGCCCTCTCTGCCCCCAGCTGTGGGTGCTGCCGTGTGCTGGGGCCTGGCTCCGGCCCAGCTTCCTGGTGCCCACGGGGGGTACCTCAAGAGCTGCGTGTGCTTGGCAGCTCTGGCTGCCAAAAAAAAAAAAAGAAAAAAAAAATTTAGACAGTGTGGCATTTAAATTGGTGTTACTGTTAGTAAGATGCTGCAATCTAGTTGACGCTTAAAAAAAAAAAAGGCAGTAATATCTATATGTGTAATACTTCTGTTATCAGTCTAATTCGTAGTTTTGCTTACTGTGTAAATGTACATTTTGACTTTCTCAAGGAAGTGTCATTTCATCTTCATTTTATGAATTTTGTAAATACTTGATACTGATGTTAGAAAACCTTAAATTTTATGGCTTGTCTAGTGTTTTCCTTCTTCCTTTTTCTTTTTTTCAGAATTTTGCACATATTTGTGGTTGGGATTAGCCTTGGTCACAAGTGGTTATTTTTTTGAATTGTATGTAACCCATTCCTGATATAAATGTGCTTCAGCAATAAAATATATTAAACTTAAAACAAAAAAATCCCAGTGTTTTATCTGTAGTAACAATGTTCATTTGGGAGTGCAGTGAGCAAGATTCAACTCGAGCATTCAAGTTAAAAGTGTGTTCAGAAATACAGTAGATGAGACTTTTGAAATAAGGGCAGTTTAAGCCCCAGTTTTTGCACCTTCATATTCAGCCTTTCTGTATAATTGTTTTAAACTCTTCTTCTGTTAGTGTGTTGTAGCACTGTGTTTAGGTTGAGCTCAGCTGGAAGGTTGATTTCCATGTGTTTCAGTCAGTAAATGCCTTCCTCTAAATAAAAAGAAGCATTTTCACATTGTGAAAAATGGTAAATGTTTTGCATTGCTTTTGTAACCTTTCCAGTGTGGTTGTTTCAAAACATAGCGAATTTACAGAAAGTTGAGTGCTGTATCTTGTGCCAGTCTTTTGGAGAATGCCATACGTCCCTGCAGCTGTTGAGAGAGCAATGAGAATATATTGTTCTTTATTTTCTCCTCCCACCTCTCTCTCCTTAAATTCCACAACCCTCCCTTTAATCCTCCTTCTAAAAGGCCTGATTCAGCCCCCCTTCCCAGGCCCCAGGATCTCCCTTGCACCCGACCAGTGCTGCAGTCGCGTACTTCGTAGCAGAGGCCCTTCCTGCACAGCACGGGCACTGTGAGGCAGCTGCCTGCCTTCCTGCTGGGTACTGTGGAGCCCCTCATGCAAGACTCCAGTGAGGTTACTGTAGAGCCTCTTTCTCAAATTCTTCATGTTGAGAGAGACCTTCCTTTAACACCTGTGAATAGGATTTGGAGGGAGGTATTTTTACTATTGGATTGCTAGCTCACTAAGCACAGTGAGCTAGTCATAGAAATCAGACTATCTGCTTGTTTCACCTGGTTAGGCTGGGAGTGAGTACCTGCTGCCTGCCTCACAGGCTGTCCTGTTCCATATCGTACTGTCATTTTTATACTGACCTACATACATGCCTGCAGCCTAATTTATTAAATCTGAATTTATTTATTTCACTGCAACACACACTGCGGTAGGATTTACCAGTGTGAGCTGGTTTTGGACTAAAATCATAAAAGTAATGCCTTGATTTCCCTCCTGTGCAACATCTTCTGTTTGTTTGCTCGTACCATGGGAGGGAGGAACTTGCCATAACAAAAAACTTGTGAGGTCCAGTTTTGGATATCAGTGTGTTTGAGAGCTGGGGGAATAATAAAAATCTTATTTAAGTTTTTACATCTTCCAGTAACTGGATATTTGCTCTTAAGTAGTTTTTATTTCTTGAACATTGTTGGTATTACAAGTCTTTGTTCTTTAGTACTCAAGTGTAGCCTGGGGTTTTCAGCACGTAGATGTGTTTTAACGAATTCAGTGAAAATTGCTGTTTCTAGGACTTCCATATGCAACACCAATCCGAAACCTAAATTTCTCAGGGTAGCTAACAAATTGAGTTGGAGGATAGGGTTTAAGTGCCTTCTAGGAGAATGAAAAAGGGATATATGATTTGCATGCAATAGCATTAAGTGTGCATAGTTTACTTGGGCATGCTACTTAGAAATTATTATTAAAGTTGATTTTTGTTGCCTTCCTGCTTTTGATGGGAAGTGGAGCTAATGCAGGTTGCTCAGTCATTGACCCTTCTAATGAACAGCTTATGTATCTTCAGTTAGTTTAGCTTCATACCAAGAGCATAAAAGTGATCTTTTTATAAAAATCACGAGGTGAATAAACTTGTTCATGAAGGAAGGGCTTTAATTTTTCTCTGCTGTGTCTAATTTTTTATCATTTTGTGTGGACTTGGAGAATGTGCCCAGCTGAGATTGATCACTGGTGTGTGAAATGACCAAATTATAACAATGGAGAGTTTTCTGAGGTGGGTAATATATTTTCATATGTAGCTTCCAGCAATGAGTTTAATACACTGAAGGCCACATTTTCTATGCTTCTGTTATTGAAATGTAGTGCTCTGATTGTTTTTCTGCTGAACTTCAATTTAGAGCTTTATCTGGAAAACCTCTAAGGAGAAAAAAAGCATCAAAGTAAAATAAGAATTGTCTTGGAATGCAAGAATATCTTTAAATATAAAATGCACAGTGAGAATTTTAAAAAATGTATAGAACACCTGCTAACTTAAAGGCTAAATGCGTTGGGATGGGGGGAGGAAAAGGAAGAAAAATAGGTTTCCTGAGATATAAATTGAAGTTGTAATACTTTGCTAACTTGAGTGCAGAAAGTAAGCTCTTGCCTTCTTCATGTTTATCCCTTCTTTTCCATCATGAATCTTGCGGACTTGTTTCAGCTGAAGGACTTATCAATGAAGTGATAGAAGCCTAAAGAATATATTCTCATCATGCACCCAGCTCTGGCTCATTACTCTGCCTCAGTTGAAGCCCCAGGTGAACTCTTCCAAACAGCTGAGTGTGATACTCAAGCCACCTATGTATGAATATATCTAGTTAACTTATGTTAAACTTGGATTTGGGATCTCTGGAAGAAAGCCACATCCTTGAGGACGAAAACCATGCTTAAAAGAAGAGTACATATAGTAAAGAATCCTTCTTCTGTCTGTTAAACCTTTAAATGCTGACAATGTGAGAATTGCTCTCCTGGGTAATTCCTCTAGACTGAAACCCTCTTGTAACAGTAATATACAAACTAGGTGAGAGCACTATATTAATGTCTTCATTAGATATTTGCTAATACTTCTGTCAAAATTAAAGTTCTTTTTCTATAGTTTTTCTTGGACTTGCTACTCTAAGTTGTTGCTTTATGGAGCATTAGTAACGCCAAGCAGTACCAATTTCTAGTTGGTTCTAAGCAAGATTAGCTGGGAGCGTGGTTGAAACATTTGGCTCTGATTGCATGAATGTTGTCACGTGAGCAGCTCAAGTCTGCCTTGTAGTCTGGACAGTGGGAAGAAAATAGGGTGTTTGTAACAATATCATTTTTGCCCCTCTTCTCTAGCTCTGGTTGTGAGAGTAGGAGAGATGTTCCATTGCAAACTGATGGCCTGTAAGTTTTCTGCCACAATAATTAAAGAAGAAAATTCTTCTGATCTAGAAACTCCTTGATATTTGCTTGGATTTCCTGTTCCCAAAGTGGGGTTTTTCCTTTCTCTGCAGCAGGCCTATACCTGTCAGAGACACCCTTGGGTTCTTCCTAAACTGTTCTGGCAGCATCAGCAGGTGGTTTCCATGCAACCTACAAAACATATAGAAAGTTCGGTAATGGGCGGGTTTTTTAGGGCATTTGTTCCTCCTTGCAAGGAATCTTAAAATCCTGAATAAATCTATTATTCTTTAATTGTCTACTGGGCACAGTAAAATTCTGCTGTAGCCTGTGAAGGCAGCTTTTCATCTCAACCGCAAGCTCACTGTAGCCAAAAAGCCCAGCTACTTGGGGGTAGGGAAGAGGTCTGCACATCAACCGGCTTAGCAGACATGGCAATAGTCTTCATGACTTTTATCACAGCAGACTTTCCTGCCTGAGTTTCTATACTGTCTCTTCATCTCAGCCCACGCATTCTTCCTTGTCTAGGAACAGCTTCCTTAGATGCCAACATGAGCAGCTGGCAGCAATGTGCATGTTACGCCTGGGAAAAAAAAAGCACAGGCTTTTCCTAATCCCCCTGCCTCTGGTGGCAGTACGGAAAGGAAGCAGGTTCCCTGGCGTTGTTAGGAGATGTAGGGGCAGATACACAGCGACCTTGGGCACTGTCACGTTCGTCAGCCACCAGAGCTGGGTGTGCTTCACTTTGGGGTGAATGTGACTGATTAGTGCATTGGAACAATGTACTATATGTGTTAAATTTCTCTCCGTTGCTGCTACCGTAGGTGGTCTTGGGTGTTGGTCAATATTTTCCCTGAGTGGAGGTCAAAATGCTTTCACTGGATAGCATCTTCCCCCTTCCCATATGCATGGGAACCTTGTGGTAATTTCTGCTTTGATGACAATCACCTGTAGGGTTTATTTTTTATTTATTTATTTATTTTTTCATTTTTTTCAAACACCTGTGCATTTTGGAAAAAAAAGGATAGATATTTTGATTTTAAAAGTTAATTTTATTTATTTATTTATTTTGCTGTGGAGTATGCACAAAGCAAGTTTTGTGGAAACTCTAGTAAGACTTTTCCCCTGATTTCTTTGTGTAAAGGGAGGTGAACTGAGTACCACCCCCAACCTTCCCCAAACAGGTAATTTTCATCTTGGAGATAAAACATACTTGCTAAGATGAGAACGTAGTTTCAGGAGGCAACATAAGGCAAAAGGAGAGGAAGGTGA
This sequence comes from Crypturellus undulatus, assembly GCA_013389825.1. Taxonomy (NCBI): domain Eukaryota; kingdom Metazoa; phylum Chordata; class Aves; order Tinamiformes; family Tinamidae; genus Crypturellus; species Crypturellus undulatus. The sequence goes on from VWPW01014234.1 coordinate 88,756, forward strand.
AACTTTTAAGCAGAAAGTTTTGATAAATCTGTGCTTCTCTTTATCTTCATCTGTGTCAGACAATACTGTGATCTGTGATTCCAACCTTGAAGGAATAAAGCAAGAAAGAAACTCGTTTCAGCCATGCAGTGTAATTTGGTTGCTGCTTACTAATCTGCAAAGGGGAAAGGGGAGGGATCATTTCATACCAAATTGCAAATAATGGAAAATAGGCCCTGCAAAATAGAAATTATAGTGGAAAGATGAAGCAGTTGCTTTCTGCGTGCAACATAGGACTTGCTCATTTTGGCAATGGCAAAATGTTTTGCTCAACTCAGCCAATTTTTTTGAAACCTCACCCTAAATTGCTGAGTTTGGAGACTGTGTGATTGCTTCAGCCAGCAGGAGAGCCTCATTTCTTTTTTTATGTTTAAAAAATATGTATGCTAATTGTTCTCTATTTTTTTTTTGCATCTTTACTTTATAATGTGCACGAGTGAACTGCAAATGCAGGAATGGGAAGAAGCAACTATTTTAATGTCAACTGAGTAAAGAATCCTGTTCCTCCAACATTGTTGCCGCTTACTTTGTGCTCTAAGTACAACGTACATATAGAATTCTAGTATTTTTTTAAAAAGTATTATTTCTCCTTCACTCATTTAACTCAAGTGTAAATAACTAACTATACAGTTGCAAAATAGTAGGGACATGAGCCTCCCTGAGCTAATGCACTAGATTTATTTCGATGGACAAATGAAAAGGTCCTTTGAATCTTGATCAAAGCCCAAGCTCTCCAATTGTGTGTAGTACAAACTATAAAGTTGGTGGTATTTGAATAGAATCTGTTGAATTTAGGTTTTTTTTTTCTTTTTTCTCTAATTGGGGTTTGTATCTCAGGAACTCATATTCAACATATTTCTGGAAATGACAAATGCTCTGCCATATGGTACACCAGATTTCAAGCCACTCTGAGGTGCATGTGTGAATTTTAGAGTGCCTGGAAGAAATGAATGAAAACCACATTCTCAATTTTATCTATCACGAGCTCCGAAGGCAGATTGGAGTGGGGGGAGCAGAGGCTTTGAAGTTTTGCTGGAGGGATTGTATGCTTATTTCTGAACTCCTGTCCTACTGAAGCAAGGTGTGGATGTAATTTATGGCTCAGAATATGCACTGGTTTCACTAGGACTAACAGTTTATGTGCCCAGATGTTTGTTGTTGGAGATGCTAATAAATATTGTACTGCTGGGCTCTGTGCTTCTTTTGCTGCTGGTAACAGTTTTCAATCCTCCTTTTTCAACTATTTTTATGATTAAATATCTCTCTCAGGCTTTGATGACCTAATTCTTACATATTTTTGAACTGTTCTTTTTATAGAGGGTGATATTTCTCCTTAAAAAGTTCCATATTGATTGTGCTGCTTCAGCTTTTACTAACCAACAAAAGCTTAAGAAATCTACTCAAGAATTATTACTGGAGACATTTGTACCAGAGTTATTTTTATCCTTGGAGTTATGGAAGAGTTTCTTTAAATACAGAGAAAAGATGCTTTGGGGACTTACTTTACATGTTTCTTTTTAGAAAAATGATCCTGTGAAAGACAATATAATAAAAGTTCATTATTAAGATCAGTTCTGTAAGTTTACACAAACTTTAGGAGTTTTCTTCAGAATCAAAGACAATGAATTTTGAAAACTTGTTTTTATACCAAGAAGAAAAAAAAAACTCACTTCTTGTGACATGCAACTTGAGTGATTAATATTTTGTCACATAGCGTGCTTTGCTGGTAGAATTAAAATCAATTCTGTCTGTCTATATCAGTAAGAGGCTGCTCATTGGGGAAATTGTGTTGCTGTATTAGATCTCACCTTAGGAACCTTAGGAAAAAGTACAGTATTTTTTTTTTTGCTGTAATTGTTCATAATCCATTTGAACACAGGACTTTTACACTCTTTGTAGGAAATCCAAAGGCTTTTGTTAAGATGATGTTTACCGTGGTGTGTTAGTGTGACAGCTCATCTCCTTATTTCAGTCCAGCTTGGTGTGTGCCAGTTGTTGCTGTTGCTCACCTTGAATGAGAGTGTGTTTCATGCTGCCAGCTGCATCAAGAGTGTGACTGGGAAGGGAGGGTGTTCACTGATGTAAAAGAAGGGCTTCACATGTGTACGTGGTTTCCCACAGTGTTGCTGGTCTTATGGTTTACAGTGTTTGTTCTGATGGGCAAAATGTTTTCCTTCCTCCTGGAAAGCATCAATTCATTAAGCCTGGATTAATTAATAAATTGGTCTGAGGATCAGACTTCCGGTCAGTGTCAGCAAGCAGGAACGTGCGGTTGCTGTTTGTTCCACTGTAGCTAAGAGCCTCTTTTTGGGAGCCACACCATGTCGAGGGGGATTTGGTCATCGCTTTCTTCCCCTGCACCCCTCGCCCCTCTCCACTGTTAAAGCAGGTAGTCTGGACTCTGAACTTAAGCGAAGGAATTTTTTTATTATTATTAAAACAAAGTCTCTTGAAGGTTCTCAGTTCATATCTGTACCCCGCATAAATACCTGATCTAAATTGTAAATTTGAGGTACTGCTGTAATGTAAAATAAAAAAGCAATAAGCATTGCAGTTCTTTGTTTCCAAAGTGATAGATAGCATTCAGCATGCATTCAGTGCGATGTTTTTTGTGATCGGTCATTTTGCATTTCTGAAATGCAATCTTGATTTTTCTTTTGCTAAAGACACATTAGAGCTCCTGGCAGAACCTTTTGCACACAGAGCCTTTGATGCATGGTTAGTGTCTGTGTAAGAATAAGGCATTCCTCAAATTGCCATCAGTGCGAAAGTCTGGTTTTAAGAAACGCTAATCTACTATGGATTTGTTAGTACGCTCTCTTTGAAAACATTTTTTATTTATTATTTATTTTTAGAATTACTGTCTACACTGACTTTTTAAAGAAAATTTTTAAATTTCTGAGGGAAAATATAAAGTCTTTGAAAATAACAAAATGAAGAGGCCGTAAGGCACTTCTGGAATATGTATATGCTGAATCCTTTCATCTTGTGTCACTGATCGAAAAGAGCAACAATCCTCACAGTTCTGCTTGGCCTGGAAATTTGGCTTGAATTCGTCAGTATTTTCTGTTATGACTTAAAGCATTATATTTTTAAGTTGTCAGGTACAAGGACTTAACTAAAACTCGAGCTTAAATTTACCAAGTGTGAGACTTCAGTGAATCAAAACCGATGTAGACACCTAGGCTATTACCAGCAAACCTTGTTTGCCAAAGTGGCGGTGACACTGAGTGAATTTCTATTTTAGTTAATGGCGGTTTGTCATCAGCTTGATTATTAAACTCTGCATAGCGCCTGTGTATGCAGAGTTTTTCCCCCTGTCTATACTGTGCTTATTCTGTCAAGCCTTTCTGCATCTTTTTCTATGTCTGTTTTTTTCCTTCTTAGTTTGACTGGTTTTGTCCTATTTCTTCCTCGTTTTTGCAGTACTTTGCCATTTACAGCCTCGTCACAGTCCCTAGAAGAGCTCCTGCTCTTTACTGTGGGCAAGACCTGGAGTTTTTACCAGTTGCTTGTTAAAAGACTAAATCTGTTACCCATGTGCTTGTTTTGAGGGCATCAGTGAGAAGCCACTTGGAAAATCTCTCTGCACTAAATTGAAGCTCCAATTGCAAGCCCGTTCAGGCTTTCATCTCAATGTTGCAGGTAGTGGTTGGTAGTAACAAAGATGTGGTAGCATGGTCTAGCAACCAGAATATATCCCCAACAGATTCAAAATCTTGTTTACACTTTGGTGCTATTTGGAGAAGCTCCACAGACCTGAAGCAAAACTCATACTGCCTTCTGGCACTCCATTGATTTCCAGATAGTTTTAGCTCCGAAAGCATTCTCTTTGAAGCATAGTTGCATGATTTTTTTTAATGAAGAATTCTTTCGTATCATTTGGTGGTAATTAGTAGGGCTTTGAAGTTATGGGGGAAATCCTGCCCTATTAAGAACTACAGAAGTCTTGTGCTTGATTTTGGGGGGATCCTGTGGTCTCATTCTGCTTTCCAGTGGGTTTATAATGGCTTTCTATAGGCATACAAGATACCTTCCAAGTTTACTGATGCATATTTATTAGCCTGCCTGCTGACTCTTGAATTTAACATCGTAAATCTGGGTCAGTAATATATGCCTAGAACTTTTAAGGCTTTTGTTGATGTTGGATTACTTACTTTCCTGCTTGCTGGTGCCTGTATTCTTTCAGTAACTTTCCAGGAAGTCCTCCTACTTTAGGAAAGTATTAGTATAAAGGGGATTTTCCACCTGTGGATGTTTTGAAAGGATAGCTAAAGGAACAGCAGTATTTTGCAAACACTGTTGTTTTGTCAAATGTAGACCAGCGATTTTTGTGTTAAACATACTTCCCTTTTAAAGGAAACCGGTCAGGTTTTTTTAGGTGGCAAACCTAAAATTTAGTTTCAAAACTACTAGTAAGTTCTGAAACCATTAAATTATGCTAAGTGTGTAACATTGGGATTTGCAGTATTTAAATGTAGCACTGCCATCATCACTAAATTCTAATTCTTTGGAGGTATAATACCTCTAATGTAAGCACTTGAAATTGTTTGTAGTTAGGCACCGTCTTTGAAAATTCTTGATGATGTTTTTACTAGGAACCTTTATTTATCTGTATTTATCGAGAGGAAGAGCACTTGTGGCTTTGGATGTCTGCAAGTTATTGCTGGTTTAAATAGGAGGCTGTTATGGAACAAAAGTTTTGTGTATGCTTTAATAAGCAGCGGTGGGTTTCCAAGGCTGCTGCTCTGAGAACAGGCTCTATGTTCTGCAGAATATCAGATATTTATGCTCTTCTGCAGCTGGTGTAGAGGCGCAGCTTTCCGGGAGAATTAAGTGCCTCTTGCAGGATCAGTATTTGCCATCATAGGTTGCAAAATGTGGGTCATGCAAAGTGAGAGTCAAGTATAGTCAGCATTCTGCAGGAGTGAGGAGAATACATTCCTTCTCTTTAAGATACTTGTACATTTAAATAAGTCTGAAAAACTCCTTTTAAATTTAGTGTTTTCACTTCGTTACTATACTCAAGAACTAGAGGGTTATACCCTTAGCTTAATTTTCAGGCAGACACATTTGGCTCACAAAGTTGCCATTTCCATGTTAAGTGAAGCTTAACAATCCTTAAGGCTGGTAGCGCTGCTCTGCGTCACAGATGGGTCTGTGCCCTTTACCTCTTGTCATGAGATTCCCTATTGTCGTGTTCTTTTTTTGTAAACCTCGCCATGGCTTTAGTTGGGAAAAGAAGGTAAGTGAGAGGAACTTAAACCGAAGAAGAACGAAAACAAAAAAACAACAACAAAAACCCAACAGGTAAGGGAAAAGTAGGCATTTTAAAAAGCTTGAGGAGGAAACATGGAAATATACTGGAAAAGACCACTTGCTTTAATAGCATGCACAGATGGAAAGAATCGCTTTGCCTTTTATTCTCTAATTTTGGCAATTTCAGCAGAGGTAAAGATCAGTCATGCCACTGCCTTTCTAGTCTTCCCTGCACAGGGAAAGCTCTTGCCCATGTCTTTTCGATTCTCATTGCAGAACTGGAGCATGAACCTTGAAATGACATAAGAGCTTAACCCCCCAAATTGCTGTCCTCTCCTTCAACCTGGAACTTAGGTGTTTCTTGTGGTTGTAATGGCTGTTGATGGTATGGTCCCATAGAAGGGACAAAAATTCATAAAATTATTGCTATTTTTTTTAAGATTGTAACTGAAGATATGGAAACCTGTTCTTGAAACTTTGAAGCTTTCTGTCCTAGAAACAGTATCTAGAGCTATGAAATATATTTAAAAGTGGGCACCGTTTGTTTTCCTCCTGACGGTTGTGTTTTAACAACAGGTCATGTGTGTAAATGTCAACGTGACATTTTGTTTTGTAGCCTGTTCAAGGAAGATGATTTAGTCAAGTCAGCTATTGGGAAGCAGCTATTGAGCAAGGCTCCTGTGCACCCTTTTGGGAAGGCTTTGAAAGCAGCAGCTGTTTGCCACCAGATGATGCTGAGTTTTTGCTACACTTCCAAAAAAGATGGCCAACGCGTGCACATATCAAGGGTAGTGACAGGACGTCACACGAATACGCTGTATGTATAAATTAAATTTACTGAAGTAGTAACTTCAGAGTTTCTGAAAGTTCTGCAGGTATACTGTGTAACATTTAGTAGTGATACTTATTTACATCCAGGTAAGGGATGAGCTTAACAACACCAACAAAAATGACCTAATCTTTTCAGGGCCCTTCAGATCTGTGAGATTTTATTTGTATCCTCATCCCCCGAATCTGTGTGTTGTAGACAGCAGATGCAAAAAATGAAATCTTGTGTGATAAATAACTGGCAACAAATTAATTACTTCACTAAATTCTCGTTCTCTTAAAAAAAAAAAAAAAAAAAAGAGGGGAAAAAAAGCTGAAACAACTTGTTCTTTAGGCTGTGCCAAAATATTTCTGAAGCTTACTAATTGCTTTGTTAAATTGCAAGCTATTTTAATTTTTTCATTTTAAGAAAATACTTGAAGAAAGTTAAAATTAACTTGTTAGAATTTCAGGCACCTTATATTATTAAGCTTTTTCCTTAAGATCAGAAAATGTGGTAGGTCACTGGTTTGAATTTGGTCCAAGCTGGTAATACTCAAAGTTGGTGGCTTGCAAAAGGATCTCTGCGCATGCTTCTAAGAATGATTTGAGATAAAATGTGCTGAGCAGGTGAAATCATAATTGGTGAGAATTAAAATTATGTGCAGTATGCACAATTGTATCTTTGTGTAGTATCCATTTTTCTGAAGTACTTTTTGAATTAGCTGAACACTCCAGGATTTAGTAGATTTTGACAGAAATAGATTGGTGTTTTCTGTCTTTTCTAAACATCCCTTATAAGGATGCTCGGGGAAAGACTTCTTCATCTGCATGAGTCTTGGTGTAATCATGGCCAATCATGGTGGTGTAATCATGGCTCATCAGGCTCATCCTGGCTGATCATGGAATATGCAATTTCACATGTAGGCCTATCCATGAGGAACGCTTTTCTGTCTCCTGAATTTGGTATGTTGATATGCAGAAACACTCAGAATATAAATAGTGAGATAAAATATTTTAATAGTGAAGCGATTATTTTAATAAGGAAAAGTACAGATATCTGTGAATAAAGGGAAAGTAAATCCTTTTAATTTTTCCTTCACTAAATTAAAAGCCTATAGTTTCTCCAGTTTGGTAGCTGCACGTTCTCAGCGTTTCCCCAAGTAAGAAGAATTTTTAGCAAAGTTCAGCAAGGTGAAATTGCCACATAATTTTGCAGTAACGTAGATGTTTTCAAGGTAAAAGAGAAATCAGTGGTTAGAACAGTTTAAGGAAAGGAGCAAAAGCAGCAAGAAATTGTGGCCTTTGGTTAAAAACCTTTGATAACTCTTGTTGCAGCTAAATATTTGGGTAGGACCAAATAGTGTTTTCTTTCAGGTAAGTTTTAGATCAACTTAGATTGCATTTCTGAGAAAATGAGAACAATATTGTACTACTTGTGGTTTTCTTGTCTATACTATATCAAAACTTTTACTATGTACTACAGAGCCATCTAAAAATCTGTGACATGTTATAAATCATTACAGATAGTTTTAAATTACAGCTTTGAAGAACACCAAACTGCATTGTTTGCACCTGTATTCTAAAGAATCATATTTTGAGGGGGCGGGGGGGAAGTTTAACAGAATACACTAGTAATGAAGGATTCAATTCTATAATTGTTGTAGTCAACACACCTTGTTTTTTAGAAAGCCACCTTGGATGCTCTTTTCTTGAGGGGACAGGTCTGGACAAGGTAATCTGCTTTGACCTTTTGCCAGATGTGTAGCAGATTTTTCCCCCTCCCTTGCGTACAGATAAATGTCATGTGTTCTTAGATTCTAGTTTGCTCTTTTGGCTTCAGATTTGGAGCTACATATATAGCTAATCTGCACTTAAAAACAGTTTCCACTTGCAACCCTGGTAGGTCTCTCTTGGAGGATTCAGACAAAAATGACATAATTGGATTTCTTTCCAGATACTGTATTTAAATAGGTTTGGAGATGTCATTAATTTGACAGCTGCCATAGGCAATCTTGTTTTTGAGAATTGTTATAGAGATTGCAGTATTTCTATCTCTTGTCTTTGACACAAGCTTAGTGTGATAAAATAAGGCACCTTCAAACGTGTTCAAGACAAAGGGAAAAAGCTCAGCGCTGAAAAGCTCTATTGCTATTGCTGAGCTTGGGTTGGATAGTAGGAGATTTTGGAATATTTAGTGATCTTGCAAACAGCAATACTGACAGTATCTTCAGCGATGACTGCTGTGTGCTGCAGCTGAACCCTAGGACCTGTGTGAACTTCTCTATTCCTGCTATCAACCCGAATCAAAGGTTCTGGAGCAATTCAGGCAAAAAGTGGTTCAACTGTTTCCCATTAGTTTTGGAAGAGAAAAGCAGGTGTTTGTAAAGACTCTGTGTTCTTTGGGGAAATAGTGACTCCAGTGTTAGTTGCTATTCTTGGATCTGAGAAATGTAGCAGTTTTGTTGTGCCCTGTAAATTTGAGATGGTGACTTTAGGGACTGTCCTTCTGCAATATGCAAAGATTGTGTGATAGCACCCTGCACTGCTGTGCTTGGGGGCATCTCCAAGGCTGTGTCTGAAACAAAGACCCTGCCAAGGTCCAAGGGTTTATCTTACAATTTGCCTAAGAGTTGAGGTCGTTTGGAAGTCCCTAGTTGCAGCAGTTCTATACTTGAAATACTTGAAGTTTTTTGCTTTGCTTCAGTTGGCTTATCAGAGGAGATTCAGAGAAATCTAGAATGGCATTTTTTTTTCCCAGCCTTTGATTTACAGATATCTCAGCAGAGAAGTAGCTTATTCCTCACCAGGAAGATCCTTTTTATGAGTGTGTTACTGGACTCTGAGCACCAGATAGTGAGTGAGTGCATTCCAGTTTAAAGTAAGGGCTTTTGTGTTATTTGAGGAAGGAGAAAACAAGAAATTTTATTAATGAGCTCCAGTTTAATGGCTACACTAGCTAAATTCTACAGCCTTGGAATTTGCATTTTTGCAAAGCAAATGCAGAGTTTGAGCAGGCGAGATAGCATTGCTTGCATTAGTGCTTCTGCTCGGGGCAATTCTGAAAGAGATTTCTTCAACTTGCTGCTCCTTCACGCTGGGATCATTATAAATTTCTTAAGTCCAGGGGTTTTGGCCTCAGCCTCTGCTCTTGCTCCAGTGTTTTTATTTTTGAGAGTTAGCAACTTGAGCAGAGTAGGGCAGAACTTGCTTGCTTCTCACAAGGAAACCTCAAGCTGTGGCACTGTGCACCTGCAGTAAGGGAGAGCGCGGCAAATCCCATGGGCCCAGCACAAGTGGGGCTGCAGCTGCCAGGCAGCAGCTGCTCTTGTGGCAGTGGGGCTTGTAGCACCCAATATCAGACCTTGTGTTATCAAGATTATGTATCGAGTTTCTCCTTTACTGGTTGAAAGTTACCAGGAGATTTCTGATAGTTTTCCCCAAAGGCATCAGTAAAGATCTGCCCTGTCCATTTTTTCTCTTTCCCTTAGTCTGCCTGGCTGTTTCCAACATAACCACTGACCTGTTCCCTTTTAACATCACCTTGTCTATATGTTTTAGCATTAAGACCATAGTGTCTCTGCTACTTCAAATTCAGAGGGTGCTGCTATAGCACAGAGAGCTGCTTTCTGGAATGTATACATACGGAAATAGGGCAGATTTTCTTTGGGCTAAGGCAGAATGCATAATTTAGCAGAAGAGGGGGTCTAATAAGGGCTACAATTAACTTGGAATTGCTGGTGGGCTGAGCATGCCTTAGCCTACCCTAATAATGATGTGAAATCCTTCTGTAGCTCCTCTTGCTGTAGCTCTTTTCTGTTACATCTCAGTCCAAAGAAAATCTCTAATTGTGTAAATGTGATGTTAATTTGCTTGTTTTAGACATATGACTCCTGAACTAAGAGTAGTAAAAAGGAGTCTGCTGCTTTTTTCTCTGATACTCTGTCAGGGACTTAACTGCTGAGATGCAGTATTAATTCATCCACATTAGTGGTTTCCAGCTTTTCACAAGGCATCTGTGTATACCTTTTTCCAGTGCAGGTGTGCGTTTTTTAATAATTTACATGTGCATTAATAATTTACATGGGACCTATAGTCCACAGTGACTGAACTATAAGCTAGTGATATAGAGGTATGATGGCCATGGAAGCAAATGTATAAAGTCTATGTCTTCCCCCTTCAACCACCACCAGGTATCATGTAGATATCAGAGTCTAGAGAGAACATTCGCCAGAATCAAAGAAAAACCCATTTCCTCTTTGTCGCAAACATCACGGACAGAGGCTCTGCTACAGTCCTTGTACTCCAGAGATGTGCAGAGAAAATATCTGTCCTGGCACCTGGGCTCTGTTGAGGAGAGACCACAATTTCTGATGCTGTTGCTTACAGTCTTTGGTCATCGCTCCAAATCGGAGCCCTAAATAAGCCGTGTTTAAAACACAGACTTTTGCCTTTGCTCTAAGACTCCATCTCATTTTCCTAGCTGGTGTGCAGACCTGCATCTTGCCAGCATTTAAAGCATCTGGTGATCTCTTTTTGCATGCAAGGTGGTAAATGTAGTTCCTGCGCTTTCCCTCCACCCCTCTTTTTCATTTGCTTCCTTGCTGGGAAGGAACCACGGTATTAGGGAGGAAAAGGTTAATTGTGTGGAGTATATAGTATGGTTGGTTTTACAGTTTTACATTTTCTGTTTTCAAAATGTTGCACAGATTGTAATGCAATGTGGCTTTTTTATGATTATTTTGAAACCTTAAATGCCATGTGAATGAAGCTTTGCTTTTTGTTTACTCACTGTTTGTGCTCTGTGCTTGGTTTTCAAACTTAGTATTCAGTGAATGTATTGACTTATTTGATTTGAGGAATATTTGCCTTACTTTACCATCTTCTTAGCTTTAGAAAGAGAATATATAAATAGGGGATTTAAAAATTGAGCATGTTTTAGTGTCTTAACTAATCTTTTCCCTGTACCCAAATTGAGGTTTCATGCTGTTTTGAGTGGTTGCTGCCAATGTGCTGCTTCGTGGATCAGGATTGTGCTTGCCCAAGTATCTGTGCAGTTAAAATATTTTGAATGTAGCATATTTAGAGATAACTTCATTTGAAATATCTGCCTAATGGAGCAGTCTTAATGGAATACTCTAATAGCCCAGAGTGGTTACCTGCAATTGCTCCAGTGTATTTCAGTCAATTACAAAGAAAGGCAATATTTAATGTTGAAGAAGTTGAGCTGGATGGTGTAATGAACTGGCAGATTGCCAGCAGGATCATCTCGACAGGAGGATCTGTATTAATGTGATGCTTTTTGTTTGCTCTCCAGAAGGTCACCAGTAATATGTCAGTTGTTGAGTTTCATCGTGGTTATCAGAATCACCTGTGTGACTTATCCTTTATGTTAAAAACCCTCATACGTGCGGTATAGGTTTATGGGCACGTCGTTGTTGTGTATTAGCATAGTAAGTATCAAAGAGATTATCTTAGCTATTTCATGTAAGAATTTAAATCGGAGATAGTCTTGTATTAGGAGAAGAGTCTGAGAGAATTGTCACTGCAGCACTTATTGTAAGATTGAATCTGGATTATAGCCATGGGGATAAATAAACTGGGCCACATTTTAGAGCTGTTCATTGGAAAAAAGGAGTGGTTAATAAATTCCAATGTTACTCTTACAATTATCATTACAAAAGCACTAACATGTTAAAGTTATAATTTTTAAAGATTATTGTAACAAGGCCTACACGTGTAAGCTGGTTATTATATATGGTGTTTATTTTTATTTTTTTTCTCAGTGCTTGTGTTCAGACACAAGTTCAAACTCCTATTTTTAAGTATCTGACTATTCAAAGATGGTTTTGATTCTGAGACTTAAATAGTCCTTTTTGTCCTGAAGATCTTAGCCCCACTTGATTTTCCAGACAAACCAAGATTGCAGTTTGGAAGAGGACAAATGTGTCTTTCTGCCCTGCACATTCATAATCACTCTTTCCTAGGTGTTCTGATTCCTGTACTCTGTGTTTCTCATTCCTCAGTGTCTCCTCCTGTTCCTAGGTTCTGAATCTCACAGTAGTATAATATTAGAGCCTTTCATGGTTTGTTTGTAAGGAACTTTGCCCTATCTTATGTATTAACTGTCACTATTGCGGTCATAAATGTGTTAGTGTTAAAACTGAGATGTTATGAATGCACATAACAGTGAATGGTCCTACTAGTAGGCACAGATACTACTGGATATGATTCTAGTGCTCAGGCTTTTCTTGCCCTGTCCTGTCTTTATTATGAAATGCAGCCTTGTAGAGTTCTGATTCCTGTTTAAAATGTAATAATAATAAAAAACACAATGCGAGACCTTTGACTCAGTCAAGGAAGAAGATCTCGAGCCTTAACTGATGCTTCCGTTTACCAGAGCATGAGAAGGATTTTTGAGCCTCTGGAACTGAATATTGTTTCAATGAACGGATTTAATCTAATTCTCTGAGGTCCTGAGTTTCCGTCCTGAGTTTGAGTCACTTCCCTAGTCACAGGGTGGCCTGTGAGGACTTCAGCTGTTGGGAGGGGAAATGGAAATGGAGGGGTGCCCCACAGGGGAGGATTCCCAGCACAGTTTGCCTCAGAAAAACCTCCTCTGGTGACTTCATAGCAAGGTAATGGGAGACAAGGAAAAATGCAGCAGAGTTGAGCCCCGAGGAGGTGGGAGCCAAGCTGCGTTTGTGCATCTGTGTGTGTTCATTTGTGGTTTTATTTCAATTTTACTCTCAAACTGTTGGCAGGGATGAATTTTTACTGTGTATTTTTTTTCCTGTGACTCTTTGCACTGTCAGCTTTAATGTTCTGCGTTATTTTTAATGAATGTTAATTGAGCTGTGAAAATGAAACCTTTCTTGCTGTGCAAAATAAAATTAAAGTTCTTTTACTGAAATAAATAGAAGTCTTTTTTGTTTTATCTTACTAGTTTAGACAGAATTTGGACTTTCATTCTCCCCAGCTCTACTTTCTCATGTTATTCAAGATTTCCTTGCATTGTTGCCAGAAGAGAAACACACGCTACAAAACAATGAGCCAGTAGAGAAGCATATCTGCCCTCCCCCAGGTTTTTAATGCTGCTTCATTTCTGGAAGTACCCTGTCCATTTGCTGTTGAACTTGATCTGTCCTCTAATGTAGAATATGTATGTATGTATGTATGTATGTATGTGGGAGGGGAGAGCCTCCCTGGCGGGACTAGCTTCCATGGTGGGGGCAGCTGCTGAAGGCCCCTCCTGCCCGTGTCCTCCAGCCCTGGGATGTGGCCTCCTCCAGGGCTTGCTCTGCACTGAGCTCTCTGTTATGTGGTGATGGCTGCGGTTGTTAAACTGCTCTTCCTCCCTCCTAAATAAAGGAATAATCCTACTCTGTTTTGTCTGCCTTCATCAAGAAGGATTCAATATAAAGAAAGATTCTGTTTACTCCAAATAGGTGAATCCAGTCAAAGCGATTTTGCCTTCCTTGCGGAGCCTCCTAGGAGAGCTTGACATTCTGAATTACATAGATAAGGATCACCTTCGAAGCCGGGCGGTTAAGCTGAACTACATGCTGTTTGTTTGTTGCAGGTCCTCGTGTCCGTGCTGCTGTTAGAGTGTCCTGCCGGTCCCCGCCTGACTCCGTTTACCAGCGTGCCAAAGGTAAGGGATTCGGGCCCTGCTCTTGCAGATGAAGATAAGGAGCTACCTGGATGTGTTGCTTGGGTTAAATAGATTCTTTTTTCTTTCAGTAATCCTTCAGTTTTCCTTCAGTGAGACAAATCAGTTTGAACTCTTGCTTTTTAATAACTGAATAGGGTCGGATTATTAATTAAGCACTGGATATTGCTACAGCTGTTTTGGGCTTTTGTCTCTTGTTATCTGCTGCCTTGGTTTGAGGCTTTGTTTTCCCCAGAGGCTCTGTAAGCAAGATTTGGTGGTAGGGAGGGTATGGAGGAAGAGCGGTCACTGTGGGGTAGCAAGCTCAATATTGCTCAGTGATTTTCCAGAAACTAAATAATGGCTTATAAGGTGTGGAAATGAAAGAAGTTTTGTATACCTTGACTTTTTTTTTTTTTCTCTTAAAGAGCACATTTAATATTACATTTAGTATAAATTCAGGACATTTAACATTTTTCTGGATTGCCTGTGAAGACCAGAAGTAGCCTAATAAAGCTGACGTGTTCCCCTCGTTTCCTTTTGTGATCGAGTCCAGCTATCTCCTTTGTTAATTCACACACCCTGTTGTGTGTGTCCAGTAACTGCAGCCAATCCCTGTGATTCGGCAGAGATGTCATTTTAAGAAAATGAAGCCTCATTATGATCATATTAAAAAAAGAAAAAGGCAGAATATTGAATGAACATGCTAGTCCCTGCAGCACAGAACAGGCAACTGGGAACCAAGTTTTATTTGTGACTTTACCAGGCAAATTTATTATTTCCTCCTCGAGTTCGTGTTTTTTTTTTTTTTTTTTTTTTTTTTTTATAAAAATTGAACCTTCCTCAAACAAAAGTTAGGATGGTTAGTTATTGACAGCTTGGAGTCTTCACCTGGAAAGCAATATATAAAGTACTCATATCTTCATTTTGCTGTGAGTTCTGTTAAAAGCCTCAGTGAAGTATTATCACATGATTAAATACTTCAATAGTGAACCAGTGAATGGTGAACCAGTTAGAATTAAAAATGATAGCTACTAGAGTCCAATCTTTAAGTTTAAACATCTACATATGTTTTTGCCAATGATTTAGTTTCCTTCAAACTAGAACAGGAAATTCTGAAATACTAGAATAGCAGATTTAAGATGTTGCAATGGCTTTTCTCAGCACTTTTTCAAATCAAACGATATTTTTCCCATTACATTTAAATACTTGTTTATAATCATAGCCAGTTGAAACCTGAAGTTTGGAGTTAGAGTATTTCAACAAATTAAGAGTACTCTGACACTTGGCTTATGCAGGAATTTTCTACCCTTTGAAAAGGATTTAAGAAGAAAAGAATATATTGTTCTATATACTTTCCTAAAAGGCAAAAATACATAATGGTTCCCTGAGAGCAATAACCTTTGTACTTGGAATCTCAGATCTCTTTTTTCTTTCAGTATGAGAGTCCAGAATACTTTTAATCAACTCCGTTTCAGTAACAAAATGAAACTGAATTTTATTATTCATGCATTTAGCATCTTTTCTGACCTTTGGGTGCATGTGTATACCGTGATGCACGTTTCAGATGAAATATAATCAACTTGGTGAAGATCTGATCCTCCCAAACACGGAGCTTTCTGGTCTGTTTCCAAGAAGGGAATTATCACGTAGGTGTGGCTTTATTACAGCTGGTGCTTTGTTTGGAGCAGACATGCTAAACGTCTTGCCTTTTGGAAAGGAAATGCACTTGGTCACAGAGTAAATATTCACAAACTGTATAAAAATGTGTTCTTTAGACTTACCAAACTGCAGAGAACAATGCTTCCTCATACAATTTGTTGAGTATTGGAGTTCTTTGGGGTCCTAAGGGCTATGTGGTTGTTCACATCTACAAACGTGTGTGTACAGAAGGGAGACGGTTTGACGGGGTTTGTGCTTTGAAAAGGGTACAAAGAAGAGTTTTGGCAGCCGTTCAGCACTGCCCAGGGTTGCCAGCTGTGGGCAGAGATTGGGCACCGCGGTGCCGCAGTGTGTGGAGAAGGGCCCAGCGCATCTAGGTGTATGAGGGACTGCCGACGAAATGGTGCCACTGTGTGGGGCTGGGGGACCCGCCTGCTCGGGGCTTCTGAAAACTCACCCTTACCCTCTCAAAATATGATACCTTGCTTGTTTTTTTTTTTTTTTTTTTAAACTTGGTGAAACTATGAGAACATTTCCTAGTGTTTTTCTGTGTCTTGGGACGTTCGCAGTTGTTAACTGGGTTTTTTGGGGTATTACACCTAAAGGAAATATTAATTATTGTAGTGTTTCGTACAAGTGAGTTTCATGGAAGTTTTGGTTATGGAAGTGTTTGAGAGGGAAAGGTATGTACTGAGTACGTGTCCAAGATCCTTTTTCCAAAGTTTTTTTTTTTTAAATCTTGTAATTATATCAGTTATCCCAGGTGCCTGAAGTGTTTATTTTAAGCCTTTGAATGCAGTTTTTAACTTTACTTTAAAAGATATTTGTAGAGTATAATGATGACATTTACAGAATACTGCCCTTTATGTCTTAGGCTAGTTGTATCATGTTTTTTGAATTGCAGTTATGGACAGGAAAGAAGAATCCTTTCCTCCCCCTTTCCCTCCACTCCCTCAAACCACTAGCATACACTCACCTGTGTTAATTCAAGGTAAAAATCAATTCTGCAATATGTTAAGTAATCTTAGAGACACTGTCTTTTAAAATTTTAACAATGTTTTTATGCTTTTCTGATTTGTAATCATTGTAATTATTTGAAAATACAAGTGTAGCTTATTTATTAATAATTTCCAAACAGATAATTGAGTCACTTGTCTGTAAATTTTTCCAGCTGTGGTGATAGCCTCAGATGCAAGCTGGGTTTGTCAAAATTAACTGCATCTTGTATGGCCCTCAAGTAGCCTTTGTGGTATGTTTTATGGCCAATCTGCATGGATTCCTGTTGGAGAGAGAACCCTGCACAGCTTTCCTCAGCTCCTAAAAAATTCAGTTAGACAAAAACAAAAAGATGATCCCATTTTTCCTGGTGGAAGTAGGTTTGTGTTTTATTAGCCAGTGTGAACTTGGTCTTCTCGTGCTGTGTGTGTCAGTTTTTCTTAGACAAAAACAACTTTGTTCTCTGAAAAGAATCTGGCATGTTACTTATCTCATGAACACAGCTAGAAATAGACTTAAGACTAAGCATGTGGCCATCAAAATCCTCCCTTTAAGTGTCTTGACCAGGGTTAAGTGGAACAGCACTGTCAGAGCTGGGTATTGAGTCCCCATATGCCTGGGTAGGCATATCCCTACATTAAATCAGTTTATGACAAGATCTGGCTGTGCGCTGGGCTTTGTGTTGTGGAGCTGCTGATACAACTCGGAGTATGATCTTCAGAAACACTTTGAGGTAGCGCAAGTTGCATTGAAGGAGGCATATCCCGTGTCACTGAAAGCGCTGGATAATGAACTAACTATTGCATATGGAGTAAATCTTGCACACTAGGGCCTGCCCCACGGAGAGGCAGCTTCATGAAGCCACGGGTCCTGCCGCGAGCGCCCTGCAACGCAGGGTCACTGTGGTGCCACGTCGCATCACTGGTGTCCATGCAGGTCGCTGCCGGCTCTGGGAAACCCGAGCTCCTCCGCTTGGTAACCACTCAGAAAGCAATTCTGCTTTTTAGGTTCCGGGGAGCTTTAAATGCAGCTAAAACTATAAACTTCTGTATTTCCAGTAGTGTTCTCGATGTGTGCCATACAACATAACATTCACGTGATTAGTGTCAAATGATATTTAAAAAACATCAATTCTGCCTGCTGAAAAGCTACATTTTTGTGAACGGGAAGAGCTTGTACATGCAGTTTGTCTCATTTCCTATCTGCTGCATGACATTTGCCTACTTGAAGAGGCATTCTGGCTAACTTTCTAGTGGTGATTTCACAGAAGAGAAAATACTTGAAGTATGGTATATTTGCTGTGGAATTGTGTTTCCAATAACTTAGACAATTAATCTCATCTCACAGTTACTGTTTACTGCGTGGTAGCAAAGCTTGAATTCTAGTAACTGTACTAGACTGTGCCTTTTGTTTATTTTTTTTAAGGCGGCAGTAATATAGAGCATAGAATACTGTGCATACAGGTAGACATATTTTTAAAAACTCTTTGTTTTCCTTGTTTTAAGTTTGGTCTCATAACATCCTAAGTTCCTTGCAGTCTTCCAAGTTTAAACTGATGCCCTCCCTGGGATTCCCTGCAGAGTTTCAGGGATTCTGGGCAGCTCTCATCCCATCTTTCCTTATCGTGAAGACTTTTGCAGATGTCCTCCTCTTTGTTGTTCCCCATAGCAGACACTCTATGCAGCTCACTGTCTTTCTGTTCTGTCACACTTTCCTTCCTTCTTCTCAGTTAGGTGATCCCTCTGCTGCCTTTGGATTCAGCCCCTAAATGCTCAGTCCTTCCTGTAGGTACCTCATTCCGTTATTGCTACTTGCACTGTTTTTTCCTCTTCTACTGCCACTCCCTTTATTTCTTTTCATCACTTCTCATCCCTGTGATCACTTTCAACTAGCCTATAAAATTTACCTGTAGTGTGCTATTTTTTTTTTTTTTAATGAGATATACCACTACTTTATTGATACCTCAAGCAAATTTGCAAGTGGGTCAGAGAGAACCTTTTTCGGAAGCAGCATGTGGTTTAGGAGATTCAGATTTTCCCAAAAGCCTAAGTTTGAGGGAAAGTTACCAAAATCAAAGCTTTGTCTGTGCGTGCTTAGAGCATTCCCTGATATACTGGATTGTGTCATACCATTAATTCCCAAGTTATCACATAACAGCCAAAAAAAATGCTGTTGAACTGAGGGTTAGACCTCTCCTTACCTTTGCTCTCTGTGAAGTTGCCTTTGAAGATTAAAGAGTCAGAGAAAGTACTAGTTTTCCTCTTTTAGTTCTCTCTGAAGGTTCCTCAGTGGCCTGCTTAACTGCTCCTGGATTTCCATAGGGCCGATATGATCCACTCCTCCCTGGCTGGAGTAGCATTTCACGATGGCAAGGGTCAGGGTGCTTCTTAAGCTGAAAAGTTTATCTCTGAAGTAGAATGTGACAATCTTAGTTTTACTTTAACAATTTAACTAGAACTACATACCTTTTCTATAAATATGTACAAAACTATTTCCAAAACCAGCTTGTAAGCAAGCTTTTTGACAGTTGCATTCTTCAGAACTTGGATTTACCGTCATTGGAATAAGGAAAATCTGTGTTTCTTCATGGCAGCCTGCCCTTCAGTCACACAGGATGTTCCCCTGCTATGAGGTGCTCCAGCCACGGAGGGATCCTGGAACTTAGGGAAGTCCTGAGACTTCTTCTGTATAACAGGCAGTAGAGCAGCAAGTGGCCATCCAGGTTTTGCCATTCGGGAGAGGAAAAGATGTTTTCCTCTTCTCTTGCAAGTTGTTGTCTCAGAGGTCTGGCAGGAGAGAGATGAGTGTGTCCGCCTTGCATCCCACCTTTAGGCAATTAGTGAATTTTTTAGGTTTGCTTCTAGTTGGGCTGTAACTTGCCTCTCTTATCCTTTGCTTCTCTCTACCTCATGGCATTCCTGTGTATCTTCCTTAAAAGGCCAGTCTTGGAGGTCTGGAGCAGTTTGGTAACACTCCTGGTTCCTTCTAACTCCTCTCTGTGTGGTCTGATTTAGATGATGAAGAAGCTACTTTCCTTCTGTTTTAACATGGCCAACGACAGAGTTGAGAGATGTTACCTTCTGAATATGAGTTTAAGTACTAAAGTACTGTAAGAAGCTGCCAAACTCTTAAGTATTTTGTCTAGTTCTCAATTAATGAAGCAATGATGATATAGCCACTCTTGAAACTGTCACTGCTGCTACCAGTTTTTAGTTGTGTTTATAAGGAAGGAATGAGAAATCAGAATCATAGAATGTCTAAGGTTGGAAGTAGCTAAACTTACAGACTTATATGATTTTAAACCTGTTTTTCTTTTATTTAATCTTTGTTCCAGTATGCAAAAATGTGTCTCAATGTTTGGAAATTATTTGGTGACTATTGTTTCTCTTTCACATTTGTTAAAGCATTTTATTGTTATTTGGTAGGAAGAAAATGTGTCTGTGTGTGAGGATCGAACATCCCATCAGGAGGAGGGTACATAATGTTTCTAGATGAAAAGGAATGTAATATGGCATCCACAACCAGTTCAGTTTTGAATTCATTTGCTTATTGCAGTGAGATTTTACTCAGAAAAGTGGGCTACAGAGAAGTTTCTAGCAGAAAATAAAATGGTTGCAAGGGGATAGAACAGGAGTCTGGAAAGATTCAGTTTTGCTCACAGGCAGGAGTGAGAATAAGAATAATAAGAATATGAGTGCAGCATCTCCAGGAAATGTTGGTCACTGAATGAATATTTTGCTAGCAGGAAATTTAGACTTTGCTTTTTACTTTTTTTTGGTTAGTTTCTGTGGAAAAAGTCAGATGATCCTAGTCTGTATCTGCTGAAAGTGTTCTGATAGAGGCTTGCTTTCTTTAGCAGCACCCTGGTGCAGTGGAAAACCAGTGTTGGGGTAATGGTGGTGGAACAACTGTCTTGAGTTTCAGTATTAGAGCAGCTGACATTTGAACTGCAAGATAAGAATTTAGAATAAAGAGTGTGTCTTATTGATGTGCTTACAGAAATTTGCATCCCATTGAGCATGTCTTGCAGAAATGTTTTAATAATTTCCCTTCATTCCTTATCCTGTCCCAGGAACCATGTTTCTTACTGTTTTTCTGTTGTCCTCCTCCTCTTCCCGCTGCCTCCTACTGAGGTATTGAGAGAGATTTGCTACTAACATCATGTTGCAGAGCACTCACAGTTACTATTTTATTGAAGAGGAACTCATTTGAACTGGAGGAAGATATGTAGGAAATTGTTTTATTAAAACAAATGAATGCTGCTGACATTCCAGACCAAAGCATAGTCTTGACTTTGAATTTAAAGGATTTCCAAGGGATATGGGACAGGTTGTTTTGAAACCTCTCCTATCTGTAAAAAGGGGAGAGAGATTTTTGGGTGTGTTTGTGATTTGGGAGTGGGAAGAGGGAATTCCAGTCTGTCTCCAAAGACATGTTAGATAGAAAGAGAGCAGTAGCCTTAGTGAGAGACTTGGAGCAACCTTTCTTGCCTGGGCTCATGCTTTTCGAGTTGTGCAACATAAAACAGCAGTCACTGATGTGACAACCGTGTGATTTGTGAACCTGTACTATTCAGTTTCATCTTGTATGAGATCCAAGAATATCCCTTCATTTGAATTATGGGTTTTCTTTTGATGTACGTCCTGTCAGGAAATGAAAAGACCAAAATTTAAAGTCTTCTGAGTAGCTATCATAGAATGCAAACTTCTGCTAGGATTTTTTTTGGGAAGATGAACTGATTTATACACAAATCAATACAATGTAACTGGAAATTTTCAGCAGCATTGGAAAAAAAATAGAGGATGAAAAACCATCACAATGGTATTAGATGTTTCATACTGGAATCTACAGTTATATCTCTTAAGCTGCCTCTTTGATTATGTATCTAAGTGTGGAATCAAAAATTGTGATATCTTATATCTGGTAATTACTTTTAACTGCATGTTCAAAGTGGCTGCTGCTAGAAAGTGGCTTTCTGGCTCGATACTGGAAATAGGTTTTTAGTAGGTTACTATGAATTCTATAAATCTCTGAAATTTTGCCTTACGGTTTGAGAAGTAGGTCATATTGGATAAAAATTCTGTTCCAAGGCACTCGGTTACAAATGTAGAAGATTTTTTTCAGTATTGACAGTGAATTGCAGAGCTCACAGAGCTAGGAATTAAGGATCTGAATTTGCTCTATAAAATACTTAGTCCTCTGCAAACTAGAAAGTTAAAAATTGTTTTAATATGCCTATCTTTCACAATTCCCTGCTCTTGTGAGATGGATTGGATCAGTTTTATAAAGTGACTGATAAATTCTTTAAGACTATCAAATTGAAGTTGTTTAAAAATATGCTACTTTTTTCTTTAAAAAAATAGCTTGGGTTGCTAGAAATATATATATTTTTTTGATCTGAACAATCAAACATATCATCCTCTTTCTAGTTAAAAATAATAAAAAAGCATATTTCTGTAGGGAACAGAAGGTCATCAGTTCAATTTTATTTTCAGCATTTTATAGAAGTTTAAAGTGAAATCCCTGGAAAAGTAGGTAGCAGTGTTTCAAGGGATTAGCAGTGAAACGTCCTTCTGTATAAGATCAAGGTTATACTTATGTTTGAGGACTGTGCTTTGTTTATACAATATATAAAAGTGCTGCCACCTCTAATTGGGTCTTACAGGACCCAATGTTTGACATGGGGAGGGAAAGAAATAATAGAAACAAATGTTCCAAACACTTTTTAAAACATTAAGTCTTTAAAGGATCTTCCTTTTATAAGATTTCATAGAATTCACCATATCAAGTATGAGTTTCTCATCGTTAAATTAAAACATTCAAATACTCATACTTGATATGGTGAATTCTATGAAATAAAAAAAAACTGTAAAAAGCTATAAAACTATAAAGCTATAAAACTTTTTCTCACCGTTAAAACATTCAAATAAAGCTTTATAGGCAGCTACGATAAAGATGGCACCTTTAGTGAAGGAACAGCAGTAGGCTCAGACCTCCTCCTCCAAACAGAATGTTTTTTCAGTGTATCATCTAGGTAATATTATCTAAACTTTTTCTCAACAGTGCCTGCTTTTTCAATGATTTTGTGTGTTTGCCTCTTGCCCTTCCATTTAAGAGACTGTGGAGAGGTTAGTAGGTGTAAAATGATGTGTAGTTTTCTCATCTAGACCCTTGGTATGTGTTGAGTTGTACTTGGACTTTCTCCTCTCTCTGTCTTGATTTTTGTAGGTAGGTTTAAGAGTTGCTCCCTGGAGGGGATGGAGAGATAACAGCCCAAAGAAACACCAACAGCTCATCCATGCCTCAGAATGGTAGAAACACCTGTTACAAAAAAACACACTGTAGCTGTTTTAGAGAAAACATGAGCTCTTTTCCCCTCTGGAGTTTCTTTTAGTGCAGTTGAACTGCTTATTAGCTGTGTGGTTTTCCTAGAGCTGCGTTAAAAGAATTCAGGAAGAGGTGAGTTGATGGTCTCTTCTGCTTTTCTTGGTGTATTTACCTAAATATGAAGCAGGGCTTGATGTTATGTTTTGTTTACCTCTTGGCCAAAGAATGTAAAGTTGAAGAGATACCTCCTCCATATTGTGTCTCAGCTTGTTTGCAGCTAAAGAGTTTGAAGACTCACAGTCTTGAGTTTACTGTTGCTGTCCAGAAAGTGATAAACGCTGGATCTTGTCAGCAATGCGTCTGCAATGAAGTGAGAAGCCACCTCTGCTGGAGGAAGCCCCTAGACAGGGCCATGGGCAGCAGCTGTTTCTGTGGAGGGCGCAAGGCAGCCTCGAGGGCTGGCCGAGCTTGACTGGGCCCCAGCAGCTGTGGGAACTCGCAGCAGAAGCCCTGCAACGGCCCCAAGGAGGACATCCTGGTCCCCGCCAGCCTGGGCGAAGCCATCAGAGGAAACTGCCCTGTAGCTGGGGATCCGCGGTGGGATTGCTTGGTACTCACGCCTTGTTTCTTTTCCCCATTTACAACAGACTAAAACCAGAGAGCTCAATTCATATTCTCCACTTTTTCTGATAAGTGTATGTTAAGAGGGTCTGAAAGGATATAATTTTGAATAGTTCTTAATTAAGAAGTGTGGGAAGAAATATCTTCTAAAAATACTGGCTAGGTTGGATGAAGCTTTAAGAAAATCATTTAACTACAAAAATCCTCTCTTGTTCAGTTGTTTTTGTCTGGTCTCTAGAAAGCTGCCAGTACTGTCTTTTCATCTTTGACCTTCTTTCCAGCTGAAATAAAAATAAGTTTATTAAAACTAAAAAAGGGGGGGACAAAAGCTGAAATACCCTTTCTCCTTTTCTTTTAAAATCCTTCAAGGTTGTCTTTAGACAATTGCTTGCTAGTAATTCTTGCTAGTAATGAAAGGCTGAAAGACTCAAGACAGATTTTATAATAAACCCCGTGCACTGGTGCTCATACTATGTTCCAGCTTAGCTAAGACCTCTATAGGAGGCTTTTACATAAATCTAATATAAGTTTTCTTTTCAGCAAGGGTAAGTTATAAGGTTCCTAACTAGTATCACTAAAGTTTAACATGCGTTAATTTGATAGGAGCTTGCTTCTGCAGAATGCCTACTTCTTTGTCCTTTGAAATACAATTTTAAATTTAAATAATATGTCAGAAGCTAAAAATTAGTACAATCTACTTCATAATAAGCTTGCTATTCGAGGAAGGGTATAGAAATAGCCTTTTCTTTTTAAGTAAGACATCAAAAGGTTTTTAAAAATTTAGCTTACCAAAACAGCTGAGTGCTTATCACTTACGAATAGGAAAGATGTTATTTAGTATTGTATGTTTTAAAGAGTGTCATATTGATTAAGTATTTGTAACTTGACATGCCCCAGACCAGGAATTTTTGTCACAGCAGTGTTACTAATGAAATGAAAATTGGGAAGCTTATTCTAAAATTGGGAAGCTTAGCTGATGTGAAGGTCACAGCATTAAACACAGTGAACACCATATAAAAAAAATTGGGCATTACTACATGAATTCATTTAAGTGTAGAACTTAAACTTGCAGTCTCTCTTCTAACATCTTGAGAGTTTTTTTTCACTTCAGCCACAATAGAGGTAGTAGGCTAAAATAACATTTTAATTTTCCACTTTTAAAATATAGTTTTATTCTTTTCATAAGTTCCAGAGATATTCTGTTGTAAAAGTGGAGTGTCCTCCTCTTGACAGCTTCAGCGTTTCATATGTATGTCCCTCAACTTAGCAAGCTGCTTCAGTCTGCCTGATGGGGCAGCCTCGACTGTAGGGTGCCCACGTTAGTCTTGTGGCCTGCTCTACCTCTATAGCAAGGTGCTCCTCACACCTCTTATTCCCTCTTGGCCACACATTTAGCAGGATTGTGATAGGCAGCTCTACAGCGCGTAGCCTTTGACTGACTGCAGGGGCTTTGGTTTTATAGCAGATAGTTTTATTTCCAAATCTGCCGCTACAGTTCTGAAAAGTACTGTGCCCAGTATAATTTGAAGAGGGACAAGATTATTTTTTTCTCTCCATTTTGTCTGATGTTGACTGTAGGTTATCAGGGTACTTGCCAAGGGAGAAAAGCCGCACCAACTACAATAATTATTTCTTTTATTGCCTAGTAAGCATTGTGGTAACACCTTCATGCTTGAATGGGACCTACAGAGCTGGAAAAAGCCTAGAGATGAGCTAGATCTGTCAAAGATGGTCATCATCATTAGAACTGTGGACTACACACAAAATATGCAGGTCTTGCTTTGGGAAACTTCACTTGATTCTTTTCCCTAAATGGTGAGTTTATATATTAAAAGATCATATAAATGAGCCTGATTATTTTATCTGGACACAGTAATTTGCACCATACACTTCATGAAAGATTAGGTAGGAAAGTTTTTTCAATCATGTTTTCATATGTTGTTATATAAGGCGAAAGGCTTTTTTGTTGTTGTTGAGTGGTGAGTTGTATTGACTCTTTAGTAAGACATTATTTTCCGGGTATTTTTATGTGCTTCGATGCTCTAAGTTTCTTTAAAAAAGAGTCTTAAACCACTGAGGGCAGAAAACAAGCTTGATTTTTGTGCAATATTGGAGCTCTGCAGAAATTCGTTGCCGCTAAAGTAGTCTTGAGGTTTCCTGTTTGCCTGTGTTTTGTAAGGCAACATGCAAGGTGTTGTAGTGTAACTGCAGTTGTATTAGAGATAAGCATCTCAGATACACTGTAGGGCACCAGGAAGCAAATGCTGGTTAAAAGTTGTCAAACTCGTTAAAAGTTGTCAAACACAGCCCTTGGGGGAGGACAAAACCCAAACCTGTCAGCGTGATGCCACCAGACAGGAGGAGATGATGAAAGCGTGTGTGGGAGTAGGGGTTTGAAGAGTCGAGATAAAAGTCTTTAGGTAAAATAGTTTTAAATTACTAGTTAATCAAGGCAGATAAAAGCGCTGGCCATTCACTTTTTTTTTTTTTTTTTTTAAGATATACAGGTCATTACTACTATATTTCAGTAAGAATGTTTTTAGTAAGACTTTAGAACTATATAAATTATAAAATATTTTAAAAACTGACATCTAAAAACGCTTGTTCTAGTGTGGTCAAACAGTCTTTAAGTCCAGAAAGGACTCATCATCATACAACCTTTTTATTTATTTATTTCTCTTGCACAGAGCAGAGAATCTCATATGCTATTAACCATCCTGCCAGGTTGTATCGCCCTCAAATATTTGTCTATAATTAATTTTTTTATTTTTTTCCAAGTGACTCATAAGGAAGCTGAGTCCTGTTGAGGCAAAAACAAATGCCTGGGACTGGCTGGAAGCCTTGATGTTATCGGATGACCCTTCCTTTGAAGTTTCTCCTGTGATCTGTCAGTCAGCTAGCTGTTAATGCAGTATATGCTTTGTGGACTTTCATAAATGTGTAGGCCTAAACCAGAAGCTGAAAATAAATGAAAATATACAGAAAGATAGTTGGTATGATCATGCCTGTCATCTTTTTAAAACCCTTTTGTCAAGTATTAATTACTGCTCCATACTCTGTTGCTGTGCTATGTGGGTTTTTGAGGGTCCGTTGTCTCTTACATGGCAGTGCTGTCAAGAACATCTCATTTATGCTTTCAGATTAGTGGCACATAAAATTCTCCAGAACTTCCTCCGCTTACCTCCCGTATGTTTTATTTTGTTATTATTTTTACTACTCCAGTTAATAGCAGAGCAGAAAATAGTTGTTTGTGTGAAATAATGCCATAGCATAAAAATACATGTTAAACACTTTTTTGGACACATAAGCTTACTGTTCTGTCTTGTTTTGTACTTTTAGTAATACTTCATGTGTTCAGACACATTTTAATAACTTTTTGTAGTTCTTAATTATAAGGACTGTACTACATTTGATACGTTTAGTTTGCATTTCTTGTGTTGTGTTGCTTGCTATAATTTCTTTTTTCCTCTTAAAAGAAATGTGGCGGGGAGGGGACACAGGAAAACTCTATAGACTTTTTTTAATTTCAGTTCTTAAACAGGATATCCTTCTAACCATGTAAAACTTCTTTCATAACTGCAGAATTGTAAGAAGTTGGAAAATACAAAAAAAAATGGTAAAAACAGATAAAAAGGTATTTATGCCTTTTGTTTTCATTCTTTTCAGTTTTCATTCATTATTATTTTCAAATTTTGAAAGCTTGACTGTATTAAACTACCAGCATCAACTTCTACTAATGTAGGCTGTTCAGTTTGCATGTTGAATGAAATTAGTAATGATCATTTGCACTTAACTCCACTATGAGGTTTAGTTCAGTAGTCAGCACATCTTAATGAGACACAATGCTGTAATTCCCCAACTTAATTGCCACACACTTAGACAATTGCAGTCAGTAATTTTAGACAGTCTAGGTATGTGTTTCAGTTTTAGTATTAGTATAAGGTGAATTGTTGATGATGATCTTTTTATCTCTCCCAATCTGAAGTTGCCAGAAGGGAGGGGGGATTTTTGCATGCATTTTTGTTGCCTGTATTGTGTGTTCAGATAGTGTTCCAGGAACTGTTTACGTGATTCCCCATTTTTTCTATAGTATGGCCATATCATGTTAGTCGTATGTTGTTTTTTAAGTAAATACGTAGATCCTTAAGCATTCAAATTCTGTTCTTCCCCAGTCACTAATTGAAAACATGTGAAAAGAGGCCTGTGCTCAGTTTCAACTTTTTCTTCACTCCCTCTTTCCTACAAATGATATGTCCAGTGAGTTTTAATTTCAAGCCTGGAG
Organism: Crypturellus undulatus; assembly: GCA_013389825.1. NCBI lineage: Eukaryota > Metazoa > Chordata > Aves > Tinamiformes > Tinamidae > Crypturellus > Crypturellus undulatus. The sequence continues at coordinate 116,400 of VWPW01014234.1, forward strand.
CCTCTTGTTAAATATTTGATCTTCAATTTACTTGAGAAAAGACAAGATTTCTGAGCTGAGGTCCACCAAGACTTCAAATTCAGGCTTCAACAACACGGGGTCTTCCTGTGAGCTGTGTTCTCACATGTTGCAGCTTTTTGTATTCCAAGTGTCTGTTTGACACTTCAAAATGGTGCAGATGAATAATGAATGTTTGGTCACTGTGGTTATTTAGCTGAAACTTTCTTTTAAAAAGAGGAGGAAAGTAGCGTTCTGTTAATTTTGGATGCAGTGCCCTCTTGGCGTTGAAATGTGTCCCTTGCAGTGGACTGACCCCCATTAGATGCAATATTGAAGTCCTGACCTGCAGGAGCTGTTAGAAAATGTGGCCATTATGTGATCCATCCCCAGTTGTCTGAGCACCAGCAGGTAGCTCAAGTAAAAAAAGCCTAGCAAGGGCTTTACCAGTTTTAGCAAAGGACTAAGATTTGCCGTAATTTAGGTCAGCCCACTTACTGTCTTTAAATCTGTCTGCATTTTGCGATTCTCCTGTACTAGTCGTTAGAAACACGTACTATTTTGCATGGCCTCAGTCTCACGGGTTTAAATTTGGCCACTTGCATTAAGATGCTGTGGAAAAAAAAAAAAAGCACATTTGAAGAGAGCTTGCTTAAGCATCAAAAATGATGAGTGTTTTATTGGAAATAGCGAGAAATAAGTCAAAAGGGCATAATTTTTCCCACCATCTGCATTGCTTTTTAATTCCTTTGGAGTGTAGCCTTTGAGGCTGCTTCATCTCCTATGTAGAGCTACATTTTGAAGCCTTTTTTATATGTCAAAACTTAACTCTTCCACACTGAATTAAAGCACAGAGACAAAATTTCAAACCTCATGAAACTGCAGGCAGGCTTCTTGACACTGATTGCATCTTCATAAATAAGAAAGCTTTCAGCCCTCAGAGTCCATATCAGATAAAGCGATCTAATAAATGCTCTTTTAGTAGTGACTGAGCACATTAAGTCAATGTGAAGAAGGCTGTGATGGAGGGAGATTCTTCCTCCCACCCTCCACCCGTATTTCCCTGAGGACCAAATGTCTTCTGGAGGTTGTGGTTTATGGAAGATATGGACAGAGTGGACATCGAATGCCTGTCCTGGAGCAGCTCAGCCATCGGGATCAAGGCTCATTTTGGCTTCAAGCAGGGGGGTCTGTGGAAAGGGATTTATTTTTCTAAGACAATCAACTAATGTCGTGTGGTAATTGTGTATCTTGGGCACATTGGCATCATACAAAAGCCTACGTATTGGATAGGGAGAGCGCCTTCCTTCCAGTGTCCAAAGGCAGAGCTTTGTTAGGATCTTTGTTACTTGAATTACTACTTCATGTTAATAGATTTCTTGCTTGTTCCCTTGGAGAGAGATTAAATTATTACTGTCAGTCATTTTTTTTAACCACATTCGTTTTCACAAAATACACTTTGAACAGCAAGAGCAAAAAGTATTCTTGTGCTCTTGAGCAAGTAGCTCAACCTTACTGCCCATTTCATGATCTGAACTAACTGTATCAACCTCAGCCTTTCTCCCAAGGACTGGAGAAAATGCCTGTTTTCCCGTCTGCTTGGCCAGACCAGGGCACTGACTTAGTGGAAGTTGCGACTTGTGTCCCAGTAAAAACGAGATTTCTGAGCCCAGATGGATCACTGAATTTTTTTTTTTTTCACTTATCATTATGAAACACATCCGTTTTTCTGGACCTGTTTGTTTTTTTTTCCAATATATTTATGTTAAAATAACTTCAGTGTATGTTTTTAATGAATTTAAATTAATTCTCCCAAGTTTGTTATTGCTAAATACTGTAAGAGTATTTAAATGCTTTAAAATTAGAGTAAAAAGATACGTAGTTGGTATAAAGTGACTGACCAGTTTGTGTTAGCTTTTTTAATTTCATACTGAACTGGATACTGACTTTTTTCATTTCAGCCATTTGTAATTGTGATTTATTTCAAATCACTCTTTTCTAAAATCCTTCAAACTGATATCACTTTCCCTTTGTCATCATGCTTCTTAAAGGGAATAAAAGTTTATTGATTTTGTGAAGACTAACAGGTGGGCACTTAATTCATTTCACGTGAAACATGCATCGCTATTAGCAGTTGCACAAGCTTGTGGAGCAAACTCTGTTCAGTTAAACTCTGCAGTTCCTCTTCACTCAAGTTTTGTATGGTTCAGTTTTAAAAGAAGCAGTTTAAAATCCCGCAAGTGGTTCTTTATCTTGTTCTTTCTTCATTTTTGGGGCCTGGTTTTCTGTCTTCTTGTAACACCGGCAGTTTATTTGACGTAACCTTTTCTTTTCTGGGCTTGCTTCAGATAAAGTCCCTGCAGGAGCTGCAGTGTTTGATGCTCCACCTGCATTCCCATCTGTCCAAGCTTGGGGCCAGCTAAAAGATCTTCCTCTCTTTGAACAGACTTATGGGCCTGTGCCTGAATCCAGTGTAACCTGCATTTATCCTGGCTGGGTTTTTGCTCACTGCTTTCCCTTGCTGGTCAAATTTTCAGTTTTTCGACCAAGGACATGGGAGCGTTATTGGAGTTGTATTGGAGCATTTTTACACAAGTTTCTGTAGTAGAGCAGCTGCCAGTGAAGGCAGTGCGTGTCTCCTAATAAAATTATCTACTGGACAAAAAAAGAAGATGGCTGAAAGCACCTCAGCTCAATCTGAACAAGTTCTTGTGCTCGGATATTCCTAGTATTGCTTTAATTTTTCTGGAAAAATATTAAAAAATTTCCATATAAAAATTTCCACTGTTACTGATATCATTTATGAAACTGCCCTTACAGCAGAGAACTTCAAGATGACTTTGAGCTCTCTTGTCATTTCAGTGCAGTGCTTATGTTCGGCTTTCCCCTGCTAAACACTCCTTTGTACTCATGGGTTTCGCTTTCTCCTTTTTAATTTGTAACTCCTCACTATATTATTCAGAAGATCAGAGCACAGGCTTTCTAGAGAAGTTTTATTCAAGCAGTCCTAGTTTCTGGAAAATAATTTGATTTTACTTTGGATCCTGATACTAAGACTCTATCTGAACTCTTACAGAATTGGAAAATATACTGGAAAATAAAATTAAATAATGAAATACAGTCTTTATAGTCTTGCTAACACTTGAGAAATACAATGTGAGTAGAATTAGCAACAAAAAGAGATGCTCGCTGAGAGGGGGTTGTGGAGAACACCTCTGTCCTTATTCACATCTAAAGTAATCTTAGCCCTGCAACAGTCACAGGAAATACCTTGTGGGTCCAGGCTAATGTCATTGCAAGCAAGGGTTTTTTTCAGTGAACTTCAATACTAGTCTCCCCACATTGAAAAATAAATCCCCACACACATGCAGCCTCAAGTGTTTAACTGCCACTGTGTGCTGCCTCGTGACCCTTACACAAGGCCTGGCTCCCACCTCTCCTGGAGCAGGGCTGCTTTTGCCGCTGAATATTCAGCAGCGCCTGCCATGCTGCGAGGAACTGGGTTCTGTGTGAACTCACCCCGTGATGGGGCTTGTCCACGCTGTTGAGAAACCTCTGGGGTGAGAGGTCTGCTTTCCAGGTGCCACCAGTGCTGCTCCAGCCAAGTGCCTTTGCTTCCGACCTCAGGAAGCTCTGGTAGCCTTGCAGGAGAAGTCACCTAATGTCCTACTTCCAAAGGAACAGGAGACATCTAGTAGCTTACCAGAAGACATTTGTCAAATACTATCTTAATGCATTCACTTTCATTAAGGCATTGCAATTTAGGTGAGGATTTTGAACTTGTGTTCATTGTGAGTATACCATTTCCAGTGCCTTATTTCTTCATATACCCCTATCTCCAGGAATGATGAGAATTGACCCTCTTTATCAATCACTGAGATAAACTGATCTAAATTGGAAAGAGGGAGAAAGAGACATTTTATTGACAGCCCTGGTATCTGGTGCGGGCTTGCGAGAGCCTCCCTATGACTACATCAACCTATTGATCTGTAGGCTGTGCCTGCTTTACGTGAATCAGAAACCAGGGCAATTTCATTAGACACTGTGTTGCAGAGCTCGTGTTCTCCTACGTCTGTCGCTGTCAGGCAGGATTATTGTTTTAGAGTGGAAAAAAAGAGCCAAAGGGCACGGTGACTTTTTTTCTTGTAATATCAGCAGTTCCAAGCCCTTCTCTGAATGGGTCGCAGCCATTTTCAATTATAAGAATTATATTACATAATTATATTCTGTTTCTTCTTAATTGCTCCAAACACCATAGCTGACTTTTAATTCATCTTGGGGCTGTCCACTCATGTTTGAATCTTGTTTTTAATTCCTGTGTGTTCCTCTATATTTCTGATTCGAAAGTAAGGAATTAAACCTTATGTTTCCAGCTTCACCTTTTTCAAGCGGCCTTACTTTGGCTGTTGTGGCACCATCGTGCCTGGCTTGTCCTTCATAGACGACATCATTAGTTCCTTTGCTTAAAGTGAAGTATCTGGGTCTTCGGTGACAAACAATTTGACAGGCATAAGTCAACTCTGTGATGATGCTATCTTAGAAACCAAAACGATGCTAGAGGGAGGCTTCTATTCTAGAGGTCAGTGTTGCGTTCCCTAATTGGAAGTTAACTTTAATAAAAACGCTTATTTTTCATGCTTGTTCTCCCAGCTTGCACTGTAGCTAAAGCTAGTGAGAGCGTGTGTTTGTGCATGTGGGTAGGTTGTAGCAGGCCTGTAACTTACGCACTGAACAGAAAACCTCTAAAGGAGGTTTGGGCTTTTTACATTTCCTTTCAGTCACGTAAGCTAGTAGATATCAGACCATTCACGCTCAGGTACTGTCCTGCTAAGAATCGGACAGCAAAGTCAAATTGTGTTAAATGAATCCCTAGACTCTGGTGTTTGGAAGTGTCTTTTACTGAGTTGTAGTTTATTGGAAATCTTTATTTATTTATTTCAATCTACTATACTGAATTTGAAATATATTCTCAGCTCCATCTTTCTCCCATTCCTCTCTCTCAAAACAAAGCAATGATTAGGAAAAATTAAGTAACGTTGGAGAAGTTGATAGCAAAAAAAAAAAAAAAAAGGAAAGAAAAGAAAAGCAGGAGAGCTTGTTTTGGGACAGAAGTATTCTAACTAAAATGTTAGCATAGGATAAGAGTTAGCATAGGGTTGATGGAAAGAAAATACATTTTTGCACTACTGCTTTATTTTTTTCTGAAATCAGATCTGTGATTGTTAGGTGTGTGATAGTTTTATAATGTTATATACAAAAACAAAATGGTTTTTATGACTTAGGCACTTTTAATATATATCTAATATTTTATGTAGATTCAGAGGAAGAGAACATAATACCACATTATAACTAGAATTTGTTATGAAGTTGCTTTTTTTTCTGTATATCTTATTTTCCCCTGCCTTATTACAGAAGAGAGTTTGACGCAAATTTGGAGTAAGAGTTGCATGATGTAATTTATTGATGAATGTGTTTGAATATTTTGTTTCAGAAAGACTCCATGAAAGATGACAGAAGAAGTTATTGTTATTGCAAAGTGGGATTACACTGCACAGCAGGACCAAGAACTTGACATCAAGAAAAATGAACGTCTTTGGCTATTAGATGATTCCAAAACATGGTGGAGGGTAAGAAACGCGGCCAACAAAACGGGATATGTGCCATCAAATTATGTGGAGCGAAAAAACAGCTTGAAGAAAGGTTCTCTGGTTAAAAATCTAAAAGACACATTGGGTAAGTCCTTTAGTACTTTGGAAGGAGTTTAGTAGAACTGATGAATTTCAGATTGAGAATGTTGCGTGTATATATATATATGGTTTGTGTGTGTGTGGTTTTCAAGAAATGCTTGTATGAACTTTGTAATCCTTAGTTTGAAGTATCATTTTGGGCAAGGGAGGGCTGGAGGGAGCGGAGGTGGGGAGAATCATGGGGTCTATGACCATTTTTATTGTGTTTCGTATAGGAGAATCAGATTTAATTTTGCTCCAGTTTGCCAGTGCTTACGAATTTGCAGTGACTTGAGAAATTTTTGTTGTGGAGATATGAACTGCTGAATCCTCTCCTCTCATGCCGAGTCCTCTCACGCCAAAACAGAAGGATGTGAACAGAATTGTTACAGCACAGATAACATAGCCAAGCTTTGATCACATTGTGCATAGTGATGTGTGATGTGGTTACGTGCAGCTTTAGAGGTTTCTCTTTTTCCAGGGTGATCCCCAAATGTACAACAGTAATATTTAAAATAATAGTCATTTTTCTTGGAATGTGTTCATTAAAATGCAACTATGTCTTTTCAAAGTTTCATGTAAAGAGCTCTAATCTCAATTAACTAGTTCAAACCAAAATTCCACTTGTGATTTTAACCTCCTGTTATATGGATTTTAACTAATTGAAAATATATACCATTTTCCTGAAATTTCCTTTGAACTCATTACTTCTTTCTTGTGCCATTACAGCAAGTACTCTTGTAAAATACAGAAACATGCTTGATGTAAAGCTATCTCTATGGGGTATAGATAAAATATATTTACTAAAGTAAAGCAGACAGACATGTCCTAGCACAGTGTTCACGTGGACCTCTGATTGCCACCAGCTGCATTGCGGCAGAGGCCTCTGCTTCGTGGCAGCGGTCGCACGTGAGATGCTGAGAAAGATCTGTGCAGGTTTCAGGGCTGAACCTTAACTTTTGTCACATCTTCAGACCTCAGCCATCTGCATGTAGCATTTTGCAGATTCGCAGATTTTTAAACCTCTCAAGGTCCTGTATAATCATCTCCTGTCTTTTCCTACTTGAATGTTGCCCCTGGTTTAGGTGTTATTTAGGTCAGGCACAAAATGCCGATGTGTCAGAGACCAGGTTTTTCTTTTGTAATGACTTTGTACCTGCTAAGGATTCAGAGTTCAAAGTAGCTCACTTGGACTTTTGTGCTCTTACATCCTGTGACAGTAAGAAACGGCTTAAGTGTACCCAGCCCACACATTAACTCAAGCTAAACTTAAAAAAAAAAAAAAAAAAGAAAAAAAATCTTAAGCTTAATAGCATTCTTACTTACTGTTTTTACCAGCGTGTTGAACTGCTCGGCGTAATCAAACTAACGAGTTTGTACTGAGCTCTGCAGATCTGTCCAACTTTCTTTTCACTTCTCCTGACTCACAGTTCCTTGCTAAAATACAGTCATTAAGGCTTGTCTTGCTTACCATAATTTCCTGTTTGGAATAAGGCGAGCTTGTGTACTTCCTTAGAGGAGTCTTTATTTCCAGCAAGTACCACAAGTTTTTTTTCTTAAATGAAGGCTTGGAAATAGCAAGACTGATACTTGACCTAATGAAACTGGTTTGGAAAGTTTTGCTGTGCCTGAGGAAACAAGCTGCTCTTTTTAGAAATCTAAAATGTGCCTTGTGCCTATTTCTTAAACCAAACCCGAATCCAGCCTTGAAACTGAAACTATGACCAAAATATCAGGTACCGACCTTGAAAGGAAAGAAAAAAAAAAAAAAAGATAAATCAGTAAATCTTGTGAAAGCTCAGGACAGAACTAGCATACACAGTTTTTACCTTTGTGTCACTGGGGGCAGCCGGATGCATCTCTGATACTTGCAGCACTCCACAGATGCACACTTTCCCTTGACGCTTCCCTAGTAAATTGTATTTCTTTGTATTCAAGCGTATTTTGCCTGAAAGCACTGATACCCCTTGAACGCTGTTGTCTTGCCTGTGCAAGTGCCCATCTCTGCCCACACCCATAGTCATGCGCAGTGCTCACTGGCTTGATCCTTCATCCTGGCGCCCAATTAATAGGAGGAGCATCAGGTGTGGTGCAAATTATCACAGACTCCAGAAGAACTATTGCTATTTAATTAATAGTCTCTATAGTTAACTGTTGAAGTGGCAGCAACTAAACAGTTTTTAATCCATTTAGCATTTGCTCAAATGTAAGTTAATGGCAGTAGTTAATAGATGGGTGTATAGATGCAGTTCTCTGTCAGGAAAACTTTCAGTCTCATCACGGAATGAAATCAGGTTTATTCAATGACAAAGCTAATTTTCCTAGAACTATATCGACTATCATTAGTAGAATTATATTAATAGAGTACTAAAACACTGAGATTCAATCAGCGTTACTCTTGTTTGCCCTGGGCTTCATGGAAGGTTAATGGGCATGCATGTACCTGGAACACACAGCTTGCTGTTTTAAAGTATCAGCCCTTTTTCAGAACTATCTCACTCTTCCGTAATTTCCACTGTGTTCAGGATTTTCTTAAAAATGAACATTAGCAGAAAAAAAAAAAAAAAAAAAAGGGTTCAGAACCATCTTTTCTGTGTACTGGATACAAATTAAAAAGACCGCTTAACACTTGTTTAACATATGCTGATTAAAATCAGTTTTCAGTTGGGCTGCTTCTTCTTTAGTCATGCTGTCAGGGAACTTTCCAAAATGTTTAGCTTTTCCTAAGTGATTCTTGAAGGTTTCCAGGTTTGTAATCTTTACACTGCTTAGTGTCTATTTTCATCATTTTCCATTTGGTACATATTAATCCTGTAGTCTTAAATCTCTTCAGTGAACATAGCAATTCTAAACTGTCCTTTTTTAATTATGGAAATCTAAAGTATAGGCCACCTATTAAGTTTTTTAGATGATTCAACTTTTCATTCTCTTTTTTGTCTTAATGGCATAATGCAGAGAGTAAAAAGTTAATGGTAATTTAGCCATTTCAAATTCCTGTCTTCTGTTTGCTCATATTGAATGAAATCTGGTAATTATTACTCTTCTTTAGGCAAAAACTAACTCCCAGGCCTGTGATTAAAATTTCATCTTTACTCATAATGAAGTTTAAAATAGTTTCCTTGTACACTGTTTCGTTTCTGGGGAGGGCAAAATTTTTAATACTTCTCAATTAGCTTTACTAAACAAGAGACCTCCAAGCTGTAATTTTCTCTAATAATTATCCCCATGCCCCGGAAGGTTATTAGCAGTCCTGGTTTGGATCATGCCATTTGGGTGGGTGTTTGCCAGTGCCATCCCCAGGGCCATCTCAGAAGTCACTCACTGTCCACAAGATCCCTGCCCTGAAGCAAAGCAGCTCTACACTTGCTGGGTCAGTTTTGTTATGCTGGTTAGAAACTTTATCCAGAGACAGCAAAGGTGAATAAAAAAATGTATGTGTTTCTACAAACAAAAAAAAAAGTCTTAATTTCTTTTATGCCTTTGCAAATCATTCTCCTGGTAGCATGCAGTGTCTTGTACTGTGGCGTGCGGAGGTGGCCGCGAAGGCTGATCAGGAAGGCATGGACTACTGCTTCCTACAGACCCGTGATGAGCAGGACATAGCTCTATACTGCCTCATACTCACAAGGGATCCAGTGGTACTCCCTTTTATTGACACATGCCCACTAAAAGAAACGCTACTTGGTAAAACGTAATGTGTGAAAGACTGGGCATGGAGACTCTATCACTGTTGTATGAGTGTTATTCGCTAGGAGTCTTGTGTACGAATGTGTGAATGCTTGAATTGCTCACGTCAGTCTCTTGATCTGTGCATCCATTCCCGAGTGCTGTAGCATTAGCATTTTTTATACCTTCCTCCCCCTCAGTTTTGTATGTATGTGTACATACTATTTTGTGTTTGTATAAAATATAACAATTGTACATACTCATATGAAAAGGTTTCCTCACACTTAACTTCTCATTTTCCCAGTTGAGAACATTTGTTTTTGTCTGAAACATCTTTGGCCTCTTAAGAAGCTGCCATAGGAAGAGAGCTCATGTGCTCTTGTGTGGTCTGCAGTGCATACACGCACCCTCCTTCCCTCCCCACGTGCTCGCTCGCAACCTCTCTTTTTCATTTCATTTTTTGTAATAGCCAGTGCTTCTGGAATAAGTCACTTTTTGTTTTTCTAAGAGCACTGAAGTTTTTTTAACACTGGAAAATACTCTTGTCTTCCTTTCTAGATACCTTATTTTGAGTTTAAATATTTGTATTGCAGTCATAGTTCAGCATAACATGGTTCTGAAATTTTGTTCTGCAAATATGTCATCAACCTTTTAACTTCTGATGTGTGAGGTTTTTGTTTTGTTATGTTTGCTTTTTTGTCACAGCGGTCAAACTCTGGCAGTTCTGGCATGGTATGTCAAACTCTTTCCTTTTCCCTATCCAGATTTTGACAGATGCTGGGAACAGTTCAAAGTCCCATCAAGTAGCACATGCTTAAGTGTTGTTTTCTGTGTCCTGTTTGATTATTCCCATTCATACTTGGAGCTATTTATGGATATGAAGTCCATATCCAAGATCTTTACTGGTGGAAAAGGAGGCGTTCGGCTTCTTGGGTAACACTGTTGTGATGGTCATTGCGTGTCTTCTGTGATCATCCAGTTAGGCCACAGTGATTTAGCCAAAATTTCTTTTATTTTTTTTTTTCCTCTTGACTGAAAAGGCTTCAGAAAGATCTGCTGCAGCGGTAGTTAGTCATTAAAAGTTCGATGCCTTATCAGATTTCTTTCAGCTTCTATTTGCTGGGATTCTCTGCACCTTTTTCTGCTAGATGTAAGAACTATCTATTAACAGAAGCTTTTTTTCTACACAAGGTACTGTGACATTCACCAAATCACTTACAAATCTTTTATTTAGTCCTGGAAATAGATTTCTACCTAAGTTGTTCAGTACTGAGAGATTTACTTATCTAAATCATTGTTGTGGCTCTTACCTGAACTTTTCCCATTTCCCCAGCACTATTTTTTGAAGTGTCAGAGGTGTACAGAGTACTGCAGCCCCAGTCTTGGCTGTAGATTGAATCTTCTATACTATTTCTGTGATAAATCTCTATTTACCTATGGATTGCCTTTTTCCCTGTGAACTGCAGGTATCGTAAATTGATACGTTAAATTGATAGGCTGCCAATATGGCCAAATACCAGTTTGGAAATATTTTTATTACTTCTTAGTTAACTCTTTTCAATGTTAGCATTTTTTGGACCCTGTGGGTGTAAAATTTCCCACAGAATTTAAAAATTGTTGAAATAAGAGCAAATGCAGCTTCATAGTGTAATAAATTGTTATATATCATGAGCTCCTAGACCTCCAAGAGTTCATTTTAGTAAAAACAGGCGTACCTTATGGGGCAGCATAAATTATTCTAGTCTCTTTAGAGCTTTGAGTTCCAAATTTTTTTTAATTTCTTGGAAGAAGACGTGAAATAAATGCTACCCTTTTCTACCCATGAGCAGGCATTCAGTACAGTTGAATGCTAGGAAAACAAAGTTACTTCTGGACTGTCTGCAGTACATGGCTTCTTGTCAAATTATTTATCATATGTGAAGGCTGAGGAGAACGAGTGATGTGTTCTCTTGTAGCCAAATGTCTCTGGTTGAAACTAGGAGTGAAATCCGCGCCGTAGGAGTTCAACATAAAGCACTGGTGCAGCAGAAGTTTCTTCTGCATCGCTTCCTGTTGCTTTTGCGCTTCCGATCTTGTCATTAAATGGGAGCCTGAATGTCGCAGCTTGTCTGTCATGTCCCTCTGAGCCCTGGCCGAGCATAAATCAGTCTCTGTTGGCACTTTTAAATGGCAAATATGCAAGAATTTTAGTCCTTGTTCACATTGGTTGAGAGGGGCAGTGGATTTTTTTTTAATATGCTGTGTGTGCATATTTAGTTGAATTTATTGTTAAACCTCAGACATTCTGTGATTCTGTCATTCCTAGAAGTTCTGTGTTAAAATAGGCTATTTCGCAGTGAAGTTTGAACAAAGGCCGTTTGGCAGCTGTGTTTCAGTGAGGTTACCTGAAAGAGGAGACTCCTTTGGGCTGGGGCTGGAGGCTCCCCTGAGCTGTGGCCGAGGAGCACGGCGTGCGGGGTCGCAGGAACCGGTGCCCGTGGGTGCGCACGGCCCTCATGGGCTTAGCGAGGGGAGCTGCAACTTTTCCATTGCCTCCACCTTCACAGCAACGAGAAATGGGCCTCGTTGCAAGGGATGGCTGTCGATAAATTCTTGGAAGAAGGAATGGGAGTTTCCCGCAGTGATTTCAAAACCCAAGGAATGTATTTCTTCTCTCCTACCAGGGACATACAGGGTTGGTGGTGACCGGTACAGTTAGCACTGCTGTGCTAAATGATTTGTACAATAGGAACTAAGGTGCTTCACTACTCTTGGTGACCCTGAGGCAAACATATTTCCATCTTGCCTAGATTTTGTATTAGTGGCTATTTTCAGTTTCCCGATAACCCTTTGAAGATCTTGAGACACATTTAATAGCAGTAGCTGGGTCTATGAAACATGGTTCAGGAAAATATGGTTGATATGGTAGGGTCTACTGTAATTCATCATCACTTTGATATGTGGATACTGGCAGAATAATTATCAGTGTTGTTATAACGTTGTGCATGATCAAGTAAATACTGAGAAATAAAACCAAACTGCCAAATTTATGGTTATAGACCTAATGCATGCCTATAAAAATTTAAATAACTTCTCTGCGGATAAACTATATCCAATAAAAGTAACATCAAAGGAATTGACGCTCCTACTCTATGGAACAAAAATCATACTTCCACAAAAATGTTATGATTTGTAAAAGAACTTGTGCTTTAGAAGGAGGGGAAAGCTGAAATTGCAGAGCAATTTAATGCAAGAAAAAAAGAAACTTTTTTTTAGATACATGCAGTAAAAAGACCTGAAAGTAGAAAAAAAATACATTAAATATTCTGAAGCATTTCTGCTTCACACAGCAATACTTCTGGTGCTTGCTAGAGATTGTACTGCCAGATACAGAGCAACTTTTATCTGATCACAGATGAAAAGCCAAAAACTGTAGCCAAAGCAGAACTTGTTGCTTGGTGCTCCTGAACTTCAGGGCTAGCGGGTCATTGGAACAGAGCTTTGCTTGCTTGGCTGTTTTTCTGCTCAGGTTACAACTGCGTGCGGTGTATTATCTATGCGGAAAGTTTGTTTTATGTGAATTATTAATTGGGATTGATTGTTTAAAGGATTTGCTGTTTCAAAAATCGGAAACAAGGTTAGAATACAGACCGTAATGTGTCATACCTTTCAGCATGCTTCCTGATCTGACAGCTGCTGTCAAATGTTGCGAGACCAGTCACATTTATGAATGACTGAATTTGTCCCAGATAACCCATTGGATGCCTTTGTAGTAGGTGCTTCTTCCTTCCCTTCCCTCCCCCGCCTTTCCAGTAAATGTATGTGTACGGGAAGGTACAATCTGGCATTTAAAACCTGCAGAACAGGTCTTTATTTTAGGCATATGCATGTTTTGAAGAGATAAAGAGATTGCCTTAGCTCGCTGCAGTCACGTGTACTGCTTTCTTTGGTGACATTGCTGCCCTAAGCTGTTGCCATCTGAAGTTCTTTTTACCTTTTTGCCAGCACGCAAATGGATTCCTGTTTGGCCTTAGAGCAAGCCCAAAAGCAGACACCAAAGTACTTCTGTAGTTCCCAAATAAAAAGTGCCCTGTTTCCCAGAGCTCTCTTAACTCTCTTCCAGTCGTGGAGACTGAGCTCTTTGCTCTTTTCGGTGTTAGAACTTTCTGTCTGTTCCCTCAGCTCTTTTGATGTTTCAGTTTTCATAGAATAAAATCCTTTAAGCAATCTGCTAATTATGTCTTCTCTACTGAGAGAGCAAAATGAATACATTTTTCCAAGTGGTCTCTCGAAGTGGATTTTGAATTGGGTTCGTTTTTGCCCTAATTTCTCCTAGGTCCCCGAGAATATTAGCAGTCCACAGAAGAAACTGCACTTGGGCTGCAATGTAGGCTACAACATTGCAAGCTGTTGCCTCATTGGGATGCTTTCCATAGGCACATGCTGTTATGTTATATGGAAGGCAACAAAATACTTAAGAGACAGGAGTTCCCCATCACAGTTCTGCTTGCTTTCCTCCTCTGCTTTAGATTCACATCCTGGCAAATTAAGTTGGTAGCAGAGAAGAAACCTCCGCCAGCTGCTGCTTTTGCACTTGGCGAGCCTTCTGTTTGGTATGTGAAGCTCTGTGGCTCTGCAGGAACCAAACCAAGCTTGCTAAAAACCTATGGCCTGCGTGTGCAAAATGCATGGAGAGAGTAGTGGGGGCCTCTGCTTTTCACAGTCACCCAAGGGAGGAGACACTTCTCTCTCAGTGTGTTAGTGGCTGGTTTTGATCTCGTCATTGTTGAGAGGGTTTCCTGCCATTCAAATGTGCAGTCTCCACTCTTCATCCCTAAAGAGTTGTTTTCAATATTACTGGATTGCTTTCTGCTAAGGCCTCAGGCAGACTGCCGGTGTGTCTGTCTCTTGGAGTGCCTCAGAGTCTGGATTTTCTTAGTTCTTGAGTGGATCCACTCAGGTTCCCCTATTTGCACTTTCAGAGTTCTTCTGAAAGCCAGGAGCCATTCTGTGGCAGAATTTCATATCCCACAAGCAAACTAAGTTAGCATATATAAATATATACATATAGTCTTTTAGTATGTACTGGAGAAGTTTCCTTCTCTCTTTTTCAGAGTCCCTGAGAAACATTTCATTTTTTTTGAGTATATTGTAAAGCAGGAATCTAGATCCATGTCACATATGTAGAGATCTGTAGAGGAGACTGCAGTCTCTTCAGTAGTAAGCAGGAATATGTACTCAAAATTGGTTCTTGTGGTCTCAGCTGAGAAATTGGGACAGATATCGCTCTTAATCTAAATGAGCAAGCAGTTTGACTAGCTGGCTATCCAGGGGTGCTGTATTTTGAGTACTTCTAGCTTTATGTTGAACTAAAAAATTGATTTAAGGCTTTGGCTGCGACTGTTTAAGCAATGCATGATCATTGCCATTGATTCTGTTTAACAGTCCTTGGGAGCTTCAAATGAGCAAAAAGGAAAACATTTTGCCACAGTGACAATGCTGTTCCTCTTAGGAGGTCTACCTATTTATAGGGCGTGCAAGGTGAATGCCTTCATTCATGAAGCTGTTCTCTGGGATAGCAAATAATTTTATTATTATATTATTTATAACAGAAGAAATTGTTTGGGGTTGTGTGTTAGGGTATTTATGTTTGGTGTTTTGCTTCTGAGAGTCAAACCCCAGAGGAGAAGAGTCTTGTTAAATGAAGCAGTTTTCCCTGTCACTTCCCATCACTGTTGTAAAGGAAGGTCTCTTTTTGCATATATAGCTGTACAAAGCCCCGTGGCCATCCTTGATAACTGGAGCCAGCCACACTGCAATTTGGAGAGGAAGTCAGTGGTGGGCAGGGGGTGAGGGGTGGCTGGTGGGGAGGAAGCGCCTACGTTGCTTTTCTTTCCTTAAAGTGGGCTGGAATAAAAATGCACAGTCTGAGAGGTGCTTCTAAGTGGTTGGATGTCTGCTCAAGAAAAAAATAATAAATAAAAGAAAATCCAAGATGTTCAGCGCTTGTAAATATTAGTGTAGTATAGCTTTGTCATTTTAATCTTTTTATAAAATTACTAATGGCTTTACATCATGCTTCGTTTTGATTACTGAGTCTTCAGGTTTTGGTATAGGCCAAATGGGAATACATTATTATAAAATTTAAGATAAGATAACCATATTAAATTCATAATTCACTATCTTGTTTGAGAGTGCTTTTTGATGCTAAGAAATTCCTCTTTAGTCAATGTTTATATCACTGACTTCCATTTTTTGGAATAATTCATGTATTATAGCTTATTTGATTAGTTTTGGGCTTGGTGATCTGAAATTTAATCTATATTTGTAATAACTACCAAGTCTTTCATTTTTCTGCTTAGGGAATTGAGAGAAGATGTGAATAAAGGATAAGTGAAAATACCCAGTTACTACTAAATTCACCAAATCCAAATCAGAATCGTTCCTTTGACTTATGTTCAAGGCTTTTTTAATTGAATGGTCGGCATATTCCATTATGAGTAGTCTCCTTGTATTTTCTGTAATGAATGATCAAATGGACTCATGTTTCTCAGTTGGGTTTGTATCCAAACCTGTCCAGTGCACCTCCTATTTCCTCATATAAATATGAGGCATCTAAATATAGTTTATTTTTCAATGGAAAATGCAAGAAGATGACGGGAGATGTACGTTGCTCTATGTTTCCTGAGGGATAAGAGCTGAACATCATTAATAAGTTGACAGAGTAGCTGGAGATGTTTTTAGGCGAGCTATTTGGAAGCAAAGACTATGTATTCAAAGAAAGGTCTCTTCACTTTAAGTTTGTAGACAGAATTTGGAACCAGAGATCTTGATAGCTTGAGCAAATTTCATTAATTTTAGATAAACAGTAATTGAAACTCTGGTAGCCTTTTTCCTGTCCCTTGGAGGATTTACAGCACCAAGCGCATCTTAAACCTGCCTCATAAGAGTTCATCTACCTCCCTCTTGCTTTGCATGGAAACCCATGTCCGTATAATTCTCATTAGTGCATCTTTCAGTTAAACTTCTTGCTCTAAAATGCTGTGGGTACAGGAAATATGTTGTCTAATACTGGAATTTGAACATACCTTTTCTGTTAGCAAATGGACATGTTTTAACACCATCTAAATTACCAGAGTGAATGCAGTAGTCGTTTTGAGTAAGATTGTTATTTTCTTACAGAAGCCTCAGTACCTGTGGGAAATATTCACAATACTTTTATTTTTTAAATATTTTAAGCAACCTAGTGATGTCAGACTCATTGAAGAAATATCAGAATTTCACTGTGACATTTAAGTAGAGTTTCTGCTTTCTGACTTGTTCTGGTGTATCTTCTCTTGATAGCAAGCTTCTTAAAGAACATACACAGAAATCTTTAGTAAGGCTGCAAGACTTTGTTTCTGTATGAGAAATTCAGGTGCAAATTTCTGGAATTTAAAACAGAGTGCTCTAGAGAGTTTTGGAAGATGTTGCTTCCAAAATACATGCAAGTCTCATATGGATGTGCAGCAGCTGAACAGTCCTTGGGAAGGTACATTAGGGTTTGAGGAAGTGGTAGGAGATTCCAAACTGAAAATGTGCAAAAATATTTGTGGTTTTCTTCTTCTCTGTAACATAAGAAACTTCCTCCTCCTTCCTCCTTCCTTCCTCCTCCTAAATTCTCTTTTTTTAAATCGAGAAGGAAAGGCAAGGTAATACCAAGTTATGTAAGTGTGTGATCTCTACATCAGCTGTCAAAAAGTTATGTATTTACTTTTTGGGAGAGGTGGATTAACTTACACAATTTTAGCTTTTTTAGTAAGAATTTTACTAAAGGCAGTTAACTATTCCTTCATTAATGTAATTCAGTTTTATGTAAAAAGAAAATTCTATTTACTATTTGCTTTATATATTATTCTAGTACAGTCTATACTAAGACGTCTTCAGAGCCTAATAATAATTTTATACTTTTCTGTTTAAAAATCATTATTTTTGCTATGTATCTGTAAAGCTGGATGGAATTGCAATTCTATGAAAATGCACAAACTCATGATTCTGTGATACTTTATACAAAAACTAGGCAAAATATTGAATGAATCTGATAGTTTTAAATACCAATAATTGATTTTTATAAACTTGCTTGTTTCTGCTGTATCTAACACAAAGCAACAAACCTAATAAGGCTTCCCAGTTACCTGTTCTTTTAGGATTTTAGAACTAGTAAATCTTGTCTATAATATTTGGGTTTATGTTTTGGGGAAAGAAGGCTGAAGTTTTCATCCACCTAAAGTAGGTCTGTTAACTTGTTATAAATCACTGAAGCCAACCTTAATTGGTTTTTGAAAAGTGATTTAATTGAAAATATTTTCATAAGCATGTATGTATTTATGTTTGTCATGACTACTATGACTAGATTTTTTTTTTTTTACTATAAGCAAGAACATTTTCCTCTAAAAGAAAACACACAAATTGAGGTGTGCTGTGCGTGAAAAATTCTATGAGGAACTTGAATATTCTTTTTTGTTATTATTTGGTTAATGCCGAGTTATGTAAAGAAGTTTCTTATATTTGCGAGTCCAATGGGATATCTTTTACTTAGTTTTTTTTTTATTTTTGTTTTTTTTTTTACTGTACCTCTTTTCAAATTGCCGTTCATAATACATTTAAAGTCTTTAATTGGATATCCTGCATGAGAATCGTGACTGAGTGGATAAGACTTAAAGTAGAAGCCATAGGAAACATATTCTAGAGTTTTCTCCATTTTTTTTCTTCCTCTTTTCATACTTTGCCTTTTGTGTATTAGCTCAGTATGATGTTGAATAGATCTAAATGAATGCAAAAATCTTAGTTAAGCACAGTCCCAAAAGGCCTTGTTATCCAGCCCAAATTGGGAAGTTGGGACCGATCATCATCGGAGGAAGTCCCCCGGTCACTCAGTTGTGCAAACCACAGTACCCAAGGCCCGAGGCCTCTAATGGAGACCAAAGAACCAGGGAAAAACTCCCTATTTTGCCTCATGAATTAAAATCATAGAATCCTCAACACCCTCTTCTTCTTTTGAGGTGGTATTTCTGTTTCAGGAAAACTTAAAAAATAATAATAAAATCATACACAAAACTTGTTTTAGAGAAATACAAATGAAGCAAACTGTTTGCTGTCCCCATTTTTTTGCCCGGTTGTATATATAAGCATGCTTTGAATTCACTTTTAATAGCAATTTTTGTGTTTTGAATAGGCAATCCATAATTTAATTTCTTAATTGAGGGAAAAAGCTTGATATGGTTCTAAATAGGCAATGAAAGAAAATAGCTGGCAGCATTTGATGCACTGTTAATTCTGGATACCTTTTTGATGGCCCTTATCATACTTAAATTTGGTTTACAGCTGGATAATCACATGACTGATGGAAAAGCTCATTTCAGTTGTAAAGGGATGAATACAGGGTATGAAAATTAGTTCTGACTTAGGAGCTTGAATCTATTTATATAGAGAGAGATGCAGATATTTAAGTATATAAATAAATCTGTAAAACAAAATATACAGAAAGTTGATTTTCCAATTGCTATTGGGAGAGGAAAGGCAAGAGTATTTGTGACTGTTGTATATGTAGATTTAATGACATTAGTTACCCCAAAAGTGATCCAGCATATTTGAGTGAGGCACTAATTAAGAGGAACCTGCTTACTTAATGGAGGAAGTGGGTTTCTAAGAACTCAGTTATTTTGCGGCACTTCTCCTGTTGGTGGTGGTGTTTTGTTTGTTTATTTTATATATACATATAGTTTAAAGGTTATTTGCTTGGAGGGAAAATATTTATATATATATATATATATATATATAATCTTTAACTGTTCTTATTTTTATAATAAGTTGTTGGGCTCCCTAAGTAATCATTTCTGTGATTTTTACTGACATCTGAAGAATTTCTGTTTTGGAAATTAAATAGTTTACTGTGGCCATAATGATTTCAAAGCCTGTTCTTTAGTCTGTTGAATGGTTTTCCTGTATTGTTGCTTTTTATGGAAAGCCCTTATTTAGACTTTTTTTTGTTCTGTGTAGTCTATTTAATGCACAAGTAAGCCATAGGATATATTTTTGTCCATAGTCTTTTGTATTAAGATCAGACAAGACAGATTTTAGAAAAAACAGGTTATGAGAATTCAGAGAACTAATTTTACTTGCCAGATATTTTACAGGGTTTGGCTTTGGATGTTGACTGACTAACTTTTAATAAGATAGAAGAGTCAGTATTTGTGGTTTCAGACACACTAATAGTTTTTTTAAGGGGAAAAATGCAGCTGTATTTAGTACATTTAGAGATCTAAAAAAAATTCTGTTTAAAGTCCATAAAAATATTTAAAGATGCATCCAGATACAAGCTAAAAGAAAATTTAGGCAACAGTCTTGAGCAGTCCAGGCACTTTGACTACAGGGATTTTTGGTGTTTAATTATTATTCTTGAATAGAACTTAATAAAATAAATGATTTGACCAGTGATTCTCTCCTTTCACTTCAGTGGAGGTGCAAAGGCAGTAAAAATATAAAATGTGGTAGCTGCTCCCTGTACCACAGGGAGGAATACTAGCTTGCAGGAACATGAAAAGGCTCAGTAAGTCAGTCTTACTAAAATTAAGGAAATGTATCTGCTTTGTAAATGGGCTTTTGCCTAGCAAAGATACCAAGAAATATAAACCATAATTATAAAATGGAATATAAATCTGTAGAAAGGTATATATTTACTACTGGTGTGTGAGTACGGTATATACTTTTGAATGTATGCACATTCCCTTTTTTGTTACTGCCTGCTCTAAACCCTGCTTGAGTGAAATGGGGGAGCGTGTCGCTTTGTGTGGTTCCTTTTGGATGCACGTGCTGCTTTCTGCATCTTCTGAGGCTTCGCAGTGCATGTCAACCCTCACCATGGCACTATCAGCATTTTTCTGTGGACAGATGCAACAGCCTCCAGCTTTCCTTCAGTGCTGCACAGTAGTTAGATGCATCATTCATGTAAATGCATATGAATTTTGTAGCAGTTTAAAGTTAACCTCAAGTTTAAATTATGGTGAGGGTTTTTTATTTTTGGTTTTATTCTTCCTGACTTGAGGAGCTGGTCTAGATCTAGTGATTAGGACAGTCCAGTGCAAAATAAAACTAGGTTTTAAGATGAGCGTGTGCTCTGTATGAATGTTTATATCACATAGTCAAGTAAAAGCTCGTGTTTTTGGACAACGCTATTTTCTGTGAGTGCTTTTTGAAATGACCAGCGGGTCTGCAAATGCCTCGTGAATGCAGGAGCATGGTAGCTTGTGGCTCTGTGTCCAGCGGGTGATTCCTGCTTTGGTGCTTAGGAAAAGCTTCAGCTCCAGCAAAAGCTTCTCCAGGGTGGACACGTTTCAGAGGTGCCCATGTGGCTTCTCTGATGTGAATTCCCGCTGCAGTTGTCTGTGTTTGAAAGGGCTCTTGCAGAGCTGATCAAGAGGCTTGCAAATTCTGGCATGGAAAAGTAGAAGTGTGTATAAAAAAGCTGGAAGACAGAATATGATCACATAAACTGGCTTTTCATGTGCATCCAGGCTAAAAAGATGGGCAAGAAAAAGAGAAAAGAAAACAAAATAACCATTCTTCTTTTATGAGGTATTTTAAGGGTGCTGCATTAAAGGCTTTTATTAAGAGTGACGTATGTTTTTAAAAGATTTTTCTGACCCATAGTGAAATATATTTTAGTACCAAGGCCTTCTGAGTCTTCTCAGGCTCTTTTTTTACTTCTCTTCACTAGCTTTTAAATTAGTTGGCTAATTTCAGTCAAATTTGTCATAGGAGAATAAAGTTTTAGCACTAACTAACTTTTCTCTGCCCTGACCACAAATTTTCACAGAAGTTGTGTCGTAGTTCAGTGGCCTTTCGTGAGTGCATTTGCAGTGCTTTAGGGGAGGGAAGGTGGGAAGCCCATGGTGGGAACGAGAGCTCAAGTTGTTCTGGCCATTTCAGGGCCTGTGGCTGCCCCAGTGCTTGGCCACCAAGACCAGCAGGGGAGGCAGAGGTGCAGAGCTGGGGTTTCTGCCGTGGCCACCCCAGGGAGCGGAAGCAAATTTATAGGAAACAACCTTTCCTTGGTTGTTCTGCTCAAAATAACACCCTATTCTTTAAAGAAAGGAAGAGGTTACTAAGTAGTGTGGGAAGCACATTTTGGAGTCTCTCTAGAAATAGACTCAGGGCCAGAGGGTTGGTCTGGCTCCAGAGAAGAAAGATCTGAAAAGAAAGGCCTCTTCTGTGCATGATTCTCCTAAAATGATGCTAGCCACATTTTTTATCTTGGCAATAGTTACAGCTATAAATTAAACCTGCTCAGATTACTTGGCAGCTTGTTTGTAGGGAATAAAATGAATCAGTTTAGTGTGTGTCAATTGTAGATTATGAAGGATGCTATTTCTTACAGACACCATAACGTAAAATAGGTTTTCTTTTGCTTCATAATTCATCTGCACCCACTGTTTCCCCCTCTTCGCAGGAAAGCTAATCCACTGCTTTGGTTTTCTCTTTGCAACAATTAGTTTCCTTGCAAAGGATTGTGGATTCAGGTGAGCTGTAAGCAG
Source organism: Crypturellus undulatus (assembly GCA_013389825.1). Classification (NCBI taxonomy): domain Eukaryota; kingdom Metazoa; phylum Chordata; class Aves; order Tinamiformes; family Tinamidae; genus Crypturellus; species Crypturellus undulatus. The sequence goes on from VWPW01014234.1 coordinate 138,340, forward strand.
CAAGAGGCCTGGCATATGAAAATGTAGTTGTACTTTAATAAAAATGTATCTCTTAATGAAATGAGGACAATAAAAATGCCAGATTTATGACTGCAGTGCAAGTGTATTTGACTCTCGAAGTGCAGCTCCCAGAGTACTGAAATGCTTTGCTTTCTAGGAAATTCTTATATGGGTTTTACTCTATCAGCACATAAGAATAGGGATGCTCTTACATTTTTACTAGCAGGCAACAATTGCAGTGTTTTCTCTTGCAGGGCTTGCTCATGCAGACTACTCTATTCTCCCCCAGGAGTTGTCATTGTCACGGGGCACCCGGTGTTTATAATTTTCTCAACTTTATTCTTGCTTGGCTCTGACCTGCCATCCTCCCAGCTAGTATTTTTAGACCGGTTTCCTACGGAAATGAGGCTTCGACAGTCCTGCTGACTCTGTCAGCTCTCTCTGTCCACCCATCTGTCTACCCTTGATAACTCAGCCGCTTTCAGTCAAACTTGACGGGCCCAGGGTGATCATGTAGCTAGTTGTGCTCGCTGGGAGGACAAGGCTCTTGCTCGGCGTGGGGACACGATGCTGGTGGGCGGCAGCAAGCTGGGCTCCACTGGGCCATGGGGCGAACGACAGCGCGAGGGCAGCCCCTCCGCAGGACCTTTGGCCACCGCGGCTGCAGCCAAAGGTGTGAGCGAAACGCGGGGGACGCCGGGGCCGAAAGCCCTGTCCGGTGCCACAGGGTGCCTCGAGAGCAGGCTGGTAGAGACGGGCAGCTCTTTGCCCTTGCAGCAAAGGAAAACAGGGAGGTCTCCGAAACTCTTGAGCTTTGTTATGGCTTACGCCGAGAACGGGAGGGACAGAAAGGAGTGTGTTGGCACTGGGCATTGGGAGGCTTGTGGGAAAAGATACAGTTTATTAGACTCCCAGGGAAAAGAAAAGAGTTCTTATGCTAAACTTGGGCTAGATGTTTAGTCGCCTTTATCGGGCTTTAGGAGTTCAGATCTTTTTTTTCCTGACTGTTCTGTCAACACTTTTCCATAGATACATTTGTTTGTGCCATTCCCTTCTCGTAGTTCATCCCTGTTCTGTTTAACTGCTTGTCTTCTGGCCAGCCACTGCGTCATCATCTGCTGTTCCTTTGGCTTTACTAGTTCTACAGTAGGACAGGAATTTCAAGAAATTGAAATTTGCTGATGTCTCCCTTACAAAGTATGTCAAAACTGAAGCTTTTAATTTGGAAGGTTTAATGCCAGCGTGTGGCTTTGTGTAGAATGAATCTGTCCTTTGAGACAGAGTTATTTTGTTTTTTGCATGAAGTAATAGCAAGTAATTCCTTACCTTTTCTAACAAAGAGACCCTTACGTTGCTTTTGCATATATTATTGTAATTTAATGTTCCTTAGCTCTGCTATTATCCATAGCAGATATCCATAGTCTTTTCAAAACAGTATCTAAAATGATGAAAAAAACTCCAGTATTGGCAGAAATGAGACCCCAGACAACTTCCTACTGGAGTTTGCTCAGAGTGGAAGTGCCGTTTTCCTGCCACTGTGTCCCCTGGTACCACACGCAGGTCTCGCTGGGCCTCAAGCTCAGCCGCCAAGCGTTCTGCAAAGCCGTACTCAGTGCGCCCCACAGGAAGCAGGTAACTACCTACCCAGCAACGTGAGAAGACGTTTTAGGACCATAGGAATTTTCTGCAGCTTTTGAGGCATTAAGTAATGTATTTAACTCTTCTTGATATTGCTGTTGATGGTCAGGTGAGTAACACTTGGATGTGTTGATTAGCTAAGCCTGGGAAATACGCACATAGTTTCAACTGCACTAAATATTTTTGCTGAATGCATTAATTGTGTAAACGTGTACATGTATGTAAAATCATACACATTTCAGCAGTGAAGTGGCCCGGCTGTGTAAGAAAATCACTTTTGTCTCCTTCTGATGAGACTATTTAAAGAAACAAAAGCAAAATCTTCACAGAATCACAGAATCACAGAATGGCTGAGGTTGGAAGAGATCACCTAGTCCAGCCCCACCTGCTCAAACAGGGGCACCCAGAGCACAAGGCACAGGTTTGCGTTCGGGTGGGCTTTGATCACAAACCCTAAGCTGTCATTCACAGTTATTCTTTCCCCCTCACCTTCTTTTAATTCAATTGGCAATATTCGATGTTTATTCATTTTGTATCAAGTGAATTTCTCTCCTGTCCCAAGCATGTTGAAGAAAAGTACAGAAACTCTGATTTTAAATATTTTTAATGTATTCTGTCCAATTTTATTGTTTTGAGGTGCTGTATTTGTGTGATACTGAGATTTAATCTTTTTTAGTGCCTTCCAAAACTTTATTACTGAATTTGAGAAGAGAGACCTAGTTATCCTGTCTGTACTTTATCTGTATATAGCACTCCTTGCTGCAGAGCTCTTGAAAGTACTTAAGAATGGTGCATTTCTTCCATACTTAGAGCAACCATCTAAAATACACACTTACAAAGAAAGATTATGCAGTTAATGGTATTGTTTTCTTCTGAATATTATATTTCATACTATAACTAAGGCCATATCAATACTAGAAAGTTTGCAGATTTCAGGGGACTGTCTTCCTCACTGTGAAGTTTGTGCTTTTCCAGTATATCATGTGCAGATTTCCAAAGGAGGCCTGTCAGCTGGAGCTGCTAAACAGGTGTAGCTGCCTGGGGACTGAAGAATAAAATGGAGAGCAGAATGTGATCGATAGCTGAACTTTTCTCTCCGTGCTAACTTTTTTCGTAGCTTTTTTTTCCTGTTTTTGTGTTTTTTCTTGAGTCTGGATAAAGCTGTCACTGAAGTTAAACTGGAGATCAGTTGACAGGATTTTTAGGGGCGTGACATCCAGCTGTGCAATTCTTGAAGTGATTAATTTGTTTTCATCATGAAGAAACCACTATTTTTAACTATGTTAAAATTCTAGCACGTTGGGGAAGCGTGAGAGGCATTATAATGCAAATTAAAACTTACCTAAGTGCCTGTACTAAATGTTAAAAAATCTCTTTAAAGTGTTGGTGTCTCCTGACTGTGGTAGATGTTACTCTCCATCTAACGTTTTTGTTAAAGCAGCACAAGAGCATGTCATGAATTTAGTACATGCAATATGGAAGGGGAAAAGTGTCCGCTTCACGTTTCTGTCTTTATTTACCAGGTTTGGGCAAAACAAAAAGAAAGACGAGCGCGCGAGATGCCTCACCAACTCCTAGCACCGATGCCGAGTACCCATCCAACGGCAGCAGCGCGGACCGGATTTATGATCTTAACATTCCAGCCTACGTAAAGTTTGCCTATGTCGCAGAGAGGGAGGATGAACTGTCCCTGGTCAAAGGGTCCCGGGTCATCGTCATGGAGAAGTGCAGCGACGGCTGGTGGAGAGGTAGCTACAATGGACAAATTGGCTGGTTTCCCTCGAACTATGTGGTAGAGGAAGTTGAGGAAGCAACTGCAGATTCCCCGAGCTTTCTAAGTTTAAGGAAAGGCGCTTCCATGAGTAACGGCCAGGGCACCAAAGTACTTCACGTTGTTCAGACACTGTATCCATTCAGCTCCGTCACAGAGGAAGAGCTCAATTTTGAAAAAGGGGAAACAATGGAAGTCATTGAGAAGCCGGAAAACGATCCCGAATGGTGGAAATGTAAAAATTCCAGAGGGCAAATTGGTCTCGTTCCTAAAAACTATGTAGTAATCATAAGCGATGGTCCTACCATTAACACTTCCCATCCACCTCAGATAAGCTACACAGGGCCATCTTCTACAGGACGGTTTGCTGGAAGAGAGTGGTATTATGGGAATGTTACCCGACATCAAGCAGAATGTGCCCTCAACGAGCGGGGAGTGGAAGGAGACTTCCTTGTTAGAGATAGTGAATCTTCGGTAAGTGATTTGCAGTGCTTCAGTTTTCATAGTTTATGGGTTTTGTTTTTTTTTCTCTTTTTCTTTTTTTGATTTAGCAAGTCTGATAGTTATGGTAGTATAATACAGGGCCTGTCATCCGTAAGGAAACAGGGTGATGTTTCAGCAGTGCAAACTGTTACATTTGCTGTATATGAAAATTAGCATTTTACACAAATACAGTCACCTTTGCAGTTGTGCACTGTATTGTTCAGGGGTTTCTTAATCAGTCAATGGACAAGTAATTAAATATCTTAAGATTCAGTCTGACTGTTGCTGTATTTCTCATGTGCAATTCTCCTCAAATTTAGAGTGTTACAAAGTAAAATAGCTCTTGTGAATTGAAAATTTAGTCACTAATTTGAATTTAATAGCTAAAATAAGATCTTAGCACTGGTGAGTTCACTTTTTCTTTTAACTTAACTTTTTCTTTTAATTAAATAACCACACAGATTCTTTATTAATTAAAATCCTATTTTTATGTATTTCCGCTCTGTTTATATTGTTTAGGTTGCAAAAAGATGAAATTACCATTGTTATAATTGTTAAAACTATAATACAGTGCAAAGAATGTCAAGTCAGCGGCTCATAACTTCTGAATTGAGACATGATGACGTCAGAGGGATATGAGCAATGCTGATTAGGGATCATTAACAGTTCTGAAAGTTCAAATTTAAAATTACACTGAAAGGCTTATCATGTATGTTGAAGCATGGGAACGCATAGCTAAAGCACTATTTTTTTTTACTAGGATTTTTAAAATATGACAGATATTAATAATTCCTTTATATGTCTTTAAAACACATCATGAATAAAGATACTTGAAGATGAATTATACCTAATTTATGATCAGGGCTTTTTGCATTTATTCCATCCACACAATTTACTGCTTAGTATCTGTCTCTATGTGTCCTGATGTTCCATGTATAAAACTGTAAAGTCTGCTCAGTCTCTTAATAGAGGAGGAGAGTGCTACTAATTTAAGACACCATATCCAGCTACATATTTATGTAAATCATATTTCTGTGAAACCATATTTATATCAACCTCGCTATGTCCATCTGAGTTTTGCTAGTTTACAATGCAGATTGCAAATAAGCATTACAGCATTGTTAACTGCATATAGTTTGAATAATAATATGATTTTAAAAACATTTCTTGGCTCTATCACATTGTCAGAAGGTTGTATTGTTTGCACCTATTTCTGATTAGAACTTGTGATAGTCTGTCAGGGCCTCCTGACCCAGGAAGAACCATTCCCATGCCTGTGTAAATGACTTCCTTAATTGCTCATCAGCATGTGTGAGTATCACTGTATGCCAGCAAACGGGGAGTTTGCTTTAATGGGGAGAATCCTGTTTAAGCTCAACTCTGGAAATGAAGGTCATTTTAGTTCCTACTACTTTTCTAGAAAAGTATCTAATATTTTTCTTTTGATAATTATATTTTTCATAAGCCATACTTTCTGCCACTTAGACAAGTCTCAAAATGAAGTCAAAATCTGTGAAGTAGTATAGAGACAGACTGCTTAGGTAGGACCCTTATATAGATATTCCTTCAAAATGAAACATCTTTAGTAATATAAAGTTCCGAACAGGACAAGAGGAAATGTCCTCAAGTTGCACCAGGGGAGGTTTAGGTTCAGCATTAGGAAGAATTTCTACATGGAAAGAGTGGTGAAGCCTTGGAACGGGCTGCCCAGCAAATGGTGAAGTTACCGTCCCTGGCAGCGTTCAAGAAACATGCAGATGAGGCACTTAGGGACATGGTTTAGCAGGCAGGGTGGTGAAGGGCTCACGATGGGATGATCCTGAAGGTCTTTTCCAAACATAATGATTCTATGGTTCTCCTTACTAAACTTTAAAAGGCAGCTTTCTAGACTAACAGAGCCTATCTTTGGAATGAACTGCAGCTTCCCCTTTTAATTTAATGATACTGACATTTGGGACTGGCTAACCTACTTCATCTTGGCAAAAAGATGGCCAGTGGTTGCTAGTGATAACAGAACAACAGTTTACAGTCAAGGAAATATTAATAATTGTGTTGTTTTTCCAAAACCAAATGAAACCTGTTGCAGTTTTGATTCACTTTACTAGTATATTATTATTATTGAAGTTAGAACGAATCAAGACTGATGTCTATTTCCTAAAATTTTAACAGCATATCAATAATGTTATTGATAGCATACAATTCTAATATCTCAGAATATTTTTTCTGTATGTAATATTGTCTGATTTGATTTCAGGCATCTTTGTTCCATTGATTTTTCTCTGCAGAAGACACGATACCTGTCAAACTACTCTTTCTCCAAAGCTTTACTGATACGTGTCAGTGAGTTCCTATTTCTGCTCTCAACTAACTGTAACCACAAAATGGAGACATATGCAAATAAACCTGAGGAGAACAAGAAAAATAGAGTTTTAGAAGCATGATTTATGAACAGAGGCTGACAGGTTTAAGTTTGTATAATCAATAGAAGAGGAAACTGCAATGGGGCATAGATCTTCCAAAATGTGGAAACTGCTAGGGGATTTAAGGATGGTAATCCTTAGATTACTGTGCAGTAGTCCAGCTGCCCATCCTGCCTATGACCCTGACAAGACCACAGAAAACAATGTTCCGTTATACATCATCTGTGCAGTAGAGACTTGTTTTCATCTGTGGATGTTGCATTTGGGGTTGTCCTGATTAGTCTCTACCAAACAGCTCCTTTCTGGTGGGGACAGTGCCAGAAGAGCGTTCTGAAAACTAATGTAGCACTTAAAATACCGAAGCAGGCAGCCTTGCCCCATGGCATCCCGTAATGACTCCTGGGTTGCAGCTCGTTTCCTTGCTCTTAAAGAGAGCCTGCACCTTGAGTAAATGAATTTCCTGGAAAGAACACATTAACCTTTTAATTTAATATGACATCATGATGCTAAATGCACTTGTTTTCAAATGCAGCTTCAAACTGACCGTCTTCGTTGTTGCTGGGGGAATTGTTGCTTGTGAAGCACAAAAAGGTTCATTCAGAATGTGGTCTTTTAAGTTCTTCCCAGCATACAGCATTTATTGGAATCTCATGAAATTCACTGAGCTCCATGTCACAGCAGTTTTCTTTGGACAAAAAGCTAGGGTGACTGTCCTCTGAACTGAGGAAGTCTGTTCTTTTTTTTTGTTGTTCCTTTACTCTTGATTTGACCTTGCGGATTTTGCATTTGCTTTTAAAATTCTTTTTAAGCAATGAGAAATACTTCGTAGTTATGCATGCAAAAAAGCCTGCTTGATTTCACTTCAGAATTTGTATCACTTCAGTATTTTAATTTTTGTTAGGTTTAAAGAGACATTTTAATACCTCCCAAAGTTACCTGCTTTAGTCATTTTATATATTATATTATTCCCTAATTTGTTTATGTATGTGAATTATGGAAAAAAAAAAAGATAGAGAGAGACTGCTAGCTTTTTTTTTTTCCTTAAGTACCAGGAATGATACAGCAAACTGATGGGCATAGGCGATAGCATCAGGAAAAAGAGATGGCTAACAAAAGATCTATTTCAACTGGTTATGCAGTAAGGAAAGAAGACTGTAGAATTAAGTCTCAAAATCTTGGCACGTATCCCATTTCTCATGAGTAACTACAGGTTAGAAGCCATCAGATGTGTCTGCAGGATCAGAACCAAACAGGAGTTTAGAGGACCGGGCTGAGGACCAGGTTGCTCTTCAGTTCTTGTTTCATCTCAGCCCTTCCCCATACAATTTTTTATGAATCTGTCTATCAAAGCAGTAGATATAGAGGTCAGTCCTTTCCTAAAGGACCCCACATGGATAAAGTCGTGAGTTGTCCTGATAATCTTCTGCCCGATTTTCGACCTATTTTAGGGTTTTTCTTTAGCCTCCATCACCATAGTTACTGAGTATCTTTTGTATAAAATACTTTTCCCTATATTTCACTGAATTTTGTACTTGTCTGTCTTAGCTATGAAAAGTTCTTTTTGGATACATGAGATTTGTGATACTCTTTTCAATCATTGAGTCTCTTATTTTTCGTTTTAATCTTTACTGGGGTGCAGAGCTCTCCACTGTTTCTGTGAGATGTAAATTAAAAGACTTATCCCACAGTTAGATTCCTTTAGCCAAAAATATCCGCAGTTATACTTAGATCTAAGGGGTCATACTGTGGTGAATACACTGCCATGAACTCTGTCTTGTAGCTGGAAGTCTGGTTATCTTAATATTGCTATAGTGTTTATTAGGATCATAAGCTTGTCTGTTTGAGCTATTTAAGTCCATGATGGATACAAGAGACACTGATACCTGCTGGTAAAACTGGCCACTTCCCTCATATCCAGCACTGTACCCTGCATGCTCGGAGATGCAGAGGAGGGAGTTGAAGTGGAGTGTCCTTAGGGCAGCTGTGTCTCTTTAGGGCCACTTCTGCTGTCTTGGCCTTTGTGAGCTAAGGGTTCCTTAGAGATTTTTGTTTTTCATGTCCCTAACACAAGGTGGATGAGTCTTGGCTGCCAGACTATGTTGGGTTGAAGATCTTCCCTGTGCTGATCCAAGATCTTGTTTCCCCTGGGCCTGGTGGTGGGGACGGGGTGAATTTGGAGGGAAGACTGCTGCTGCTCAGATTGGCCCCTAAGTAGGAAGGGGTCTGTTTGCTGGCTGCCCGCTGGAGCTAGCGGAAAGCAGCAGCGCTAGCGGCTCCTGGTGCAGGAGGGCAGTGGGCACCCTGGCTGCTGCTTCTTGGGCTGAAGCACCCGGAGGCCTCAAGGGGAGCTTCAGTTCGAACCTGCAGGACCTCTGCAGTCACCTGCTGGGACTGGGAAACCTGTGGTTTCCCTTGGGAGGCAGGAAGGCGAAGGGGATGTTGTCATTTGGGGTGGAGGGCCAGGGTAGAAGTTATTCTTTAGGAAGAAAGGGCTCAATCCTGCTGATGCTCAGTCAGTCCTTCAAGGCCGCATGGGTGCCCTTTGCCCAGCTCTGAGGCAGTAGGCCAGGAAGGCCAACTTAGGGGGCATAAATGCTTCTGAGGGGCAAATTTGGTAGCAGTTTGAGGTGTCCAGTATTTCAGGTGGATTTAAAGCACCTAACAGAAGCAGCAGCAGCTCTTCAAAACTGAAGCATTTGTCATGTTCTGGGACATGCTATGATTGACCACAGTGCAGAGAAGGACAGACACTCAGGACAGGCTTAAGGATATATCCCAGTAGTTTACTTAGACCTGTACGTGAATATCTGTGGAACTAATTCATGTTTCTAAAGCTGTTTTTAAAACATGGTGAATGTTGCATAAGAGGGAAGAGCTTTTAATATATGTGAAGAGAGTATTTGCGGTGGGGATGAGACATAGGTAAAGGAATTGTTAATCTTCCCGTAGGGTTCTTTCCAACCTGGCTTTAGACTTTTGAACTATGTTTTTTTTGTTGTTGTTTTTATTTTCGGTTGGGTTACTTGAGTGTCTTTGTTTTCTGAGCAGGAGTGAAGGGAAGCCAGTTTGTAGAGCTTGAGGGAGCTGCCTGGAGCTGGGTAGCTCCAGGAGACTGGAATAACCTGAAGAATGAGGGTAGGAGGAAAGTTCTTCCTGGAGGAAGAGAAGCTGCATTGAAATGAAAAGACCAGAGTTAGAGGATCAGTAGAAGTTGTTCAGAGAAGGTTGTTTTTCCTAGGACTGCCATTTATTATAAAATTGTCTTGTTCCATTCGCAAATGAAGATTGTAAAGAGGAAACTTTTTTTCCCATTTTTACTTGTTTGTCATTATGTTACTTTATATGTTCTCTTCATGATAGTCTTTTTCACCTTTTACTGAGTTCATGACCAAAGGAGCCATGCTCTGGGTGCATGATTCCGCCTGCTGTTTCCAACATACAGAGAGCACCAGCCGCCCTAGTCACAGGCAAGAGTTAAGTACAGGAGTCTGAACCACTTTTAAGAAACAGTACAGCTGGTCTGAAGAACTGGAAATGCGTGTCAGATAATCTTTGGTTTGCTGTTTTAGGAATTGAATTAGCTTCAGATTTAAGTCTTTCCAATTATGACCGTACAGAAATATTCATAGGCTCCCTGCCATGAAGCTATGCTCTTTAATTCTGCAGAATCATGAGTGGCTTTCTAGGGATTAAAGTTTAGTTTTAATGTACCTTTATAGGATGTATGATAGCTTCTATTCCTGGAAAAGTCTGTGTGCAAACATCCAAATGTAGCAATTAATTTAAGAGGGAGAAGGGAGAAAAATTGGCAAGCAGTTGAAACAAAATATTTTAAGCAGTAAATAAATAAAATAAACAGACATGGAACAAATCCAAGGAGGACAGCGGGGAACCAATTCAAGCTGCACTGAACCAACATACTTCAGGATGGTAATGTTAAGTTAGGAGAACAGTAGTTTATCTAGAGATTTTTGTTAAATAGGCTTTAACAATTTGCTTGCCTGTTGCAGGGGAAAGGACTAAAAAGCAAATGCAAGTCCAGTTGCCTTTGCTCTTTGTTCCTGTATCCTGTAGACTTCAGTGATCTGAGGCCAGTAAAGGGTTTCAGAGTTTGTGCAACAGCTGTGCAAGCTCTTCCATCTCTTTGTGCCGGATGATGGCTCTCAAAAGGGTTAGATCAGCCTTTATATTTCTTTCTTTTTTTTCTTTTTTTTTCTTTTTTTTTTTTTTAGGTTAAATTAGATCACCAAAAGAATAAACTTTGTAACATATATTCTGGAGAAAATGAATGATAATAATGTGTTCTATTTTTTCATGGATCTAATAAAGAGCTCTGAGTTGGGGAAGAATAGTCAGTGGGGCAGGAGAATGATCATTCATTAAAGCTGTAATTAAAATGTCAGGAAAAGTATTTTAAGGTATTGTGGATAGTACCTCAAAGAGGTCTAAGTGTGGCCAGTGAACAGGACGAGCACAGTGGATCAGATATCTAAGGTCTATTCGAGGCCTATCTGTGGGCATCTTTTCCGGTGCGGAGATAATGATTCTCGACAAGTACAAAGAGCTTTGAAAACTCATAACTTTGACATGGTGAAAGCAGCTGTGCTTTGTTAGAAAACACTAAAACCTTGTTAAAGCATGAATTTAAGCATGAGTTTTCAGCTGATTTTAAATCTTTTTGATAAGATTTTTACCTATTTCAAAAACAAAAAATGTGTTTGCTTCAGATTATGACCTTCCTCTTCAAGTTTTAAATAGGACCTTGCAATTACTGCCTTATATGCTGGCATCAGCATATAAGTCAGCAAGGCTTGATGATCTTGTTTATTGAAGTCCTCATCGGCTAGTCCTTCAGTACTGCTTTCTGCATTGCCCTTGTTGAAATGCTGCCTGTGCCCTGTGTCGTGGCTCCCGTTTCGAGCACAGTGACCAGGACGCCGTTCAGCGCCTGTGCCCCACGTTGCTCGTGGGCGATCGCAGACACGCAGCGCTGGCCGCGGAGCTGCGCGCCGGCACGGGGCTCTGCTTGGGTTCCCTGCTGTGTCGTGGTGGGTTAACGACAGTGTTTCCTGCGGCTGCCAAGGCGTCCCCTGAACCGCAGTCAGATGCCAGGCCTACACGGCTGCGTCGCGTGGGCGGCCCGAGGGGCTGCCTGCGCTCTAGTCACATTGATCACGGTGCAGTGTTGATGCAACTGGGTTAGCTTTGAACTAACAGGATAGGTATTGAAAACAGGTTAGCCTTGGCAGGAGCTCCTTGCAGGCACATTTCTGACGTTTCTGAGACAGGGTTTTTAGTATCAGAGCTGGCTGGCTTAAAATAGCAGTTTTCAAATAGGGGGCAGATGACAGGGCTCGAAATGTATCTCGGGTGGAGCAGTACAAGCCCCAAGGATATTCCAGTAGATGTTTCTTTCCCTCCCTTTCCGTGTTGCCTCCGTAGGCAGTGGCAGGAGAAATGTCCTTGCAGGGGGACTCGATGGAGGCCGCCCCCGGTGAGGCATGCGGTGGCTCCTGGGCCACGGGGAGCGCGATCCCTTGCCGCCGCCTGACTGAACCAGGCCTGCCACCGTGCGCCCCACCGGCTGCACCAGCTGCACGAGCCGCCCTGCGGAGCCACCTCTGGGCTCGCTGGCAAGGCCGAAGCGCTGTGATACTGACATTTTATTCTTCTTTCTTTAACATGCATGTGGATGTGAAACATGGGGGCTTGAGAAGAGGAGGGATGTAGGAGTTGGCTGTTGGCTTAAGCAGCGTGAGAGGTGAAGAGCTGCTCACCACATTGGGGTTCTGGATGAGGCCAAAGCCAGCCTGGCTCAGTCTGGTAGGATATCCTAGGCCTCAATCATTGCACGAACTAAAAAAGACAGAACATCCTGGAAGTACCGTCCCAAAGCTTGCTTGGGTTACACAGCATGCAGGTGCCTGAGCCCCGGGTGCGGAGCAGGTGCGTGCTGAGGCCGTGGCCTCGCAAAGGGAGGTCTCCTGGCAATGCAGGCTTCGGGGGTCTCCCTGCCACGCCGAGACTGACGCGGGCTGGCCCACGTAGTGGCCTGGGCTCTCGCTTAACCTCTGTGAGTTTCTTGATCTGCTTGGTCGTGCTGCCGCAAGGGAAGCGGCAGTGCGGTGTGGAGGTGGGGCGAGCAACGCAGCAAAGGGAATTGCTGAGAAAAGCACTTGCCTTCCGAGTTCAGTGTGGAGGCGGCGGCTGCACCCCCAAAGTGGTGCCAGGTGTCACTCTTCTCCATACAGCGGCAGAAGCTTCACTGCAAGCTCTACGGGGTGTTTTTCACTCATATCCTTTTTTTGTGTTGTCCCTGTGGCTGGCTCTGCCTGCTGCTCCCTCCTGCTCTCTGCTGTCCCAGTCGAGTAGGGGTGCCAGCGCTGCAGCACAAAGGCTCTTCCAGGGTCTCAGTCAGGAGGTGCCGATGACGTTAGTTTAGGAGCTTCTGCTCCCCCTTCTGCACCGCGCACCATTCTGGAAAACACGGAGCAAAGCAACCTCCAAAGCCAACAACTTCCAAGACTTGGAGGGATTTCTCATGTGAAATTATCTCATTTTAAATCACTTAAGTGATTACACTTTATCTTTTGTGGGTGACAGTTTGATGGCGAGATCTGTGTTGTGTTGTTATCCTGTAGCTTTCTCTTTTTAAGTAGAAGGTGTATTCAGTAAGAGAAATTATTTCTTATACGTGTGGTAAGGAAGATAAAAGGTGACTGTGTTTTCTCCTGCAATACAAAGCAAGAAAGGCCCTCTAGTGGTCATGGCCTTCAAAATAAAAAACATAGTAATAAAAAAAAAAAAGGTGATGTGGGGAATTTTCTTCATCTTACCCAAGCAATATTGGGTAATTGCTTTCTCCAGGGCTTACTCTATCAAAGGAGCCATAAATGAGAAAAGTTTTTTGTCTTCTTCTGGACATTCTCATGCTTTGAGATTGAGTAGCTAAGATACTATTTGCAATTTAGTCGTGTAATTGGCAACTTCAGGCTGCGTATCTGGGGAGCTTTCACTTAACTGACTTAACTGTGCATGTTAATAATGATGGCAATTATTTATTGAATAATAGACTGTTGGGTTTCTTAAGTAGCTAAAGCACTGAACTATGGAACACAGACTAGCATAAATTATGATCAACCGTATTGCACAGTTTGTTCCTGAAACCACAAAATTGTGTCTTCATTGTGTTCACTTTTGTGTAATTTTTTTTTTCTTTCTGAATTCTTTTCAACAGCCCAGTGACTTCTCGGTATCTCTAAAGGCATCGGGGAAGAACAAACATTTCAAGGTGCAGCTCGTGGACAATGTCTATTGTATTGGGCAGCGTCGCTTTAATACTATGGATGAGTTGGTGGAACACTACAAAAAGGCTCCCATCTTCACCAGCGAACACGGGGAAAAGCTATATCTTGTGAAAGCACTTCAGTGACATTGAAGATGGACTCGGTCTCCTAGGCCTCTTACAACTTCCAAGCCTTAGGTCCTAAATTCACTTTTTTAGAGCAGAGCAATCTACTCTCCGAAACAGGCTTAAAGAATAGGCTCTTTCTAAGATGTTTGCTCTGTTGGTTGTTATTGTCCTTTTTTGTTTGCCTACTTTGTGTTTCGATTCTGTTAATCTCAGATCACCTCCCTTCAGATTGAGAATTTCACTTAGGTGGCCATTGTAAGCACTCACTTCCATGACTGAGTTCTAAACTCCCCTCTTCTGTGTACGTTTACATAGTTAGTTCAGATAAAGGAGGGGTGTTTTCAATTCAAAACAGTGTTAATCTGTTCAAATTGCTCACGCTGACAGAACTCTTCATTAAGAGACATCGGGCACAGTTTGAATGCACTGAAGCTGCAGCTAATTAAGTGAGATATAGTAGACATACAGTTGTGGCTGTGAGTTCTGTAGCTATTTTGCTTACCAAGTAGTATATTACAAAAATTCCTAGTCCTAGAAGCACTCTTTACACTGTACTCTGCTATTACATTGCCTCTTTGACTCTTTGTAAAGAGTACACTAATTAAAGCATTTTGTAATAGTACTTCTTAAACTACTATGGTAAGATTGTAGTAAAAAAAATATCTAGTGTATTTTGGTCTGTAATTGCAACAAAGAGAAATTTTATTTGAAAGTTGATTACTAGAGAAAGAATCATTGAATTGTAAAGGCTGAATGTTTTGGTAATCTACAACCAAATGTGCCATCCACATAATGCTTTTTCCTCTTGCCCTTCTGCTTGTTTGAATTAAACAATTATGTATTTAATTCTCAAAGTAATATGTATCTGTAGCTGATTGTTGACACTAATACAGAAGATTAATAAAAACTGATCTTGGGATGGGGTGGGGTGGGCTACCAACACTATATATATATTTGCTTTACAGAGAGAAATCTTCAGGTTTTACAAAGGATGGTGTGATTGGTAGTAAGAGACACACAGAATGTTTATGAAGAAAATGCTTTTTTTTTCTCTTTTCTTTACATTTAAACTCCTTTATGGTTTAAATATACAGTCTTTAGATGGCACATTCCTGCAATTGAAGAAGGGATCTTGAGATCTCAAAATCTTGCATACTCAGTTTTTTGGATATTGTAATAAAAAAAGGTATTATGTCATGATGGAGTACTGGATTTATCCTTGGGTGGTAGTCCTGCTGTTGCTTAGCAAGGTGGAATAGAGTAAATAATGAAATGATTTATTTTGCAGTTTGCATTGTCTAAAAAAAAAAACATTTGAACTGCAGAGTGTAGTTGGGCAGGAGGCAGTGACTACAGACCCCTGGTTGTTTCTGTGATGAGTCCCTTCATTGCTTTAATGGAAACTGTATGGTGGAGCTGTTTTCTGGTTACGTTGATGCTTTTGGCTGTTAACACAAGTTCCTTGGCCACGTTGTGTTTCATCCAGGTAGCAGATCTGCCTGCACTGCAGACAGAGAGGCTCTGCTGGGTCAGGCTTTCTCAAACCTGAGAGGCAAGAAGAATTTTTGAAATTCTACACACTTGCTGTTTCTCCACCGCTCTTGAAGACTTACTTCACAGTGCTGCATCTTCTTCTATCTCTGAATTAACAGTTAAATCAGGGCACTGAAGCTTCTGCTTGGTCCAGTGAAGTGAAGGCAGGCAGTGATCTGGAGCAGTCCATAGTTATGCATTATCTGTAGCACCTTCCTATACCTTGGTATTTTGATACAGTGATATTTTAATTTCAGAATATTAAGAATACAGTAGATTTACCTAGAAAATTGATGAGAAGTACCAGTTGCTTGAAATGTACTGAAGGGCTCCAAAGTGGGCATTTATGGGAGAGCTCCCCATGGTAAAGGTTTCTTCTTAACCTTTGTGAGTTCTGCAGAGAATGAAGTTTTATCCCATCTCAACTCCAGTTATTTATTTAGCTGAATCTAAGCATTTACCTTGAATGCAGCCATTACATGTTTTATTGGAAGCATTTTCAGTTTTGAATGAATTGACTGTATTATTTTGAAGAACAATATAAAGGAGTGTCCTTCCTTTTCAGTAAACATTACTGTAACTCCTCCATCCCCTTTTTTAAACCTTTTGTTCATTTTTGAAAGATGCTCCTTATTTCCTATTTTCCAAGTCTTTATAATGCCCCTTGTTACCTCTTTCCGCTTTTTTTTCCGTAGATTCTTTTGACCAGTGTTAGTTCTTTACTCCTTTCCAGTGTTGATTACTTGGAAGCAAATCAAATAAACTTCTGAGAGAAATTTTTTTTTTTCCACGAGTTTTATACTTCAACAGGTTTATAAACTCCTACTTCTTAAAATCTCATGCTTTACAGATGGCTCTTGTGCATAGAGGTGTGAATTCGTGAGGTATTCTGTGTTGGGAGCAATTAGTTAATTTATGAGCTAGCAGGGTGAATGACCAGCTCAGGTCACATTTTGAAACAAGCCGCATCTTGTTTAGGCCCTCGCTGTGTTCAGTCAATATGGTGCCCATTCAACAGTCGTATTACTTGTTCTTCAGTCGTTCCTAGTCTTTACAAATTAAGATAGCTTTCCATAGGTATTGCTGCCTTTTTGATCTCATTTTTTGGATTGGGTCAAAACATTAGCAATTTTTAGCGCTAACTGATTAAGAAAAAGGCAATATAATGTAGATTTCATTTTTATTTTCCCACTTCATGCCTATTTTTTTCTGTCTTTTGGGATGCTGCCCCCTTACTGTTTAACTGCCTACAGGTGCTTTCTCAAAGAATAGGGTGCGTGTGAGAGGGGAAGGTTGTGTTTGAAGACTAGAGGAATTGTGGTCACCTGCCTGCAGTTTTCACTAAAGGTTCACAACATTTCTGATGGAGTAGAAGTGATGATTTTTCTTTAAACTGTTCAGATTAGCTTCCCCTCGATATCTGATTCATACAGGTACATTAATTCTGCTTTTTAAGGATTACTTCTGTACACCTGTGTAAAGTTCCTTGCCATGACACTGTTGATGTAGGAATGGGAGGGAACTCGCCAAATTCACAGCAGTTGCCATAGTGTCTGTGCAAAGGTGGGGTTTGAAATGCATGGTTTTACTTCTAATTCCAGGAGCTTGGTGATGCTCGATGACCTTCCAGTTATTCTGCCCATTTCTGTAGCCCCAAATAGCTCTGGCACTGAGCAGGTGCCGTACACACAGAATAGAAACCTGCTCAAATCCTGTCACGCCTGAATCTGCCCATGGCAGCCCTTGTGCCCCATAGTGTTTGTTTCCTCAGGAGATACTGAGCTGGAAGGATGCTGTGGCTGCCGCTCTTCCGAAATGTCTGCAGTTTAGCCCTTGGAGATTGGTCTGTATCAGAAGGGTGGGCCTGTCTGCTATGGGGCTCATGCAAACGGCTTCAGAGAGGCCTGGAGCCCCACAGCCAGCGCGCCAGGGGCTGCGCCCCTTGAACGAGTGCCTGTGCTGCTGCTGCTGCTGCTGCAGGTTTGGCTGAGGCGCTGAGAGCCCGGCGCCTTTGCCGGGGAAGGCATGCAAACCGGTGACGGGCTCCCCTGGCCGCAGCTGCCAGCTAGATCCGAACCGGAGGAAGCCCGAGTCTGCAGCGCCGGGCTGAATGCAAGTCTGGCAGGCTGGCGGGGAAGGGCAGCAGGAAATGTTAATGCAGCTGGGCCGTTTTCCGCTGGTTTGGGGCACGAGAACGGCTTGCTCTCGTTTGCCCGCAAAGTGCAACGCAGCTGCTACGCTCTGTTTTCAAGGAAGTTACACGCCTGGGGGAACTGAAGTAGTTCCACAGGCCCCTCCCTGTTGACATCTTGGTGCATCCAGATGTGCAAAGACGTGTGCCCCCAAGTGCCCTAGAGCTGGTCCAGCAAACTCTTCCTTTGAGAAGCACTGTTTTTTCCTACTGTTAACAGGTAAAAGCTATCCAGTATGTGCACAAGTAGGTCGGATGTTGTTTGTCTTCTTTTTATCCCCTGTAGGTTTCTTACTCAATGTCAGAGATGAGATGTAGTTAGTATGTTATGTATTATTGTGACCAGTACAGAGACAGCAAATCCTAAAGAACTGATCTAAAGAGTGAAGCAAGAGCGTGCCAGTTAAACCTGCAGCGTCCTACCATATGATAAATGCAAAGGGATTGAGCAAAGGGATTGATTAGCCAGGATATTTGGGAGGGAAGAGGGTTTGAAGATACGTGGTTTAGTCATTAGCATGAATATAGTTAGTGGGCTATAAAGAGAGACCCTTGTGCTCAAAAATGCTATTTAGTGTTCTCTATTCGGGTATTTTTGTCTTGTAAATTTATGTGAAATCCTTAAAGTTTACTGCTGTTCTTCCAAGCCATTATTGCAGCTTTCCTATATTGTAAAACTTATTTCCCAGTTCAATAGTGTTACTAAGGAGAAATAGAGATCTTCCATGTCTTCTGCAGCCCATCTAGAGAAGATTTAAAATGACAAATTTTGTTATACTAAAGCAAACCTTTATTAATACCAATATACAGCTTCACCTAAAAAATGAGCCATGTTTTGCATAAATGATACCAAAATAAAATTTTAAAAAGAGATTACACTTATTCTGGATTAGGTCGGGCAACTGCCTCAAAGGCTACTACATATTTAGAATTGCTTTTCATCATTCTTGGTCTTAAATTAATTCAGTAACTTAGAGGTAAAGGAAAGTTGCTGTCTTCAGTTACTGAATCTGGAGAGTCTTGTTTTCTGAATGGAAACCTGTTAATGTGTTTATGCCAGTGGTTTCTGAAATGTATGTTGGAAAAATAACACGTAGCTCCTAAAAAGTACTAGGAACTGGGAAACTTTTCAGTCTTTACAAAATTGAATACCTCTTTAAGAGGTGGAACAGTGTGAAATAGGAAAAGTGCAGAGTGCACAGTCCTAACTAGCATTATAGATGACCTGGAGCACATAGAGAAAAGGGTTTCAGAGCAAAAGGTAAATGCTGCTATTCTGTTTGAAAGTTACTCCTAGGCTTTTTAAGAAATAACAAATCAATTGTGCAATACTGTTCTTGCAAGTATATTGCAAATCTGACCAAAATGCTTACCAACTATATTATATAATAACAATGCCTAATATTTGTATATTCTTGTAATAGTATCTTACAAAAGCAATAAGGTATTGTCTTCTGTCTGATTGGTTGGTCATTTCATACATACAGCTGTGTTCAACTGAAAATCCAGCAAACAGTATACTTCTGGACATGAATCAGCTTAATGTGAAATATAATCTCTATATAATATATTGAAAATTGTAATATTTCCTGGTCCTTTGCATGCCTCTGGAACTTTATGCTACTTTTTATATTTTAAACTACGTGTTTTTCTGTGTTATAAAACAGATTTTTGTCTCCTCTGTTGCTTTTTGAGATGTCTACCTAAGCTTGTAAGGAAGCTAAAACAAGTGGCATGTAACACAGATTAGACAGGTTTTTCCTTGCATCTTCCTTCACATATGGTAATATTAACTGCTTTAAGAGTAGGAGGTTTTTTTTTTTTTTTTTTTTTCTTTGAAGACATTTTAAATTGACAGGTTATCTTCAGCAGTGGGAGTCAGCAGTTATTAGGAAAAAGTTACAGGTAAGAAATGTTCTCTTGTATTTCTTAAGTGAATTGAGCGTGGAATTCAGGTTGGCATCATACGGCACCTGTCTAGGAAGAGTTAGAAAGATTAGCAAGCCAATGTCTTGTTTTAAACAATTTTAAAACTTCTCAGGCATCTGAGGGAATATTGAGGGAATTAAACTTTATGTGATTCTTGGATTGGTCCTGGCTCCTGGAAAGGTTATCTTTTTTTTTTTTTTTTTTCCAAATAGTGACCACTAGCTGTATTCCACATATCTAAGATATCTAATTCTAGGTCTGAAAATAAAATGCAGAGAAAATTGTTCCTCACAAGATTGTACTCTGGAGAATAGTAGCAATACTCAAAAAAAAAAAAGAAAAATGCAGCGCTTTTTTAATTTAAGAGGGAAAGTTTAAAAAGCTTCCCTCAAGTTTTGAAGCCAGATTTTGCCCTGAGCTTTGTCTTGAGATGCATATTCTCTGGGTGTGAGCCATTCCACAGAGAATATATTAACTGGAATTGGACTCCCTACTGTAATTGAAACTGGTAATGAATAATGGGATAGTTTTTTTTTTTTTTTTAATTTTGATTTCCATCAGATAGGATGCATACATTTGTAAGGTAATTAATTAGTGGGTACCTTGGGCAAATGACTTCAGTCTTTCACCTCAGTTCAACTCCATCAAATTAATATAATATAACCTTGATTTTTTTTCTTTTTTTTTTTGGAATCTTTTTATGTCACAGACCCAGTAGTTCATTCAGTGCAATTATAATTTGTAATGCAAAGGAGTCCTTCAGTTGTGGGCTGCTGATATATTTGGAATATCAAGGCCGTAAATGATGATAATCCTGCAAGAAAGAATTAGGGAGTCAGGGCGCCAGCAGGCAGGCAGCAGCAGAAGCGAGTATCTGATTCCCTTCAGAGGAGGAGAGTGTTTATTTTCATCTTCATATGCACAGCTAATTTGTACAAGTGAGACTTAACCCTTTTATTTGCCCTGTGTACAGTCTGTTTATTCAGAAGAACATTTCAAGGATAAGAATTGCAGGAGAGAAAGTGGATTTTAGGACATCAAAAAAAAAAAAAGTGTGTTGGCATTTGTGGCAGCTTTCCTGCTGAAAATCCTTTCATGTTTGTATCTCGGTAGAAAAGTGGGATGTTCTGATGTGTTACTTGATCTTTGTGTTGCAATGAGCTGTCTCCTCTGAGGAGAATGCGGCTGGTTCTGTTGGAAGAGATTCCCGTAACATAGACGGCCCTTGTGCAAGTGGTTTGAGCGAAGCAAAGAGCTCGAGATGAGGAGCAGGGTGCTGAATGTGAACCCGTTAATACACAGAACGACATACGCAAAAATCTGAAGCTGCTTTCCTAGGTTTTGTTGGGCCTTGTGAAACATGTTGTGCTAATGGAGTAAACTCTGGGCATCCTTTAGGAGAGCAACAAAGAAAGGGACCAACTTGCAGTCTCTTTAAATCCTATCACTTTTTAAATGCACATGAATCATTTTAAAACTGGAGGAATGGAGGAGCTTGCTATATAATGCAAAACCAGGAGAGAAAAAGCATTTCTTTAGCATTAGCAGAATAATAGCTCCTTGAAACAAGTGAATATTTTGAAAATCAAAACCAAACACCTTCAGAAAAGTATCTAAAAACAAGTTTTGAGTGATGAATACAATTCTGAGTTGAGGGGTGGGGCACCATGTGGATATCAAATTTCTTTTTTTCCCTTATTTTCCTGTTACTTCAGGGATTTTTATTGTGACTCAGGTGGGTGAAATTTTCTAGGGCAGTTCCACGTGGTCTGGCATTGCTTCCCTTCGAGCAGGTTGAGTTTCCAGGAATCCTGCTTACCCCGGCTTTGTCCTTTAGCGCTGACTCCCTGCCCGGGTGCGCTTTGTCTCCTACTCCGCCTTTTCTCCTTTCCCCTACTCTGTTCTTCACAAATGTATTTCAACTCCTTTTCTTCCTTCCTTTTTGAGTTACCTGGGCTATCCCAGCCATCCTGCCCTTAATACGTTTCAGAGCCGCTCTTGCGGCTCCGCTCCACACTCGTCCCTTGCACGCGCAGGGTGCGGAGCACGAGGCACTGCGGGGGAGGCACCACGAGGTCCCGCAGGGGAGCTGTGCTCGGCAGGGAGACCCGACCCGCTCGCAGCGCTGGCGCTCGTGCAGCCTGCCGTGCGGGAGGCGGCGTGCGGCCTACGAGCGGCTCGAGCATCGCGCGGTTGCTGCAAATGAGAGTTTGCACCATTTACTGGATCTGTCATAACTACGGGCCCTGCTGTAAACCTGCATTCAGGAAGCCGACACTGTAAACAAAACCCTTCAATTAAAAAAAAAAAGAAATTACACTCTCCCCCCGCCCTGCAGCCCACATACCAACCCTAAGGAACGTTTCAACCTGCGCAGCGCAGCCGAGGCAGCTGCGGTGGGGGCGAGCGGGCCCGGGCTGCCGCGTGGAGCCACCTCACCAAGGCCCGCGGCGGCGGCTTGCGCCGTGGGGCCGACACGCACACCGGCCCCGCAAGCAGGGCCCGCGCCGTGGGGCGCCGCCNGGCCCCGCGAGCAGGGCCCGCGCCGTGGGGCGCCGCCAGGGGACCAGCCCCACCAGCCCGATCCGCAGCGGGGCACTGGCTGCGGGGGCTCCGGCTGCCCCTGGAGCGTCAGCCGCCCTCGAGGGCACGCGGGCAGCTGTGGAGCCTGGTGCTCCCGCCCAGCGTTGGAACTCCTGCAGCTGGATCCATGACTGCACTGGGATACTCATGCCCACTTCCAGCTTTCCTGACAGTCTGGCTGCCCGACGAAGCGCATCCCTTTGCCTGTGCTTGTAGCCCTTGTCCAAATTTTCTCCAACGTTAAGTTGAAAATCTGGTACTTGGAAAGCAACTGATCCTATTTCACCCCATTCCTGTTGGTCTCCCCTCTTTCTCCTGCCTCTCCCATTAAACATGAAAATTCAGGCACTCGTGCGTTCGCACGCTCCCCAGCTGGAGCACCTGGTTCTGCACTCCCCTTACCCAGGGGAGCCGGGCGCCTGCCAGCAGCAGCAGCAGAGGCCGAACACGCAGGACGCTGGCGCTGCTGCCACAGCCACACGGGCTCCGCGGGGCAGTACCGCTGCCGACCCACATCCACGTGCAGCCGGGCTGGACTGGAAGCTGCCCCCTTATAAACCCTGATGAGGAGGGGTGAAATACGGAGCTTGTCACTGCTGAATGGAGCCTCTCAATGCAGAGGTTTTAATGGCCTTTCTGGCCCTTTTTAATCGTACAGCTGTAATAGCGCACTTAGAGCGTGCGTACGTTATGGCAGGGTAAGGTGTGAAGAATGCTAAAATTCACTGTGGTGCTTCTGTTTCAAAGCATGAGAATTTAATTGTTGCAAAAACAGCGAATCTCTTCCATACCTGCAGTTTTTCTCTTCTTCTGTTTTTATTTTTGTTTTTATTTTTGTTTTTGTTTATTTTTGTACAGTTCATTCATTCATTTTTGGGCTAAAATACACCTTATTTTCTCATAATCTTGGATCTTCTTCATCAGGAATCAGGGAAAACAGTATTTTGATGGTAACCTATGATAAGACGTGATCTAATCAACTGGAGGTTTTCATCCTGATCCAAGATGACACACAACCAGGTACTGAACAGCTAATGAAGCCAGAGCTTGCTTTTTCAATGTTGTTCCTATAAGCCTAGGCCTTGGCCTTTTCAGTCCACATCGAAATTTGTCTTTGCTTCCTCCCCTCTCTATTGAATATAAATATGTAAATTTGTGAAGATCAGCAAGATTCTTGCATAATTATTCAAGCATAGACACAAAATTGCTAAACCACAGTGGTGCTGACTACATTGGTAAGCATGTATGTGCCTCGGGGTATATTTTTTTGTTGTGTAGGTGTGTGCATTAGAAGATGATAGCTTTTACTTAATATTTTTGAAAACTACTTCTAGGCTTCTACCCAAAGTTTTGTATTCTTGGCTGATTTCCATACCTAGATACTGCATGCACATTCATATCCTGTATTTGGCACCTTGATAGTCACTTTGATAATGCTTCAGTTTTTAATGGAGAGTGAACGAAAGCGGAGATCCAGGAAGAGAAAATAATTTGCAGAGAGCCTCACAACATTATGCAATAACCACAGAGAGCATCAACATTTACTTTGCATGATTTCTAAGCGCTTATACCAAGGCAGGTTGAAATTTAATGGGAAGATCAAAGTGACTAGGGTTGGCTTTGGATCAAACTCATTTCTTACTGACTTCTATTTGACATCAGAAAGTATGAATGCACTTACTCTTATAATTTTAAGAGGCCTAATTTTAGAGGACAGGGGATCAAAAATGTAAACCTTTTTCCAGGGAAGCTGACTGAATTACACATCTGTGTTTTCTTAATTACCAGAGGTAAAGCATATTCACTTCACCATTCTTATAAAAAGGATAAAAATTGGAGATGATGCCAAATCTGCAAAGAAAATGTCATATGAAAGAGGATTTCATGCTTGCTTTGGTATTAAATTTTGCACTGTTTTTTAAGTGAGCCTGACTTTCTAGGTTTTCTGCTATATACTCATTAGGGTATTTGCAAGATTTTCTGCTTCTTAATATTCATCCTTCCCCCTCCAGAGCTCCCTTTCCTAATGTTATTTGTCACACCCAAAGAGAAATGTTTTAAATGGTAGATATATTTTGAATGGAGAAAGCCTTATTACCATGAAAAATCTGAAGAATATTAGACCTCTTCTGGACTTAAAAAAAAAACAAAAACAACTCAGATTGGAGAAAAGATGTTCTTGTTTTCTTGTTTGTCTGTTTTCTTTGGTCATTGCATATTCCAGATGAAATCCAGTTCTCCAAGGAATGCTAAAATATTGCTGTAACTGTGCTCTTGGACATTATGTTCCCATCCCATAGGGAATTTGCACGTGTTGTTCATCTTTGATCAGCTAGCATGAAAAAAATGCATTCTGCTTATAGAATCATACTTTCCATCAGCCTTTGGGAAATACAGAGCAGGCAGTCGTCCCTCTGGCATGTTCTCCATTGTCAGTATTGACTTGTTTTCAAGATTGTCACTAGCTTCATCGTTCTAGTGAAGCATTTATCAATATGTGAATGAGCTAAAAAGGTAGATTATGAATGGTGGTCTTCATCTCATTGACTTTGATGTTATCATTGCTATGGTGTAGTAATATAGCAGAAAACTTAGCCAAAGCTCAGCCATTTCAGGGTTGTTCTTGTTCATTTTGTTTCAGTTTCTCAGTTCCTTCTGCTCCGAGATCTGCCTGCCTTTGCGGATTGGAGCTGACTGGATCCACGAACATAATATTGCAGCAGTTACTCTGAAGTTCACTATGGGTTATTTGGTATCAGGGCTGGCTTGGCCACTTAAAGGAAAGGGCAATGAGTTCTGCTCAGGGATAGGATTCTGGCAAATACTTGCAGAAGGATTTAACTACTTTACACCTGTTTATCTTGTGCAAACTAGTCTTTTATGTTTTTTTCTCCCACCCTTTCTATTGCTGCCATTTTCCCATGTCTTCAGTGATTCACAGCCTCCTACACTGAGGTCCACTGGGACTACCAGGGATGACTTTGTTATTAGATGATGTTTCTTGGATGACCCAAGTTTTCCTTGTAATCTGATTCCAGCAAAAGGGATGGTGTCAGGCCTCTGCGTCTGTGGGGAATGGCCTGAATCGCACACACTTAGGGAAGAGAAGCTTGCTCAGAATGACCTAAGAGCTCACAAGTCTCAAAACAATCATCAGTTTTCAGTTCTGGGCCCAAAACCATGAGTCACCGAAGCCCTGTTCTGGGCAAGGCACCCACCCTCCCCAGTGCTTGCCCGCTCGTTGGGTCAGTCACCGTCCCTCACGTGGGCAGGGCACGTGACGCCTCTCTTGACCCTGCTCCCCTCACCATAACACCGCTGTGGGCTCCACTCCCCTCAGCCTTGTGTCCCTTGGATCTGTGCATGCCGTGGGGGAGCGCTCAAGACCACGCGCAGAACTAAGAGGACGACTTCACAAGCGCCACAACAAACGCCTCTGTGTCCCTGCGCGTCAGGTGCCTGCAGGTTCTCCTCCTCCTTCACAGAGCGGTATGCTTCCATTCTCTGCATCCGAAAGCGAACGAAATGAATGGTAGCGAATAAAAATACGATGAGATCATCTCTGTTCACGGTACAAGCTCTTTGTAGACGTGAAAAGAAACATGCCCAAAGATAAAGGGATTAAAAAAAAAAAACAGAATTAGGGAATTAGAAAAGTGATGCTTTATATTTTTTGCCACCTGCTTGTTAGAGCTCCCATTTCTTCCACTTCTTTGAAGCATTCAGAAGTGTAAATGTATCTAATGCCTTCCTTTCGTCACCACTGCAGAGCCAGTGTATCCCTCTGCTCCTCAGATTTCTTGGAAGAGTTGCCTTCAAATTGTGCAATTCTCAATAATGAAGGGATATTTTTTGGCTTGGAAATTGCATTAATGCTGCAAACGTGTTCCATGTTAGGTCACTAATCTGTCCTTCAGATGACTAGCGGTGTTGTTAACTGCTTATTTTTGTTGTTCATCTAGGCCACATTTCAGTTTGTGAAGGAGGGTGCAGGGGATATTCTGAATATAAATCTGAACTGCCCAATTTTCTCTTCAGATATGTACCTTAACGATGGAAGGAAACACATTCCCTTGCTGCTGCCTCTGCTACAAATAGGATTTAATGGGAGGTGGGCAACTTAAATTTAAGGGAGCTGGGATTTGGTGTTTTGGTGTGTGTCAGACAAAGTCAGAAACTTCCTCTGTGAGGACAGTGTGTACTGGTGACTGACCTGCTTCAGCAGTGGGAGGTTGTTTAATTAAAGAGAATAGGTAGTGTCTACTACATCAAACACCTATTTTAACTCTCAGAACTTTGACGTGAGAATTAATAGATTTGTGTAGAAGTGTCCTTATGGGGGATTAATGACTTTTGTTAAGCAGGTGATTATTCATTATTTCCATTTGAATACATTACACTGAAAACACACTCGGAATTAAAAAACAAAAAAGCAGAGGAAGAGGAGGGAGAAGAAGCCTGGAAGGCAGGAAGGCCAGGACCGAATTGCTTTTCCCTTCAGTGCTTGGAGCTGGAAGTCCTTGGCTGATATCTCAGATGATGGTGACCGTGGGTTCATCCCTGCTCTCAAGGCAGGCAGAGCTCATGGTGTGAGGACGGCCCCATTTTCAAGTGGAGTGTGTGGAGGGCAGGGCTTAAAGAGAGCGGTAACTAAAACAGGGGTGGAATATTTAGAACCCTCCCGCTTTCATTCAGGTGGTTGGGATCAAAGCAGGTGCCAAAGCAGGTTCACACGGCCTGGGGTGTCGTCGGGCTCTCACCCAGCCCCAGAGCCCTCCTATGGGCTTCAGGACTTGGATCCAACCCACCTTGCCTGGGCTAGCGGCACAGCCTTTTCCTTCATTGTGCCCTGCCTCATCCAGGAGGGAACAAACTGCCTTTAGCACTGGGATTCAGAGCGAACAGTGGGAGCTGCAAGCCCCTTTCCTGGAGGTGCCCTATGGAATGGTATCCGGGAACTAAGCGTAGAGTAAAAGAAAAGCTGAGGTGGCCGCGTGTAAGATCTTGATGCAACAAGGGTAGGGAGGTGACAGGAAACATCAGGAGGGAGAGTAAGTCTCAAATGATACTCATGTGGAAAGGGAAGAGTATTAAATTCAATATATGGATTGGAGGCATATTAGTCCATTAAGTGCAAGTTTTTTTTCACAGATAGTTGGTTATGAGTATCCCCTGTCAAGGAAGTTACCTTCATGCAAAGAGGTTGTTCTAACTGCATATGTAATTGAAACTATGCCATATTCTCAAATACAGTAAGCGTCTGTTTTCTAGTTATATATATATATATTTTTTTTTTTCTTATGACTACTTCTCTTGATAGATTTCTTCCATAGTTACTGCTCACATAAATGGTAATTATCATAGGGAAATGCAAAGACCTGAATGATGATGATGGGAAGCTCTTTCCTCCCACTCCTAAAAGTCATTACTGGCAACATCTGAGATCAGAATGAGGGATAAGAATGGAAAAAAAAATGACAGGGGATGGGGGGACATGAGAGGTTAAAAAGGCAGAGTAAGTGGCTGTGGAAACATCATCCTATCGAACAAAATGTTCCCACCCGCTAGCAATCCATGTCGTGTGCAGTGAAGGTAGTGGGAACCTTCCTGTTATCTCCAAGGGCGCTGTCTGGGCCTCCTGCGTTGGATCACCCACCACAGGGCGCAGGGGATGCGATTTCATGACCAAAGAGGCCGAGCAAAACCCCAACCCCATCGCATCCCGTGGCAAATCTCCCATTAGCTTCCTTAGCCCTGGGGTTTTGCCACCGGGCTCGGCATGGGATGACGTTTGGTGGCGGAGGTGCCGGGTGTGCTGTATCCGTGCCCGGAATGCCCAAGTGTAAACTAAGCCACTGCTGCTGAAGTTTCCTGCTAGGGTTTCCTCTGATGTATGAGAACAGCAGGAAAATGAGTAAATTAAGCACCACAGCAGATGTTTGCCTTGTAAAGAGAGAAATTCAGGAATGGCACTTGGCACAGACTCTCTTTCCAAAAGCATTCCCTCTGGAATTGTCCGGTTTATCCAGAGGTGGCCGCATCTAATACACAGAAGTTAACCAGAAGAGAGGTCACGTCTCTACCACGGTCACACAGCGGCCCAAACCGCACTCATCACGCGTAGCCCAACGGGAGAGAGCATCAAGCAAGAGTTAAATTGAAAATAAGCAACTTGGAAAGGAAGAAGCTTATAAGAAAATACTCATCCAGCTGTGCTATCTGCAGGAAAAATCCTGTATTTTGGAATTGGAAGGAGATGCCTGTGTAAAAAACAGGGAAAAAAAAAAAGATTGCAAATGCGTGCGGACAGAGAGGGCTTTCCGCGAGCTCTGTGCCCAGCCTGGCAGGCGCTGCTGCTCGGGTCCCTGCAAACAGCCGCAGCCACCGGCGCGGCTCCGCACAGCCGCATCCCCGCCGGGATGCGCAGGAGGCCAGGCCCAGGGCAGCGCCCTGAGATGTAAGTGGCCGGTGCCGGATATTTTCAAAAGGGCTGGAAATCTATTTCTTTTAAGCTGTTAAGAGCTGGATTCCAAAACCCGAGGGATCCTGAAAGCAGTTAATTCGCTTTTTGTGGTTTTCCCTGTCTAATCCGAGCCTGCTTACCGGACTTTGAAGTGCCCCTGCCGTGGGATCTCCTAGCTGCCCCCCTCTGCCCTGACCCGCTCCCTGGGCAGGCTCTGAAAACCCTTCAAATGTTATTTTTTTGGTAACTCCAGCTGTGGTGGTTGTGTATGTGTCATTAAAAGGGGAAACATTTTTCCCCTCCTCTCTTATTTCTGTGCTGCTAAACATATTCCCCAAACACGCTCATGCTCACACGCCATCCGTCCTTCTTCCAAAGCATCTGGCTGCACGACTCCATGGGCTCAGTGCTGCTGGGTCCGGGGAATGCTGCCATTGGATCCAGAACCAATCCAAAGTGCTGAGCACGCACCATGCGTGGCCACGCTATAGGAGGGCTTACGTCTCAAGTCTTCCGTGGGAGAAACAGCTTCCCCGGAGCTGCTTTTCCATGAGATCATCCTTAATGCTACAGGACTGGCTNCCAAAGCATTTGGCTGCAAGACTCCATGGGTTCGGTGCTGCTGGGTCCGGGGAATGCAGCTGTCGGATCCGGAATCACTCCGAAGCACTGAGCCACGCTATAGGAGGGCTTATGTCTCAAGTCTTCTGTGGGAGAAACAGCTTCCCCGGAGCTGCTTTTCCATGAGATCATCCTTAATGCTACAGGACTGGCTGCTTTGCTCGGCTGGATTGAGCATGAGGGAGATATTACAGCCAAAAAGAAGGGCTCAGGTTTCAAAATGTTGCTGAAACTTTCTGCGATTGCATTTTTGCTCTTGTGCAAAAGTGAGCGCTCGCTCACTGTCAGATTGCAACTTCCAGATCGTTTCCACTGGCAGGGATGGTTCCCCTCAATGGAAATTGGTTCTACTGCAGTGGATTTTAAAGCGTTATTGGGGGGGCTCACAGAGAGGAACAAATTGCTGCATCTTTAGCTTTTCTCTAGGCAGAACTGCATTTTTTTTTTCACGGAAGTCATTCTTTCTACCGACCACTCTTGCTGCGGTTTATCAAGTAGCAGCAGTAAGCTCAAGTATTGAGAAGGGACTGAATTCTTGCAGGCATCTCATGTGATGCAGCCACAGAAACATCCACGGCACGTCCGAGAACTTGTTAAAAAACATCCCGTGTGGCCATTCTGATGCTGTGCCGAGTGCTGACGGAAAGAGCAGGGAATGAGGATGGCTTCAGTACCCCGGGAACACTAAGCAAAGGGGGTATTATGGTTAGCTGATAATATCTGGGCTACGCAAGTGTAAACGTCATGGGGTGCAAATATCTTTTTCTTCTGTCTGTGAGGAAGCTACGTTTTTACAGCCTGCTCAGACTACAAAATATCAGACTTCACAAAATATCAAGCTGCAGTTTTACATAGTGAGAAGTAAGCTAGCATAGAGGATTTGAGAAAAAAAAAATGTATATATATCTTGTCACACGTGCCCTGAACCTCCGCCGTGATGGCAGAGAGGCTGCAGACATTCGGAATTTCCTCCTTTGAGGTGGCTGAACTGCGGGGCGGCCGCTCTTCGTACCCGGCAGAGGCAAATGCCGGTGGCAGCTGCGGTGAGTTTCCAAACCTCGGTCTGGCTCGTTGGTGTGAACAGCGCCAGGGCCCGGGTCTCCCCTGCAGGCGTCGGGCTCCTGCAGGTCTAGGGGCTGCCGGTGTGTCGAGGCCACCGACTGCTTTGGGTCGTCACCCTCGAGATGGAGCCGACATCCCCGTGCGCCCACGATGGGCGCTGCCAGTCTTGGGGCTGGTTGAGTTGGGAGGCAATCCAAAACCTTGCTAATAACCCAAACTAAATGAAACAGAGCTTTTATTTTACTTTAATTTGGGAGAGGCTTAGATCGCTTTGGCAAGAAGCCCTCCACACTCCCTCCTAGTCCATCATGCAGAGGCTGCAGTAACACTTAGCAAAGAGGCGGCTCTAAAAGCGAAGTTATCCTCGCAGATCCAGGAGGATGAGCTCAGCCAGAGCTGTAACCTGCCTCCCCGTTACTGCTCACGTGCAAACGCTGAACCTTGAACCCGAAGGCTGATTCAACACCAGTGGTTTCCCCTCAGATTGGTGTTCAAGCCAGTGTAAATGTGCAAATCTTTGCATGTCCCCACAAAGAGAAAACGTAGCTGTATCACAGATAATGAAGTTAAGATATTTTCCTATCCTATCCTCCACCTTCCTGAAGCAGCAGGCAGAGAAGACGGTTATACAGGACAGCTACTGAATCTGGACATTTTAAAACCAGTAAGCCCAAGAAATCTGTGTCTAAGAGCTTTTTAGAGAGACAGAGGAGGAACTCTTTGGACCTCTAAATGCTGCTTTTTAGTCAGTGAGTGGAAAAAAAATAATCCTAATTGCTGACCTGTTATATGAAGTACATAAGGGACATAGGTCTGTCATCTTGACCTTGATCCCAAGCAAAATAATGGAACAACTGATTCCAGCTGAAATGTATGGGTTCTTTAACACACGGAATTAAAGGTCGTCCTGATAATGCCAGTCTACCTTGGCTTAAGAACAGAGGTTTTGTCAAATTAGCTTGATGTGCATTACTTCATTGAGCTTGCTAGTTTGCTTGATAAAACATGCAGTAACCTTCGAGTTGTTGGTGTCTAACAGAAAATGTTCTTTTTTGCATCGGGGCAGGGGAGGAACATATGGCCTTATATCCAGGGGTGAAAACAGCAGGTCCCATTTGCTGGGGCCTCAGGCTTTCATCCTGCAGAACTGCGACTCGCAAGTCTTGAAGGATGGAAAGGGGAATTTAAATCCCATCGCCGTTTTACCAAATGTACCACTGTACTCTGCAGTGGAGGTTTTGATAGTGCACAGTGGTAGATGTGGAAGGAAACATTAGAAAAGTAAACTCAGTAGTGGTGGAAGGAAAGGGAGTGTTTATAAAATCACTGTATGTTGGATAAAATCCACTTTTGTCAGAGGACTAGCGCAGATAATATCACTGTTTTGAATAAGGCTTTGGTCTTGGGCTGCCTCTCCGAACAGGAGGGGACTTTCACTCCGTGCCTGTGTATGTAGTTGCTGAGGATTTGCTACATCTGGACGTAAATTCTTTATTTACTGTTTTCCTGGCAAACATTTAGGTGAATGTTGCACTAAGTGGACGTTTATTTTTAATAACATTGACATTTATCTTGCTTTACTCCTGACATTTTTAGCATCTTCACAGATTTATATCTGCATAGCCATTTCTGTTCTAAAATTTGCACTAATTAATTGCTTTCCTGTGTATCTACAGGAGCAGCTATCAGCAAAGAGTAAGCAAGGCACTACAGTTATGCATTTTGATTAAAGATAAATTGAATGTGGTGTTTGACTTAGCTCTTTTATGGAGCAAAACCCAACATCCCGATACCTATGGAGAAATATCCTGCTCCATAATAATTCCTGTTATGGTTAATTTCTGAAGCACCTAAGGGTAGTAATTGCTGTTTGAGGCAAGGGGGATGTTTTCTGCAGCCAGAAGGGAGCTATTTGGCTTGCCTGTTTCCTGCTGGGGATGATTACGTGTCTGACTCCAGTCAGACGGTGCGATGCAGCTGGAGCTAGTGGGTTCGGGAGGTGGCTGCGGCCACTGACGCTGCTCCGCGTGTGAGCAGCTCCTTGGGTCCCTGGTATTGATCCTTCGGGGTGGGACCCAGCCTGCCCAGGTGTGACGGAGCTGCGGAAACAGCCCCGAGTTGGTGGTTTTGGAACCACCTGGCATCGCTGACTGACGCTGTGATCGCGTTTGGGAAACTGGCCCGTTGCTCCAAGCACTAGATGTGGGACTTGAGCCATTCCGTGAGCGCGCTGTTGAAGTGCGAGCCCGTGTCACCAGCCTGGGGTGTCTCTGTGGCGGCTGAGCCCTCGGAGAGCCGCAGCATCCGTAGCCCCTTCTTGCTGAAAACGCAGGGCTTGCGTTTTGCCAGAAAAGGCCTCATGTACCGTGTGGGGGCTTCCCGGATCCTGCTCCCTGCCACCCGTCAGGGGTGTAGGGCCACCCTCCACTTCCGCCTCCTAAAGAGCATTGGAGGAACTGCTTTTCCTGGCCACCCACCCGCTTCTTCCAGGTTTTCCGGCAGAATCGGCAATTGCTAAGACTCGCTGTGGCCCCTGCCCTGGTGGCAGGAGCACTGAGCTGCTGCTCGCGCCATGGAGCAGTTGATGCTGCGGCGGTTTCGTGGCATCAGCCGAAGTTCATGGATCCAGGCTGATGCTGAGGCTTCCCTCCTAGCCCAGCTGAGAAGCTGCCTTGGAAAGCTTAGTGAAATGTGTTAAGCAGGCAGTTTTATCTGCCTCAGAGAAAATTGCTTTCTTGTCTTCTATGGGTTCATTTGAAAAAGCATATAAATGGAGCGTGCATGTCTAATACAACTGAAAGAAGCAGAAAAAGACTGAAAAAAGATGTCTTTGGTTTCTGGAGCCATTCTACTTTCATATGAAATCAGCATGGGGATTGAGGCATTCTTATTATAATTTTGGAGATACGTGTTTGTAATGTGAGGCATTACAATGTATGATGCTACAGTCTTTTTTTTTTTCTTTAATAAAATTCAAAGCTTTTGATTCTTAAGTAAATTAAGGTTTCAGATTGACAGCTCCAGATGTCGATGCTGTCTGTTCATAAAGCAGAGCTGTGCGGCCGTGGACTCAAAGCGCCTATTTAATTTCACCAAAGCACCTTAGCTGTCACCCAAAGAAACCCTCGTGTCAGGACAAGACGCCAGGAGTCATGCTGCAGTTGCAGTACAGGTATGAATCCCTACGATGCAGAGCTTGTGCAGATGGGCTCACATGACCTAGTTGATGGTGTTGCTTCTCTTCCACCTCTGTCCCCTCCTCACTTGCTGATTATAACAATCCGTTTCTTTGCACAGTTCATAGCAGCAACCCTATTTCCAAACCTGCTGGGCTTCAGCAACGTGTCTGACAACAAGTCCTGTTGCCCAATCTTCCAACCTCATGCATTTTACGGTCATTTTTACGGGAGGAAAGCCCAGTTCCTAACACAAAGGCTGTTTAAACTGAGTGTGAAGTAGATGCTAAATCAAAGCTTTGCCTTTTGAGTCACTCCAAGAGAGGCACCACTTCTGCCCAAGTACAGGGTGCCTGTCGCTCGGCAAAACCTGAAGAAGGCAACCTGACGGGGGATGTTTCAATCCATCCTAATCCAGTATTACTCCAAAACAAAATGCCATTAAAAAATCAATTTCTGTCCTCCCACCCCACTTCCATCGCCAAAGCACGTTGCTGAATAACAAGTTCTGCAGTACTTGGGTAACAACAATAGCGGACATGTTCGTGAGGGGCCAAGCCTTGGTCTTGCTGAGGCCAGAGGCGGTTAAAAACTAACCCCAGAAATCTCCTCTGAGGAAATCTGGCAGCTGGAGCAGTCTGTGTGCCCCACGGCGCGTGCGGGGAGCCCTCATGGCCTCCCCGCGCACACGAGTCAGGGCGAGCGGGGCTCCTCGGCAAGGACCTGCTGGTGCGACCGCTCTGCTGCTCCTCAGATGCAAAGGACAACGGCTGTTTTCTTTTTTTTTTTTTTCTTAAACTAAATCAATCGTTTGATTAGATTAGACAGTGACTGTGCTCCGTCTTTGGAGTCATTTAAAAACAAATTAATGGAGTGCGCTTGTAAAGCATGGCTTAGTAAGGCAAGTAAATCCTTTTCCCCGAGCCTCAGAGGAGCTACTTTTCCCTGCAGGATGCAGAGACTTGTGCATGGTTAATATGCCACGTATCAGTTACAGAGCCTGCGCTGCTCCTCAGACGACACCCGTGGTAGACATGCAGTTTTCTTTTCCCCTTCACCTGGTAATATGTTTGCCCTCTTGTCATTATCCCCTGCTTCATTTTAAAGGGCCTCAACTACACGATCGGCATAACAACGCCCGTCACTGAGGTCCCTGCTCCTCAGTACTCAGAAAAAGGCTAGGTTTGGACTGACGCATGTGAGATTACGTGACGGAGGCTGGATTGCATAGAGCCTGCCCTGGCCCGTCTGCACTCAGCCCTCACGCTGTGGGTCAGGTGGCATCGCAGCCCCTTGGGGAGCAGGCGGCATTGACTTCTGCAAGGCCGAGGTGCCTCCTGAGGCAAGGGACGCACACGCTTCCCACAGCTCTGGGCTCCAGAGACGCAGCATGACACGGGGTCTCCCCCGGACTGCCACACGGTGGGAACCCTTCCCACACCCGGCTCGTCAGCCCTGCAGCCCTGTGCGCTCTTCCCCACATGGCTGACTCAGTGTTGGTGCTACCGATGCCCTCGGTACAGCCATCTGCACAAAATCAGGCGTGCAGGGAAAGGCTGGGGGCTCTTGGCTCATCCAGGTCCTGGGACTTGTGTTGTTGGCTCTCGGTCACTGAAGACCCTGGCACATCGCTTCTCGTAACCATTTAGATGCAATTTTCTTGAGTAACTGCTTTGAGGATTGCCCTCAACAAAGGCCTAATCCAAGAGACTGCTAAAGTCAATGATGAAGTCAATGCTGAATAGTGATTTCTGCTCATTAATGTAAAGCCTGGAATTATTGGACGCAGAAGGCTCTCAGCCTCCAGTTCTCCTTGAGCAGATGTTTCTGCCTAGGATAACATGCCTCTTGGGGTGCAGATGAATAGAAATTAGTTGTAGGGGGTTCCAAGAAAAGGCAAAATAAAAGCAATTTCATTGCAAAGTAAAGGTTTATGTTGCAGAAATAACAAACAGATTACAAGCGGTTGTATTTTGGGGACATAAAATAGAAAATGAAATGTTTTGTGCAAGGAAAAAAAAAAAAGGTAGATTCTCAATATTAGATTTTATGATGGAGTAAATTTCTACCATCAGTTCTGTCTAGAAAAAAAGAGATTCTTATAATGAAAAGGATAGCTGGACATTGTCCTGTAGAGACCGTGATGAAAGAGGGGCTTTCTCTGCATGCAGAAAACTTTGTTTTTTCTTCCCAGTAATAACTTGACCAAAAACCCAAATGTTTTTTAACAGCCACTCCAAACACTTCTTTGCCTTGTACTGCACAGCGTATGGGTAACTGACTGAAACAAACTGATGAGGAAAGCATAGAAATTGTGTGAAGAGAGATTGTTTAGATATCTTTATTTAGCAGCATTGAAATATGTTGCCAATAGGAAAGAGAAAAATGGAGACTCAGCTGTGTTTACAAAGGCAAAAGAAATTTTCCTGAAGTGAGGCCAACTTTGATGTGAGCTAATAACTTTGCTTGATACTTTGGGGCTAATTCTGATTGCAACTTGAATGTCATGTTTCTGAGTGAGGGCATAAACAATTTATTTCAGTTTGAGTTAGCTTTTCACTTGTGGTTCTAAAAGCCGATACTTGGTTTTGTGCTTGGTGAACCTATAATGTGGCTGAGATGATTGCAACAGAGCTTGAAAGAGCTCGTACCCCGCCCCAGTGCTGAGCTCTCCTGCAACCTGACGCACGAGTCCGTCGGGGCCAGCAACCGCTCCGTGCAAAGATCTCTGAGGCTCTGGAACCTTATTTATTCCAATGCTACAAGCATTAAGTGCGCTGTGCTTCCACCATGTGCTGCTTCTCTCTCTTCTTCTATCTCAGAAAATATTTTCCTTGTGGCCTTGATCCAACAAGCCATTTAAATGCATGCAGAATAGTAAGCTCACAATGAGCCTGCACGCACATCTTAACTGTGTGCTAAACTGTGTTTTTAATGAATGAATTATAAAATGAAACAACCTCTTTGTGCCTACCTCTCCCTTCACCAGCACGAGCCCTTGTTAATGCTGAGTTATGAACATCCCTCCAAAGCACCAAGCTCAAAGTGATAAATCAAGAACCATCAAATTAAGGTACGAGCCCATGCAGGGTATTGCTGACCCTCTGTAGATGATTACAGCTGTTGAGAACTACCTGCAGCACTTCAGCCTTGCTCAGGAGAGCGGTTTTACTAAGCACTGGAGGAAGCAGGTGAGCAGCACGACGGGGCTGCCCCCAAGTTGTGTCTCCCCATGAGCTCCGCTGTCCGAGCCACGAGGTCCCCTGTGGCCACCCACCCTGTGCACGCGGCCTGGGGCAGCTCGGCCCTGGCGTGGAGTGGATTCAGTCTGTGGCTGGCCTTGGCAAAGGTGATTTCTGCTCAGGATGGGTCAAAATCAGGGTACTCCCTGTACCCACATTTCTTTTTTCTCTTTTAGAGAAAAAAAAAAAAATGAATGAACCAACAAAAAACTAGTGTATGAATAAATTTATTCTTTGTGCCTGGCTTTTCGGAATGAATTTCACAGGTTCAAAGGGAGTTCAGCTCACCAGTTGTTTTTAATGCAAAGTTTTTTCTTTTGCTTTCCTGTTATCTAAGATCATTTCAGTAACTGCAGTTGCTAATAGATGTTAACAGTTGAGATACTACAGAGACATAGTGAAGGTAATGATACTATGTGATTCCTAACATGTTTTAAGAGTGGTCATGCCCAGCCTTTGAAATGCTTAGAGTGTGAATTTTCTATAAAGAAGTCAATCACAGACTGACAGAATGGTTGAGGTTGGACCTCTAGACATCATCTAGTCCAACCCCCCTGCTCCAGCAGGGACACCTAGAGCACGGGGCACAGGGTGGCATCCAGGTGGGTCCTAGACTTGTTGTCTGCCATGAAAGCTTGGCATTGTTGTTACCTGCTGACTCGAATAACTGCAAACCAACAGGAGAGTTTGAGTCTTTTTCAGTATCTGGGGTGCATTAAGAGGAGCGTCTCCAGCAGGTCGAGGGAGGTGATCCTGCCCCTCTACTCAGCCCTGGTGAGGCCACATCTGGAGCACTGTGTCCAGTTCTGGGCCCCCCCGTACAAGAGGGATGTGGAGCTGCTGGAGAGAGTCCAGCGCAGGGCGACTAGGATGATCAGGGGCCTGGAACATCTGCCCTATGAGGAGAGGCTGAGGGAGCTGGGCTTGTTCAGCCTGGAGAAGAGAAGGCTGAGAGGGGACCTGATCTGTGTCTATAAGTGCCTCAAGGGAGGCAATGAGGAGGATGGGGCTGGCCTCTTTTCACTGGTGGTCACTGACAGAACCAGAGGAAATGGCCACAAATTGAAGCATAAAAAGTTCCACGGGAACTTAAGGAAGAACTTCTTGACAGTGAGGGTGACAGAGCACTGGAACAGGTTGTCCAGAGAGGTTGTGGAGTCTCCTTCTCTGGAGATCTTCAAGACCCGCTTGGATGCAGTCCTGTGCCACGTGCTCTAGGTGGCCCTGCGTGTGCAGGGCGGGGTTGGACTAGATGACCTCTAGAGGTCCCTTCCAACCTTAGGCATTCTATGATTCTATGATTCTATGATTCTATCCATCCCATCTCAGACAAGCACCAGATTTGATTCCCAGTCCCTTCTTACCCCACCAAGCCACTCCAGACCCATTAACCATTAACTTTCTGGCCCTTTTTGGCATACGTAGGTGAAAGCAACAGTGTCTCTGATGGATATCGTGTATCTCACCTGCACTCTCATCAGTATCCGTTCTTGAACTTTTAGCCTGTTCCTCTTCTCCTGCACCATTCACTACTTATTCCTTTCCCAATAATTTCCCCACCACCATGATTCCACCATTTCTCTTTTAATCCCTGTTTTTCTCCCAGGAAGAATTTATTTAACCTCAAATGCTCTTTCAATTTCCTGCTGTACTCAAATTACTGCTCATCAAAGCAAGCCCTGCCCCCTCCGCACACACCTTCTTAACAGAGGTGCACCTTTATTTTACTCCTTTCCACTCCCTTGTTCAAGAACACATTAAGTCGGCATTGTTCAGGTTTGAAGACTATTGCACATCCCATTAAATCTACTGAGCAAAGGAGAAAAGTTGAGTGCTCAAAATCTTCCTGACTTAGGTGCCCAAGCATGCATGCTATGACCTCGCTGTCATACCCCTCCTACGAGTGACTGCCCACGAAAAGACCTGAACTGTTGTGGAAATATACTGTTGAATCCTGTATTTTCAAGGTGGGAAGCACTGGTGCTACCTAAGAGCAAATCTCAACAGGTTTGCAACTATAAAGTCATGCCTGGGATCCACCTTAAAATCTGCTGTAGTAAAAATCTGTCTGCTTAAGAAAACGATGGATTTGCCTGAAGTTACAGCCTCTGACCTGCCTAGCCAAGAAGCCCATAAAGTTATTTGATGATGTTCATCTCATATCAATGATAATTTCCTCCTGTGGAGTGCTGTGAACCTTCATTGGATACAGACATTTTGATAGATTTTGATAAGAATTTTATTTCAAAAAAAGGTTTAAATCTAAAACTGCTTAAATAAGATTTCCTTAGCACTCTGCTGACGAAAGTGTAACAGATAGGCAATATCCAGCTCTCCAACTTAAAAAGAAATTGTGTCCATATACTTGTCCCTAACAAATGGACTTGACTGAGTCTTGGCCAGGGACCCAAAGCCACAGCCCAAATGAAGTCCCCAGGAAATAAATCTTTGCAGCTCATCCCTTTCTTTGGTATCCCTAAGCCAACAGAAGCTCGAGGCTCTGTTTTTCTCCCAATTCTAAACCCTAATCCCTGACCCTGGATGATCAATACAAGGTTCACTAGCTCTGAGGACCCAGATGAAATAGCTTTGGCAGATGACAAAGCTTTTTGCAGCCTATGAACAGCCACTTGGTAGCCCCATGCCAAGTGGAACTCTAGTCTTTGACATTCCACTGTCCCAAACTTTGATTTAAGCCTAACACTAGGTGTGGGATGAGTTGGGCCAAGAACCCCAGTCTTCATTTAGACAGAAAGTTGCCAGAGAATAAATCTTTTCACTGCCTAATCCTTCCTCTGGTAGGGCTTTGGCCGTCCCATGCTAACTGCAGCTCTAGGCTTTGGCTGTCCCCTAATCCTATCTCCAAATCATGTCAAAAAGACATGCATTCATGGACTAGTTGAAAAAAAGTTGCCAGGGGAGAAACCTTTTTTTAGTTTACGTGTTCCCTTGGCAGCTCTTTGGCAATCCCTCCTCCAAATGGAACTTTAGGCTTTGTCCTAACACTTCCAACTTTTAATGTTACTGTAAGCCTAACTTTAACCTTAATCCTATCCCTGGATTGAACTATTCAAGGGTTATCAAGGTTATTCTACTGCTGAGATCCTGATAATTTCTAGTCTTCATTACAGTTGCAGAGTGACTCCCTTCTTTTAAGACCAATATTCCTTTTGACTCGTATCACAGCTATGCATAGCACATAGTTAAAGATGATTAACAGAGCTATAGCTATGTGTTGGGTTTTCTCAAGTACTATTTATAGTTCATCTTCTTTAACTAAAAAAAAAAAAAATCTTCTGTCAGGTAGCACCATTGTGTCTGTGATTCATTACAGGGAAAACAGAAGACCAGATGGCATCCTTGTGAAAAGTCCACATTTGTCCTCGGATGTACACAGATTGATAAGGGTATGTGATGAAGTGGTGATGACTTGTAGTCTGGATAGGAAAGATATTCCAGCTCTTGTCTGTCTTTTGCTTGGTGCAGGGCAAAAACCATTTTTTCCCCCTCTTGAAGACTCTCTTCTGGAACAGACAGATCAATCCAGTTCCTTGTTCTTTCTCATCCGGCTCTAAGTTGTTCCTGCCAATAGAGCTGAGAGGAAGATAGTGTGTTTATTTTCACATCATGTCTCCCACCCAAAATCTGCAGTGAGCCATGGATCTCCATACGAATGCTGAAAGCAATTTCCCTTTCCCCTCTTTAACTTTCAGGTCTTCACAGGTTTGGAGGGAATAACTCTTTCCAACAGCTTTTGATACAACATGTTCCAACATGTTCGCGGCAGAGTAGTCCAACTGAAGGTGTCTAGATTTAATCCACCATTTTTTCCATTGCATTTCAGTGCTGAGAAGGCTGGTGTACCTATCCCAAGACCACATACTGAAATGTCAGTACTTGTCTGCCCCTTGACCAGGAGATGCTGTATCTGTGTGAGAGAAGTCTGATGATATTTGACACTAGAGGATGGTCCATAAACACATATCAAAAATCACTTCCCTGATCACGGGTAACTGGTCCAGGGAGAAATTTAGGCCTTTCTGTGGTGGAAGAAGATGGTAGGCAAGAAATCTCAAACTCAACAGGTCTGCTTAGACTGCTACTTTCCTTCAAGCTGACTCTCCACAACCAGAGAGGTCTTCCCTCTGACACAAGTCATAAAATCTTATGGGCAACATGAAAGCAGTATTATTTATTCCTCAGCTCAGAATCTGGGTCCACGAGGGGATGACTGTTATCCCAAATAAATGAGACGGTATTGGGTAGCCAGAAAGATAGAAAACAAGGAATAAGAGAAATATTTCACATCATGAAAATGAATGAGACACGTCCAGAAAATAGAATGGCAAATATTAGTGAATCCTTGCCCTCTAGTCGTTATTATTTCAGACTCTGGTTCCTTCTCAAACGCAAGCCAAACAAGGACACTCTGCTGCACTTCAAAGCTATGAAGTCCTAATCTGAGTCACAATAGTTTTAAGAGTGAATCTAGAATAAAATGGTGGAAATCAAGGTAAGGCTGCAGCACGTGCAATTGTTTTTCCAGCATGTTTGAGGAGGTGAGACCAGGAAGGGAGAACAAGAGTTGCAGAATGGAAAGACTCAAGGGAAAATGGAAAGATATGAAAAAAAAGCTTTACTGCAGTAGGAATTCCCTATACCAGACCATGTCCTGATAAATGGTAACTGCCTAAGCCGCAGTGTTGGGTTATTGTGATTTGGGAAATAATAGGCTACCGCTCAGCATTCTCAGTACAGCAGAAGAGCCCTGCTGTTCTGTCACTTGACACACAAAGACTAATCTAAGTGGTTTTGTTAGTGCTTTAAATACATCAGTTTTATAATTAAATCAGGACAGCCCTCTGGGATGGATGCAGTTACAGGACCTAATTCCTGTGTGCCTACCAGAGAAAGCATGAACAACTCCAAACTGATACGGCTACAACCCACACAAAGACTTGTACTATTGTGATCACAGTAGCAGTAAATCACATCTTTCCACCCACATGAGCTAAATTGTTGAAATAAACTAAAAGAACCATCTAAATAATCCACGTATCATAATTAAGCAATACAGTCTTTGTCTTGATTCATTTTTAGCTTTCCAACCCCTTTGAGTCAACAGCCAGAGATATATGTGGATCCACATTGAGCAGGAGAAGGGAAAGGCAGTGAAATGGTTGCAGCTTGGTGTAACACACAACATACTGTGCCTATCACAGAGCCATTCCTATGGAGTTCAACAGGCAGAGCAAAGAAATAGGTTGCAAGGGAGGATTTGGAGCAGCTGGCGGTGCATGAAGACATGGAGCGGTGTAATGAGTGATGAAGCAGACCCCGGGTAGAGCAGCTGGCAGGGTGCTGGCATGCAGTAAATCTTCAGCCCTGGCATACGACTGGTGGCGTCAGTGACAAGAAGGCTTGTTCATGAAACTCTTGTATATTGAAATGTGCCACATGTTAGTCAAAATAACACGTTGGAACAAGATATATTATTTATTCTTGATCCTTTCAGCACAATCTGAATATTTTCTCATGGAACTCCAGTGAGCTAACAACACGGCTGAGCTCTGACAGAGCAGCGACTTGTGCTATGGTGCCCAAGGACACAGCTCTCCTACCCCTGCTTGCACAGGGGCATGTGACACCAACTCTGTTGTCCTGGCACAACAGCCTGGGATGTGGCTGTGCCATCGGCTCAGAGCTTGAAAGAAACAGCTAGGAAGACAAGGTGGGTCTTGTGTGTGTGTGTGTGTGTGGAGGGAGGTTGTTTAGGGGGCACAAATGAGCAGACTAGGGTAGGAACTTCAGCTGGTTTTGCCAGTAAGCCCGTGATGTCCTCAAGAGTGAGCATGCAGTCATATATATACAGACTGGAGAGAAACAGATGAGAGAACAGGCAGGAGGAACAGTTTGCAATAGTCAGGATGCCACATTTCAGTTAAAAGATTTGTTTGAAAAAGCTCATAAAAGACGACACACCACTCACAGGACTAAATCTGCCAGTCAAAATTCTTTTTTCTACACAACAAAGACACTGAGTTTGCTGTATTGTATACTCCTAACAAATAACTTGGCCTTTCTCAGCACAGAGATCAGGTGTATATCCAGAGGTTCCTGTATATCCTGTTGTCCTGCTCAAACCACGTGAGGTCTACCTGCACGAGGAAGCTTTAAAAGTGCGTGTTCAGCATGAGGCATGAAGGACTTGAATGACCACCACTCATGCAACAACTGAAAACATGCTTTTATATTGTGGGTGAAATTCAGAAAGCTCACGAGCTTGGGATGGGGCTTGCTGCATAGAAGTGATTTTACCCCTCCAGGAGCGATATTTGGTTCACTGAAACCAGTTACATTCAGGATGAGCCATTCTTTCTCTATGGCCCAACATCTCTGTCTCTTATTTCCCTACCATGTAAAATAACCCTTCCCTCAGGAAAACTCCACCTGGACACAGAGCCAGGACAAGGCGAATACCTCAATGGATCAGCCTGCATTTGAGGCCAGTTTAGGGAGATGGGTCAGGTGTTCCTCACTGCACAGGCTTCCTGTGCCCTGCACGGCTGGTTGTGCTTCACACTGCAGCACTCTGAGGAATGCAAACTCTAAGAAAATTATGATAAAATACTTAATTTGATCATAACCATAACCATGGTGCTCTAGCTGTTGTCACTGGGCCGTGTACCTGTGGGGAGCCACAGGGTGGGCACCCCAGGCCTCTTCGTTCTGCCACAGCCCAGAGCTGGAGCTAAACGCGTTGCCGGAGCCTCTCACAGGCAGGGGAGGAAGGGGGTGCCTGCCCCATAGGAAGCCCTTATGCACGCGCAGGTCGCGCAGGACCTCCCTCCCCAGGGCTCCCTGCGTGGGCCCCTCCGCCTTCCTGTTGGAGCTGCTCCACGTCGCTTGGGCAGTCGCTCCGCTAGAGGAGAAGGAGNCCTGCCCCACAGGAAGCCCTAGTGCACGCGCAGGAGGTGGTGGACGCGGGGCAGATCCTCCCTCCCCAGGGCTCCCTCCGTGGGTCCCTCCGCCTTCCTGTTGGAGCTGCTCCACGTCGCTTGGGCAGTCGCTCCGCTAGAGGAGAAGGAGCAACAGTGAGGCCGTCCCTGCGGCCTCCGTGGGGGTCCTGGCCCCCTTTTTAGCCTCATGACCACTTCTCTGAGCAGGTCTTCCTCTTGCACCTAGGAGGGAGCGGGAGATTTGCTGGCCCTGCAGTGTCCCTGCAAGTCCCCTCTTCTGTCATCAGAAATAGAAATGGAGGGTTACAACCCATACAGCTCTGCCGGGGAAGTTGCAAAGCTGATGCACACAAATCAGGATAAAGATGCCTCCCAGTTATACCATTCAAGGTCAACATGTTTAACACAGTATATATATATATATATATATATAAAATATATTATATATATATTTTTAAGGAAGGGGATCAAAAGGAAGGACTATTGAAAAGATGCTTGAAATTTTTAGTATTCTCAGACACAGAACTTTCTTAATCAAAGATATGAAGATAAGGCTAAGGTCAAGGCTGAGCTGAGGATTAATGTGGAAAGCATTAGCAGTGAATGTTTTCCTAGCTTTGCATGCCGCTGCTCCGTATTTGAGGAAGAACTGGCAGTGGTGCCTGGCATGTCCAGAAACAAAACCAAAAAGCCGAATCTTGTCTAGCCCCCTCTCTGAGCTCACTAACCATCGCTTGCAGCTACTCACAGTTCAAAGGGGAAAATGCTGAACTAGGGCAACTCCTCTTGCTCCTGGAGATTTATTAAACCAGTGTCTTTATTATTCAAAATATTTGAACAAGTGATAGTGTGGTTGCCTCCCTCTTTTGGAGGCCTGCTGATGCCAGCCATAACACACAAGAACAAAGCAGGAGGCTTTCGCTAAGCACAACATCTCTTCTCTTTCCTCTTTCCTCGTGTATGGAGTGACCTCTGAGCAAGGGCAGGTGAGGACCTGAGCTTTAGAAGAGATTATTTTGTTCACCGTTGGAATTGAAAGCAAACACTCCCAAGTCTCCTTTGATGCCAG
This sequence comes from Crypturellus undulatus, assembly GCA_013389825.1. Classification (NCBI taxonomy): domain Eukaryota; kingdom Metazoa; phylum Chordata; class Aves; order Tinamiformes; family Tinamidae; genus Crypturellus; species Crypturellus undulatus. Next base: position 182,894 of record VWPW01014234.1, read on the forward strand.
CTGACCTGAATCAAAGCTCTGAGACCTCTAGCTGATAATGTTTACCAGATGAAGCAGTGAGAAGGGGTTTCCAATCTAGCCTCTAGTGTGTTAGGCTTCCATACTGAAAATATAAGTGCCCCAGGACTTTTATTAGGAGGGGTAGGAGCTGGCTGCTGTGACAGAAGGCTTGCGTGCTGGAAAAGCAAATGCAAAATGACATAATGAGCTCTTGGCAGAGCCAGGATTCAGGTTCTTGATTGATTCCTTGTATTAATCCCAGAAAATACAGAAGTCCCTGCTACACATCCTGCAGCGCTTGCGTTTGCTTGCAGCTCAGTCCGTGCTGAAATGTCCGTACTCTCAGGGAGAGGGGGAGAAGTCTGTGCAGCACATCACGGGCACTGGCAAAAAGGCAGAGCTGAGCGAAGGAAAGGAGCAGCAAAAGCAGCATTGATGTTTTTGCTGACAGAAGCAGAAGAAAATGGGAAGTGTCACCTGAGGGATCCTCAGGGGCTTACGCAGGCACTGGCGGGGTTTGAAGGAGTCCCAGATACAGACATCTCTGTCGTCTGCAGCAGAGAGACACGATGACAGCTTCAAGACCACCATGTGTTGAATAAAACAATGCGATGCAGATACTGCCTCACAGGCAGCGATTCTGCTGCGGCAGGCGGCGGAGAGCCCGGCCCTGCCTGCCGCTCTGCGCAGACAAAGCGCGCACATGTCGGTGCAGGGCCCTGAATGAAGTTGTCTTAGGAGGAGAGCAAACAAAGGCGCACAAATGCCAGACTTGCAAAGAAGCAATCTGTTATGCACGCACTTCAGCTGAGCCTATTGAGAGGGGGAGAAGGAGAAGGAAGGGGGAAAATATACGCATTCATATTTCAGTGGCCCAGCTGCCAAACGCGAGCCGAGACAAAAGGCACTCTTGTCCAATTGCTCCCAATAACGGCGAGCGCAGCACCGGGGGCAGCGGGAGAAGGCTAAGCACGGCATGACGGGACACGTTTTCCCTTGTCAGGAGGGCCGTGGCACTGTGCGTGCCGCTTTTTGTAAGATACAGAAAAATGCTAAACAAAAGAAAGAAAAAAAAATTCCCCCGTTCCGCCCCCATGACTTCTGTGTGTCCTTGTGCTGTGCATTTGTGCCCGCACGCCAAGGACACCGCAACCTGCCACTCAGGCAGTCACATCAATTCCCCGGCCTCCTGGGAATGTGCTGTCCTAGGGGACAGGCACTCGTTCCATAAATTGCCTTAAAAAGCAGCAGTGGGGCTGGGGGCAGGCAGAGCAGCCAGAAGGCGCGACACACTCCTCAGGTCTTCCGGGCCTGTCGCGCAGGCACCAGAGGAGGTGGCAGCGGTGGCGGCTGCCTGCGTGCGAGGGAGCCCGGACTGGCTCGGTGCTCGGGCACCCGGCGTCATCAGTGACCCAGCATGGTGCCAAGTCACACGGCCGGGATGAGGGCGCGTGGCACTTAATGGGTGCACTAAGAGGAGCATCTCCAGCAGGTCGAGGGAGGTGATCCTGCCCCTCTACTCAGCCCTGGTGAGGCCACATCTGGAGCACTGTGTCCAGTTCTGGGCCCCCCAGTACAAGAGGGATGTGGAGCTGCTGGAGAGAGTCCAGCGCAGGGCGACTAGGATGATCAGGGGCCTGGAACATCTGCCCTATGAGGAGAGGCTGAGGGAGCTGGGCTTGTTCAGCCTGGAGAAGAGAAGGCTGAGAGGGGACCTGATCTGTGTCTATAAGTGCCTCAAGGGAGGCAGTGAGGAGGATGGGGCTGGCCTCTTTTCACTGGTGGTCACTGACAGAACCAGAGGAAATGGCCACAAATTGAAGCATAAAAAGTTCCACGGGAACTTAAGGAAGAACTTCTTGACAGTGAGGGTGACAGAGCACTGGAACAGGTTGTCCAGAGAGGTTGTGGAGTCTCCTTCTCTGGAGATCTTCAAGACCCGCTTGGATGCAGTCCTGTGCCACGTGCTCTAGGTGGCCCTGCGTGTGCAGGGGGGTTGGACTAGATGACCTCTAGAGGTCCCTTCCAACCTTAGGCATTCTGTGATTCTGTGACACAGGTCTATGTTTGCATGCCCAGGAATGCCCATTACCTTCTTCTTAGCTGCACATGGCTTTGTATCTGTGTCAATTCGAAGGCCAAAGACCACGGTGTGATATGTGTACAGCCCCTGCAGACGCTGAAAGGATGACTACCCGGTAGCTATACCCTCCTTGAGCTGCCAAACCTGCACCACTGAGCTGACGTGTCTTGCTGGGATCCTCTCCAGTCAAAGTGTGCATGTGAGCGAACAGCTTGGGGCTCCCTCTATTTGATCCTGAATCCACCCTATTTTTGGCCATGTAGCAGCATAGGAAAGATAAAATAGCTGCATCACGTTGCCTACACTTCTCAAACCCAAAGCATTCTGGGTCTGGGGTCTGCAAAGCACCATGTAACACATATAGTACCACTGTACTGGATTAATGCAGCCAGCTCTGCCCTGCGAGGGTCCATGCAAGTGCTCCAAGGTCTGCCAGTGATGGGGTGCTAGCGATGTGTTCAAGTATGTAATTTTTTTTTAGCATTTTGTCCGTATTCACCCTAATCTTTGTTTCAAAGAGCAGTGTATAGGATGAGAACTGACAATTCACCTTCTTAAAGTGCTCCAAGGGATATAAAACTGAGCATTTAAGAGTAAAGCAAATGGCCAGTGAAGGAAGAGCCACGTGTCTTTGCCACAGGTAAGCAGCCAGACATCTGCTTTAACAAGCACTACCTAAAGCTCCCCAGTGAGTCCACCCTTGCTCAATATCCTATCAGAAGGAAATTCAGTCACAGAACATATTTTTCTTTCCCTGAGTTTTCCAGCCATATGTTACAAGACTCAAAAATTCATAACCGAATCATTTATTTTTAATAGGCAAATATCTTGTTTCTCCCTTACTTTGCCTTAGAGGCAGCAGAACAGAAAGATAATAACATTCTGAAAGCAGAAACGGCAAAGAGTCATTCTCCCTTTTTTCCCTTGGATTTGTGGAAGTTCTTCATTTAGAAGTTGCCTCCAAAACAAGAGCCTCCCAAGTTCTTCTGCTGCCACGGTGCTCAGGGAGGAAGCTCAGCTCTGCAGCGCCTTGGGATGCAGCACACAGCTGTGGGCAAATTTCCTTGCTGATCTGGATGTTATCAGGGGATCCCATGCAAAACTCAACATCAGGTGATTATTCTGCGGCTTTTTCTATTTTTTTTTAACCTCAGCATCTTCCCCATCCCACCACACACATCTGCATCCATGTGAAACTCTTCCAGATATTCATTTAAATCAGTGCTAACACTGGTCATACACCTAAATATGCGTAAAATGCACTGTGTTTGCCCTCAAAAGACAGGGCAAGACGCGGGAGTTGCAACCGCCACCTTCCTCTGGGGAGTTTTGAAGCAGCAGTTGTTGTCAAGGCTCTTTGAGACACTGCAATGTTCCCTCTGCCAGAAAAATTATAAAGAGAGAAAACCAAAGTCATTGGGAGCTCGGGAGGAGCAGGGGAGCCATGCGGGCCTGAGGCTGCCCCAGTCACACGAAGCAAGGCCGAGATGCCTCTCCGATTCCAGAATCGGGCAAAAGGAGCTAGCGCCGTGGCTCTGCTACAGGTTTCCTACACTAGCCTTTGGTCTGTGTAGTGCCTGATTGATGCCCCTTGGACAGTATGGGTGAGTTCCTCAGAAAGTGCATTTATACAATAATATATGTTGCACTTACGCCCATACATCCACACAAACACATACACGTATTCACACACCTATAAAATAGCACTGCAAGTCTGGCTGCTTCTGTGAGGTTCGATGTGGTTTCGTTCCTCTTGGCTATACTGGGGCATCTTTGGAAAATAGGCTTCACCACTTTGGTAGTCTTGTTTGCTCTCAAGTTCGTCCACAGTGCTCTACTGCAAGCTGGAAGTGAAACTGCGCCTTCGATCGCGACTTTTATCTCAGGAAAGTGAGTAACTCAGACGTACACATGCCTGGCTGGGTGCGGTTGTTTAAAGCGTGTTGCCTGCTTGGTTGCTATTTACTCACAAAGTAGCAGGGCAAGAAAATCAGCACCACAGCTGTCCTACACCGGGTCTTCAGTCTGCTGCTGTCATTTTAGTGCTAAAATAACCTCACAACAGGAGCCCCGAGGGAAATGTGGCTCTGCATCGAAACTTATGATGTGCTTAGTCTAGGCTGAAGAGCGCTCTAATTCAGCAGTTTTGTACAGTGCCCCGTTTTGGGAACTAAGCATCTGAATGTCATGTACTTGTGAATGCATCTGAATTACATGCTGGAATTGGGCGTAGGAATTATCTGCAGGAATTACATGTGCACTAACATATGTAAGCCTTTGGATGCGTCCAAGTTTGGAAATTATTTTTAGTAGGCAGCTTGGCAAAGTCCTCTCGATTTCTCTCAACATCAGGATTTTCTGCTTTACTGGCTTATTTTTGGAAACTCACACTGAAAAAAAGAAAGAAAATACAAAACTATACAATAATAAAAAAGTAAATGTGAGAGTGCCTTATGCTGCCACGCTTAAATCTGTATATGTTCTGCTGACTTGGAAGTTTTCAAAGACCAGCTCACTAAGCCTGATTGGTGTCCTTTATCTTTTGATGTTTAGGAAGCTTTTCTTCACCAAGTCTCCTTTTCTTCCCAGGCACTTCAATGACGGTGTTCTTCTGCCCATCTTCAGAACTGCATGTAGCGAATTGCTCTTCTCCCTGACTTATGTTATGTGTTGGTTTGGTAAAGGCACATCATGAATTTGCCCTAATATTGTAGCTAGTGTTTTTCTTCATTTTTATTTTTATTTTTATTTTTATTTTTATTTTTATTTTTATTTTTATTTTTATTTTTATTTTCACTTCTGCTATGTTTTGGAGACATTTATTTAATGCTAATGAAACTATATATCTACTTTTGTGGGATGTCCCTTTGAAAGTAAAGAAGTAAGGTATTTTACCAATACAGTAAGGAGATCAAATGCATCAACTTGAAGAAGAATCAATTTATTTCTGGCTGTGATTTCATCAAGCATCTGTACTCCCCCCCTCCCTTAAACTATTGCTGCTTATGTTCAAATACAAAAAAGTATGTTTAAAAATAAAGCGAAGGGTCAGACTCTGACCTTGTCTTCTGTGGGAACTACACTGATATGGTGTTTAAGCCATGTTCTAGTCAGAATTTCCCATTAGAAAGGGGAACATTTTTAATCTGCTTTGTTTTTTTGGAGGGGTAGTAATAGCTACAGGGTAAAAGACCCACTTATGTCTTCTTTAAGAACTGTAAAACAAACCGTAGTCCTCAGTGACAGTTCTGGGACTTGTGTATCACTTCATTTTGTTGTTTCCCCTGTAGCCTTTTGTGACCAGAGGTGTCTGCATAAAATGAGAATAGTAATAATTAATATTATTTTGAAGAGGCCATTGGCTCCTGCTTCATCTCTTTTTCCTGAAATCATTATTTTCTGTTTGTGACATCAAAATTGTTTCTGTAAAAATGTTTATCATCTCAAAAACAGAAGAACGTGGCAACATGCAGGAAAAGAACAGCAGGAGATGAGGAACTTCTAAAAGCAGCCTGATCTCTACTTTTATTTTGTTAAACTCTGATGTAAACAAGTCTCCTCACAGGATCAGGCAGCCTTTTAAGTAGCTGGTTAGTCTGTCCAGTCCTCAGACTGAGAATTAAGATGATTATCAAGTTAAAAATCAGAATAAAATCAGAAACAAACAGGGCTTCAGAAGTAACATATGGTGCAGTCGATTTTTGAAGATCATCTGGGATTTTTACCGCGAAGGACTTCTTGCCTTGGCATTGTCCTAGGATACCTCTTGTGTCTTTCTTTCTTCCTGCTTTCTGTCTTTTTGTCATCCTCTAGTTCGGGTGGTTTGTGTTTTGAGTTTTGCACTGAGGATCTTAAGTTTGTCATGGGTTAATGAAGTGCTTTGTGACTAGATAAAGAAAAGATCTGGATCCTTCCATTAAGTAATTGCCTGTGACTGCCAAAGCCTGGATTAATGACTCAACAGGCTTCTTCCAGTTGCATTACTGCTACGAGTTGTTCAGGACAAGCTTGTAGGGGAATGTGAAATACTGCCCAGCAATGCTTTGCTTGCATTTAGATCTGGGTTGGAAATAGGACTCTTGCAATGAGCTCTGTAAGTTGAGAGCCACTCCCAGAAACAAAAGCAGAGGGGACTACTCTGTTGGTTGAAGTCTGCAGCCTTCATTTATTCAAAGCCCTCTAAATCTAACTCCGATACTCTTCCGAATTTCATTTTGTGAAGTAAGGATTTATCATAAATCCCTGCAGCAACAGCCCCCCTCTGCTGCATATGATAGTCCTAGGCCTGTCAGAGACCTTTGAATACTTTAATAATCAAATAATAGTTCAAAAGCCATCAGGAAAGCCTTCTGACAGTTAATGCAGTTCTGCAGTCACCTCCTTATTCAGTGCCTCTACTTGCTGCATGGTTTAACTGCACTTGTTATGGGACAGCTCCTTCATGCCTGCTTCTCTTCTCTTTTTGGAGAATTCTACACAGGTGTTGCTTCTTAATACTATCTCCCTGTGTCTGCTAATCTTTTTGTTCCATCTGATCCATCTAGTGGGACCATGGAAGTCTCGAAGCTGCGTGAGCGGTGATTACATCTTTACCTGACAGATTTTTAATAAATGCGTACGACTGTATGACCATCTTGACCAGGAGACAAAAGGCTGTCAGAAAAGGCTTCATAATCTTAGGCCAAGCTTCGTCCTGTCTTTATTGTGACACAGGTACTGGAATACAAATAATCAGAGTATTCACAAGGACTGAGGCAGAGGTAGCCAAACTGCTTCACAGGGTTTCACCTTGGATTCACGGAGTGAAGTCATCTGAACGCAACTTTAGCTATGACAGACAAGACTTATCAGCTACACTGCACTCGCAGTGTCTCCAGGCATCTCAGTGGCCTTTGGGAAGTCAAGAGCACAGGGAACCATGACATAAATTTGTCGAAGTAGCTTCGCAGAGAATCTAAAGAAAACAGAAAGATCAGCACTGGTCCAATGATGATAGACCATGCTCGGCTTCTTGACTGATCAAAGAAAGGAAGCTACCCCTCTTCACCAAGCAACAGAAGAAATTAAGAGGCAAAATGTTGTCGCAGCAATTTTAGGGGGCTACCTTAGAGAAATCTTGAGAGAAAAGCAGTTCTATGTACACACATGGATAATGGGAAATGGAAAAAAAAATCTTAAATTGTTATGTGGAGATAAGGAGATGCCACTAGACCGGATTTAACAATAGCAACTTTATCCTCATCTTTTTCTTTAATAGAAAAGCTGATTACATTCTCTTGCAGATGAAAAATAAAACAACTAAAAAGACAGGAAAGGTAAATTGTTAGCTGCCTATTTAAAAACACGAGAGTTGCAGAGAGTTATTCCAAACACATTTTCTTCATGTTGTTCACTAACTCATAACTCAAGTGGAATAGCTAATGAATTTCAGACATTCTGAAATGCACAAGTACACTTCACAGAGTCTCCTATAATTGATTGCTCTATAGGGAGAGGATTAATTTATCAAAATTAGAAATACTTGATAGGGCTGCTTCACATTTTCCGTCGCTTTAGGGTGGAAAATAAAACAATGAATCAACCAAAAAAAAAAAAAAAAAAAAGGAGAATTTCTCCAAAAAGAGAAAGACTCTCCAAGCAAGTTAGATTGCACCTACTGTGATAATGAAACCATTTGGGTAGTGAGTGAGCTCAGAAGCACCGGCGCCCAGGACTTCTGTGAACTAGACTGTTACTGGACGATCGGTGACAGGTTGTAGCATTTTGTCCTAAAACGTTCAGGAACTCTTTGAAGCACCTGCATAATTTTAAACTTGTTGGCTCATGGGCTGACTGCTAACAAGAACTTTCGCTGGACAAAAGGCTGCAGTTATTGGAAAGGTCACCAACCACTCCCCTTGCTGATGGATATCTGAGTATGACTCTTCTGGGTTGTGGTGGTCACCTTCCCTGGAGGGCAATGCAGCCTTTCTGCTCATCTCTGTTGGTGAGGAACCCACCAACTCTGGGATGACTGAGTACGACTGTGGGACCCCAAACATGGTGGTTGAGGAGCATCACATGTGCGATTCCACAAGCTCCAGCAGTTATTAGGTGCACTTCACTTACAAGACCTGACATGTACATTTATCCTGTGCCCAGCACAGTGGGATGCTGGGTTTGGGGCTTTTGAGTGCTTCAAAAATGCAAATATTAAATAATCATTCATGACAAGTAAGAACAGGAAAATAAACCAAAGCTTGGTTTAAACTCAGCAGGACCTTTCTTTTGAGCTTCAACATTAAGCTTCAAATTTGGACAAATTACATTTTCCTAACAAACAAAAACTAAAAATGTTCATTGTTGCTGTGCTTAGACTGCAGGACTTGTTCACATTTCCTTTGCCTAATGAAGAATTATAAACTCATTCATAATCATTAACAGCAAGGAGTAAAGAACAGATTTTATATACTAGATATTATCATGGAGATGATGAAACCGAGATGACGCTTCAAGAAGAACTTTGAAATCTTTTTGTCTTTAGATAAGCTACCTGTAAGCAAAATTGCTGGAATATTTCTTTTTTCTCGGTGTTTATTAACACAACCATTTGCATAAAAACAAAACACTCATTTCCAAGAAGTTCACATTTTCCTGCTGCTCATCCCTCCCCTGAAGTTTTCATTCTCTGTTTTTAACCTGAGTAATCACTTCCACTAACCCAACTCTGATGTCATCCCTGGGGGCTGGTGCTTCAGGTGAGAAGGGAGAAACTGTGAGCATAGCCAGAAAACCTGCAAGAGTACAGGTTATGTTCCCATGTCATTTGTTACACTAACAGTTTGAATTGCCTTTTTTTTTTTTAAGAACTAAAATAAGACACGATAGTGGGAGATTATATTCCTTACCTACCTCAGATGCTTGCAGCTGAGATAATGTGTAGATTGTGAACATCAGATAAGGCCTTCTGAGACTAGTGGAAGGACTTTCATCAGATGAAGTGATTTGGATGTGATCAGATGAAGTAGGGATGTGCAAGAGAACCACTCTTTGACGAGAGGAGAGGAGAGGAGAGGAGAGGAGAGGAGAGGAGAGGAGAGGAGTTGGTCAAAATCTGATAGACAAAGGAGTGAAAACTGTGAATAAAANGGAGGGAGGGGAGGGGAGGGGAGATATTTTGGACTGTTTTGCTGACTTGGATATAAAGGTTTACAGTAGAATCCATTGAAGCCAAACAGATTTGTATCTAAATGGAAATAGGGAAATCACTTATTTGAATGAGATTTTGCTGATCCTGTCTAATTAATATGGTAGATGTTTAGTCACTTTAGTAATTAAACTTTAGAAGCTAAATTGCTGTTAAACAAGCTGCTAGGATCTACCTTTGGCATGCAGATCAAGAAACTTGTCTTCTACACCGAAAGAGCCTGCAGCGTCATTATGACAACGAGCATTATAATCTAGGCCACCACCAGAAAAGGATTTGAAGATAAGCCCAACATTTAACTATTGTCAAGAACACCTGCAGAAAAAAAATATCAGGAAGTTTAACCAAGAAAATTTCATCTGCTATTTAAATCATTGTGTTACAATCAACCTATTTTGTAACATAAAATTTACAGCAGAAAGGGTGGCAGATGAAACTGATGGTAAGGGGCAAGTTATTGAGAAAGGATAATGCCTACTTAAAGAATCACCATCCAAAGTATATTTGAATATTTCTAAAAGACAGGCAAATTTCGACTTTGAAAAAATTAAAATTCTGCCTTAAAAAATTAGACAGGAGAGTCTGACTTGTAAAGGATGTGTGAGTCATTATGAATAACCTGCTTGACATGACTTTACAGAGTAATGCTGGGGAAAGCCTCAGAAGTATAAAAAGAGGTATATTGAACAGTGGTAGATATGTGATGCTGCCTCTGTGTGCAGCATTGGCAAGACCACTTCTGGAATAACAGGTCCAGTTCTGCACTCCACTGCTTGAAGGATGAGGATGTAATGGGAAGAGTTCACAGGGGGACCCTAGGTGTGGAAAACAGGCCTTTCTAGGTGTGACTTCAGATCCATGGGTTGATTTTCTCTCTGAGGAGGAAGCTGGGACGTGACGTGCTTACGCATAGAAAAATCTATCCAGTAAGTGGATAGAGAGTTGAAGATAAAGGCATCACAAGATCTGAAGGGCAGAAATGGAAGTCAGACACATTCGGCAATGTCAGCAGATGTGATTTCCTCCTGCTGAAGTTAATGTGTGTTAGGATGTCTAAGCAGGGGGGGTGCCATTCACCACTACGCCAGGCAGCCCTGTGACTTTATGGTAGCTCATGCCCCTTTCACAGTGCTGCTCTCTGAACACCAGTGTCACAAGTCTTGAACTAGGTCACAGCAAGAGGAGCAACTGAGCAAGACAGAGTAAGCTATGGGGCATCAAGTGCAGAGGGGCAATTAAGAGGTTCTGGGACATTTGCGGTACTGCCAAAGGAATATAACTTGCAAAACTGTGGGTGGCCATAAACATGAAAAGAAGATAATTCCCCTGTTTGTTTCTTCCCTCTTGCCCCACACAGAGCTTGCAGAGAGCTCTGCTGCTATCAGAATGTGAGTAACACTGGTCTGTGCTGTTAGGACCATTGCTACAATGCACTTTCATGACTCCAGGCTTGCCCGAATGGTTCAGGAGAAATACTTTTTTCCAGCGGATGTACAGCTGACTAGATACATACTGCATATGAAAGCAGAAATAAGAAATGTAACTACATCTGGCCACAATAAATCTGAACAGGAAAGATCACAGGACCCCCAAACAACAATGTGATGCTGGAGGTTGGTATTATGAGTCTTTTTATATCCATGAGATTTTATCTAGCCAATTACCAGATGTGGAATTAGACCAGAATTAAGCAATTTCTCATAGATGACTTTTGTAATCTATTTTTGTTTGTGGTAACTTTTGCTGGTCTCTGCAATGCAGACCACAGATTGCTTGCTAGGATCCTTCCCACTTGATTCCAGTCACGACGGGGACCGAGGCATTGGGACGCAGTGCCTCCTGCTGCCTCGCTAAGCTTGGCAGCAGCTTAGCCCTCAGAGCTGCTTTAGCCCAGGCTTCCTTCATGGCAAATGAAATTTAGTGCCCTGAAGGGGGTCAGATTGGTTTTACTGGCCTTAAGCTGTCTGAAATCTGAACAGAAGTGAAAACCTGTGGTTAAGGACAGAGCTTCTCTGGCTTCCTGCTGAGGCTGGCAACAGCCCTATAATTATAGCAAGCTAATTACATTTGACAGAGGAAAAGAGGCTGTCAAGTAGTATGGGAGAAATTCTTTTTGATTCAGCAGAAAACATTTTAACCTTAGGTATCCTGTAGGGAGTAGGTGCAGATTGGAAGCCTGCGTCTCTGAGAGCTGGATGAGAGCTGCTCTGTCAAGCACCATATCTTCTTGACTGGCAATGAGTCCCGTTCAGGCAGTGACTGGGGAAGCCGGGAGCTAACAGGGCTGCCTAAACAGCTTTGAACCTCACTATTTCCCATGTGCCGCAGGAGCAGAGCAGGAGATGAGGGAGAGGTGGCACCAGGCAGCCGGGCTGGGGACCACCAAGGTGTGCTCAGGCCGCCATGGGACCCGAAGCGATGCATGGTCAACAACCACAGCCTCAATTTGGGGCTCAGCATGTGAAAAATGTCCCAGCAAGGAGGTTGGAACTGGCAGCTTGACTTGTTTGCTTAGCAAACAGAAGTTTTAGCCTGCGCTTTTCAAAAGAAGCTGCCATAAGGGCACCTCTGCCCCATAAACACCATTAAGAAACAGGCTCCTTAATTCTTTAGGCCGTCTTAAAAATCCCAGACTTCTTCTCCTTTCCCACAGCTGTGGAACTAGGACAAGCTCTGGGTCCATTATTTCTTGCTGTGGTTAAGTAATGGTAATATTGCAGCAATTAAACTTGCAGCCACTAAACTCAGAAAAGGTAGCAGGATGTGGGGTTTGATAAAGCTGGCGGTCTCAAATAGTTAACTAACAAGTGTTTACAGTGCCTCCTGATAGCTGCTGGCACCGAGACAAGGGCAGTAAAAAGTGGATTAGATGAAGATAAATGCGAGGCACAGGCAGAAACAAGTACTCCAGCAGATGTGTGTGGAAATTAATGGGGTGGTGATAATAACAAATTCTGATTCGCCACACAGCGAATGTGTCTCTTGATAATCAGCTTCCAGTACAATATGGGTATGTGAGAGGCAGAAATCTGAAGGGGAACATCTCAGCATTGCAAAAGGATTGCATAGGCACTAAATCCTTAAAAATGATAGCTGGAAAAATTATCTTTATTTTGTCCTATGCAAATTTCCTTCCTAAAAAAAAAGTTACTTTTAATCAGAGATCTGTGATCGAGTCTCTTCACAAATAAGTCAGCAAGGCTAGAAGGGATGGGGGAAAGATGATTTTCCGACTCAACCATAAGGCCGATGGACAAGAGATCTTGGTCATGTTTCAGCATCTGCCCCAAGTATCCGTCACAATCTGAAGCAAGCTGGGGAGTTACTGCCCTCCCCATGTTTGCTAATCATCTACCACATTGGGATGTGAAAGCTCTCACACAGCACAATACTTTGCCAGATATGTTGTTGAACTTAATGTGTTTATGTTTGTAAGAAGAACATAGGATGAAAGGCATTACAGAAATGTAAAATATGATTTGTTATGATTTAGAAGTCATTCTGTTCTAGGAGTGCTACTTTAAAATATTTGCACCCTGCAGGCATTTCCACATAAGGGCTCAAGCCCATCTTTTATTTTCCAGTCCCATGTTGGAAGAAGCAGGGCAGCTCCCATCCCTTTGAAAATGACTCTTTGAGTTGGCCTGCTGTCGTCTGCGTGACAACCCAGACCAGCCTGTGGCTCTGTGCTGTAATTTATACCCTGATAAAGTCGCTGCGAGAAGTTATCAAACAGCTGCTTGCTCTGGGGTTGAGGAGCTCTAAACTTGGATCAGTGAAAACAATCTGGGACCAAAAAAAGACTCCTGGCCTTCTTGTTTGTTTTAAAGCCAGATCGTTTTACTTACCCCATTTGGAGCACATGCCCACAAACAACTGCGACGCTCTTTAGACTGTGGTTTGCTGTGCACTTAAGCCCTGATGAGAAGCAGTCCCTGCACTCGTCTGCCTGCCCCTCCCCTACAGATGCACCTTCTCCCCTCGCTGCCTTAAGTTAGCTCAAGGATCTGATGATCTGTGCAGGGAAGCTAGTGCAAACCTGCCCGAGTCTTAGCTGGGTGCCTTCCTGGACCCCGTTTGCTCAGGGAGGAGGGTGCCACGGGGTGACACACGACACTGTTTTGTGACACCCGTAATAAAAACATACCTGTGAGCCTGCCTCTGAGCAGGCACGTCTGCAGTGCATTTTTCTTGGCAGGGAAATCATTCAAAACTTCTCCATTCCCTGTCCTTCCAGCCTTGCTCACTGTTTTCCTGCCCCAAACCACACTTTGCTACTGCCCAAATTGCGCAGATCAAAATCAAAGAGCCCTGCACATCAAGTCCTTGAGAAGCTCCAGCTTAGTAATAGAAAATAGAGGTTTTTCCTTTGCTTGATTTGTTTCGAAGGAGATTATTTCAGTTGGCTTGGTGATGCTGTTCACAGAGCAGCGCTGCGAACACTTCTCCCAGTTCAGCGGCAGTCGAGGAGAGGAGACTAAGACTGGTCTTGCCACCAGAACCCCAAATCATTTTGTCATTTGATATTTCTGTCCAGGCCCCTGGAATGAGAATGGGTGGGAGGTGAGAATAAATCCTCTGGCACATCTATGAGGAATTACTTAAAACCCAGTAATCTTTTTTCTTTCTTTTTTTTCTTTTAAAGCATACTCAAGACAAAGAAAATGTAATTTATGGGTTTTGATGTCTTACATGCTAAAACAAATACAACATTTTCAACTTCCAGAGAAGACAGTGAATACTTTACTGCCTGTGAACACAGTTTTCTCTGCTGGACTCTGCAGCCATGTGTGACTGGCCTCCTCTGCCCCATAGTCTCTCTTATCTAGTCTTTCCACGGTCAGTTGTAACAGTCTTGGACTCCTGGGCCTCCTCCATCTTTTAGAGGTCCTCCAGGGTTAGGTATCCCTGCCATTTACACAAAGGAGTTGCTCTAACAGAGGGCAGCACGCGTGGATGTGCAGATGCACCAGCTAGAGCAAGGAGTGGGGCCTGGAGGTGAAAGCAGAGAGCAGGGCCTCCTGCTCTGTGCAATTTAGCCCAACTGAACGTGTCTAATTTCTCAGTCGCTGTTTCTCACACACATGACCTGTTAAAAGGATTAAATTAAACGAATTCCCAGAGCTAATCTAGTGATGATATTATGAGAGACAGGAGCTCAAGTGTATCCCATAGAAGGCTGATCAGGTTTCCTTGAATGTATTATTTATAGGGCCATCTGCTTTAGACAAGCATTGTAGTCTGAAGGGGAGGAGGATTTTGATGGAATTCAGTCATTTAATTGAGACAGGGGTCTTGTTGGGTTTTTTTCCCCAAAAATGTTGTTGTAGTTATGTGTGGAATAAAGCTGGCACCAAAATACTCATGTGCTGATCTCTTGAGCGAAATATTGCCGAGACCTGAGTGCTCTGGGGCGTCCTCACAGAAGAGAGCATTCATAATATGGTGTATTAGTGTATGGGAGAGAGATGTATGAATGTGCTCCAGTTTGAGTTATTGGTACACAGGCTGTGAAATACAGTTGTATAAACAGATCTGTGACTGGAATGTGAGGAGGCAGGGGGAGCAGCCAAAAGAGGCAGAGCTTGTAGGAAAACAGGAAAAAATTCCCCAAAATAGCTAGCTTAGTTGCTGTATAGCTCAGTAAATGCAGAATTTGTTTACAACTACCACAGACGACACAAAGTGAAATCACAAATGTAAAAACTAAATCATCTCTTTTTCTGATGTACACTGACAGGCTATACAAATAAAATGGGTCAAGAAATGTGAAATAAAATACTTAAATGAACAGGATTTGTGTTATTCTCCTCCTTGTCTCTCCCCCATGGTGCTAAGAGCAGACATGTTCTGCTGAGATTTCCCCATCACAGTTGCATCATCAAATTTCTAAATATCAAAGTTTCCTCAGGCTAATGTCTAAGCCCTTCTTAGTGATCGAGAATGAAATTTATCTCAATGCTTTAGTTAGGAGGGTTCTGTTGAACCTTTGCACTGAACTTTGCTGGAAGCTACCTGTCAGTTTGCTGCCTATTTTCCAGTAATTCAGGCTAATGACTCTTCAACCCTTTTTTTTTCTTCCTTTTGCATCTGTCTAAAAGTAGCTTTCTGCTCCAGTTACTGGTTTAATAATGCAATGCTATCTACCGAGGCAAAATTCTCACCCAGTCTTACTTGATTTGTCTCATGATTGTTTTCATAATCCTTGTTTTGTTAGCTATTACAAGAAAAAATCTAGGCAACTGGTTGTCGTGTTCAAAATTTTATACTTCTGAATTGGAGTATTTGTATAAGAGCTACTCTCCTGAACCCTGGGCCTACCTGGAAGGTTTCGATTATGAAAACGCAGCAAGTAATCACAGACTGTCTGAAAGACTGCTATATATAAAACCAGAAAAAATCTTTTACACAGAACCTTAGTTTGGCTGAAATTTCATTTACCAGATTGTGGAAGACTTCCCAGAGCTGCAGACTGCCCATGTTTTACCCAGACAGTCTACGAGTTAAGTTTTTGCTCATGTGTGACCTGACATGCGACACAGATGACAAATACGTGCCAGACTAGAGAGCGTGAGGTGCTGGGAGGTGACTGAATTGGGCAGGGAGCGAGACTGGCGCGTGCTGGTGCTGTTGTCACTCGAGGGCTGCCCTGGCAGCCCTTGCGGGTGCAACAAGGCCAGGCAGCAGCACCACGGGCGCCCTGAGGCACCAGGCCCTGTGGGTTGGGTGCCAGCGCTGTCGGCTGCAGCAACCGGGAAGGGGGTACCGCTGAGCATGTTGTCCCTACCCAGACAACTGTGCATAAGGGCCTAAGCAAATGGGCTGTGTTTCCTCAGGATCTCCTTCTCTGTTACTTTTAAAAATGTAAGGATCTGTGCCCAAATCAGGTGTAATAGGACAGGAGGGAGAGTCATATGATGCCCCAGGGGTGAAGGCCACATTGGAGGAGTGTCTCTACTCATGAAGAGGTACGAAACTATGAGGGTACCATTTGGCACAGCTTCAGCCTCTAGCCAATGCAGACCAGATCCAAATATTTGTGAAAACGAGTACTTGTGGTCACAGAAGTTTGGGTTAGCAAGACAAGAAAAAGCAACCAAGCTGCTACCGTCCCTTTTTGTTCCCATTGCTACAATACTGATACCAGTGGCAGATTTTTCACTCTTCCTCTCAGGCTAAAAGTCTCCTGAGGATCAGATTCTCTTTCCTGAAACTGCTCTGGTTGGCTGCTCTGCACCTACTGCAAGGAAATGACTGAATTAAAAGTGACAAGACCTCTGGGCAGGACGGAGGGCTAGGGATTTCTAAGTCCTTGCAAGACAAAATACTGAAAGTACTGAAATCAAGTGACATGTGAATAGGCATCTCTGTGGAGGTGTCTTCACCTTCCTGCAAACCAGGCAGAAGATTTATGACAGTTTCTTAATGAATGCCTATAAACAAGAGGCACCCTGTCTCCCTATATGTTTCTTCAGCTTTTATCATAAAGCATTTAACTACTACCACCCTACACTTAAATACTGATTGGAATCCAGTCTTCCTGACTGCACAGTCGTGAGATGTTACTGTGATTACATCGCCACATTTGGTGGTAATACTTCACCTCTTTTGCTCAGGGTAATGCTGTTCTGGATGACTGAAACAAATCCGCAGTTCATGCTGCTGCAAGAGCACCATCCCTTGAATTCCTCTGCCCATTCCAGTGTCCTCTCTTGCTCCAAGTCAGACACTTGTTGGATTGGACGCATCGTGGAGGCCAGCTAAGACAACAATCCACTTCTGTTATTTTTGGGTTCGTCTTTGACTGACTGAATGAGCCAAACCAGCTGAGTGAACCAGCACGAAGGCAGAGCCAAGACAACGTAAGCAGTGCGAGCAGCTACCAGAAGGGATAAGGGAAGACTCAGAGGGTGTCCATGGTAGTGAGCCATTACAGTGACTCAGTCTAATGTAACGTCATCCTCACTCTTGTCGTGTACTCCCCTATCCACTGCTCTTGCTAACAGTTCAGTCAGTGATAAAGAGGACTCTAGGTTTAGGTGCCTACAATAGGCAGATTGGGTTTTCCACAGTAAACAGCAAGGCACATAGGTGCTTTCTTTGAGGTCTGCATGATCACAATACTTCCTAGTGGCTGCAGTAAACACAGCTGAGAATCTCAGCACTCCTGCATGAGCACGGATGTTTCACCTTTCAAGCAGTGCTGACAGGTGAGCTGTGTTTGGGACTACACAGGCTGCTATTGATTGTGCATCCCAGCTGCTTAGCCATCAGAGCTCCAGGTACGTGCCGTGGTCGCAAATCTACACCATCGTTGGGCCAGACATCCTGAGGTGTGATCCATAACCTCAGAATTCATATTTTTTCTTAGCTGTTCTGGCACTAAAAATATATCATGCACCTCCAAAATACAGCAGTAACTCCACCAGAAGTTTGTCTAAATGGATTGATTGTGATTTGCCTGGTCATTTCAAATATTACTGAGATGGCTCATTGAAAAGCATAACTATCTTCAGATGCTCTACTTGTTGTCTGTCCCTGATTTGTTAAGGCTTCAGAGAAATTGTTTTGATATTATTGATTTGCCTACTGATAGGTAGAGAATATTGAGCAAAACATAGTTTTTATGTTGCAGCCTCGAGTTTCTGAGCATCCTATATGTTTACAAAGAAGAGCTTTCAAAAGACAGCGGTCTTCAGTAAAGGTTCCTTCAGTAAATGTAAGTCTGCCTAGTGCTGCCGGTCATGCTTTCTCCCTCTGGCCCTTCTGCTAACCGTAGGTGTGTCGTTCCTACACACAAATACTGGATGCTCAGTTTCAGCTCTGCTGTACCGGAATATACGCGCTTATAGCACCTGCAAGAAATTAAAGAACATGAAAATACTCCCTAAAGTCTGTTGCTCATCACACAGCCTACACAAAAGGCTGAATTCTTTTTACATGAGAACATGAGTACATCTGCTTGCAATCATCCTTCTTGAGGCAGCCGGCCTGATTAAGCAGAAATGTGATTCTCCACACTCTGCCCATAGAATGCTTAGTAGATGTTTGCAGCAGAGGGGCTGGGATTCAGGAGAAACCGAATAAATGTGCCTTTCACATACTGCTTCGCCACCGGTCTGGTGATTCCAGCATTTGGAAACTTGGTCACTTCTTGCCCTACTTTCAGAAGTCAAGAAATGCTTAAATAAAGAGAAACTTGTTCTGTGACAGAAAAGGTCACTTCTTCTGGCCAGGCATTTGGAAAGGAGACAGGAAGCATATTATTTTAAAGGTAAACTGATAAAATATTTGTTTGCTGAAGGAATGGGAGGAATGTCAAAACCATGACAGTATTCTCTCGATACTATGAGATGAAAAAAAATTATTGTGATGTCTTACTCCTGCCCTGACAACAACTGCAGGATGTTGTAAAGAAATGTGTTAACCTTCAGCTATCTGTAGGCTCATACAGGGTATTTTCCTTGCTGGAAGAATGCTCTTTGTCAGTATGTGCACGCACACCCGTGCTTTTGTGTGTGTGAATGTGCATTTGGTAGCTAGGAAAGTGTTTAAAAATGCCAGAAATAAAGAATAGCAAGCGGACACAGAGGAATATTAGTGGAGTCTCTTACCAGGCAATGCTGTTTATGTCTTTGTATTTTATCCAGTTCAACTGACCACCATGAATACAAGTGAAAATCACTTACTCAACTGAGTATTCTGTTCTATTGCAGTTTGTAGCAGAGCTGCATTATGGTTTAAGTACTTTTATAGATTTGTCAGGTTACCTTTAAAAGGCTGCCTTTCATGCTGCTGCACAAAGGGACTGAAGAAGTAATTTATAGGTGCAATTAAGAATGACATGTTTGGGGAATAAAGAGAGGATATTTTTAGCAATGGCAAGCCTGACAGTTGAGTAGCTCAGTTTTAGCATGATTCCTGAAAGAAAGCTGAAGACAGTGGATGCAGTATACATACAACTGGAACCGTACTGCAGAAATGCACACTAGCCCAGGTCCAGCATCTCAGACCAGGCACAGCACTGTTTTGTTCATGCTACTGCACTGCCAGGAGAGGCTTTCGTGGGGTGGTTAAAATGGCCAGAAGTCATGCAGGAAAATGCTGCGACAGAAGTTTGGTCAGGAAGCCTTAGGTCAATGCAGTCTGCTTTGCATCTGATGTTTGGAGACACGTGATTAAATCTGTCATGGGCTTCTTAAAAAAACACAGAGGCAATCCTCATGACTCCCATTTAGGTGTTTTTTCTTTTTTTTTTTTTTCCCAAAATGTGTTGAGTAGGGTGAAAGAGCATCATCTGTCCCTTAGTAAGTGCAGTACAATACCTCCAGCAAAGGACCCAAAGATTGGTGGTCACTAGGTACAGATGGGATGCATGTGAACATTTCAGAGACTATGGAGATTTTTTTGAAATAAAATCTATGGGACCAGTCAGTAGATTCCAAATGTTTCTACAGATGGAGGGAGATGCTGTTTTCCTTTGGCAGTCTTGCCAGCTACATTCACTGAGATTTATATTTTCGCCTATTTGAAGTTTTGACACATTTGGAGATTTTTTTTTTGGTAGCAATGTCTAGTATGAGGATATACATACATACTGATATATGACCCTCTTGTATTGTCTTCTCAATTTACCACGTCTTGATTTCTTGACTGAAACACAAATGAAATTCAAGTGTCTAAGCAAGAAAAAGCACATCTCTACAATTTGTCAGAAAAGATTTTCATACAGAGCAGGTATAATATGAAGTCTTTATCCAACAGTCTTCTACTGATATCTGTTTTGTTCAGCATTTGTTCACAACTCCAGTTACACTTTTTTATTTGAATTCTCCGTAGTCACTGGAGACAGTGATGGACAGGAACTATTTAAAACAAAAAAGCAGTGTTTTGGTAAATGAGAGTTTCTTCATGTGCATTCACATACACATATATATGCAGAATTTTAAGCTGACAGTAAATGACCTATCCCAGTGGCTGTGGAAAAGATCCCACATCTTTCATTAAAGAAAACAATAGGAAAGAACCTTTATTTTGCAGAGGATGAAATACAGAAATGCTCTCATGCTGTGTTTGGCATGTCTTACTATAGACAAGACTTAATGATATACAGAAGGGTTGTCTGAAAGAAACTGTGCGGGATCTGATATTTTCTGGGGCTTCTCTATGCTGGCCTTCCCTAATGTCCTTTTGGATGTTGCAACACAGACATTCAGTAATAAATCCATTCCAGGCTTATTTAGAGGCCTCATGCTCAACACCTTTTTGTAATATGGTTTAATTCCCTGTGAATGCTCATGCCAATCATCCTGACTGACCTCTTCTTAATGATGATATAGAGGGATGTGAATCTCTTCTACAACATACACAGACAGAATTCCTTAGCTGTGGCCATTGCCCTTGTGGAGTGTGATAACTGAGGGAAGATGCTGAAGCTTGTAGAGTTACCAGAGCATGAGTCAAATCTGAATTTTCAGTTATAGAAAGAATAAGGCCTCACATTAGTACCGGACTATGGAAGTCAAACAGCCTTACGGATGGATCTTAATGCAGCAATGGGAAAATGCAAAGTCTTCTTTTTAAAGGTTGTGCTTTCTAGAGAATGTTCTTACCCCTTGATGTGCAGCTTTCTTCCTTGGCAGATGGTACAAGCATGAGTGGTTTAATTCTGGGAGGAAATGTAACTTGTCCTCGTGCTCAAGGCCACATGTTCTCCTGTCTCACTCTTGCTCCTTGGTCCATCTGAATTGTTGTCACCCTTCTTGGCTTGCTCTGTTGCTGCTCTGTTCCTACAGGCCCTCGCATCTGTATCACTGTAAATGTCATCAGCCACTGTCAGATACCCTCTTACACCAATGCTGTGCAACCAACAGGCAAATGGTAGCTCGATGATGGTTATGCTGAAGGAAGATTGGCTTTAGCTGAGATTTTAATATATATTTGGAACAAACAGTTTCATAGATGATTTGTGAAAATAAACTCTGTGTTACTACTCTTCTTCCTCCTTTCACATCCTAGAGAGATGTGAGAGATTTTAAGCCTAGAAGAGATCACACTGCTGTGACCGCCTGCATAATTTAGCCATCCCTGTATAAATGGAGGTTTCAAGATCAAGGAGCTTGCAAATGAACTCGTTCTTTAGTGAGAAAAGAAACGCCCCTGCCTTTAATTAAGAAAGATCCAGGTACTACAGCACAATCCTTCTTAAATTATTCCAGTGTTGTCCAAGAGAAATGTCTTGTACCTTCCATGTGCTTGTTAACACTCATCTGGTGTTATACCTCTGAAATTAAACTCTCAACCTATTGCACATTCAATTAGATTACAAGCACTCCAGAACAGAGACTGTGTCTCTATCTGTATAAATATCACCAGGGCACAGAATCCTAATATTAGTAAATGAAATAGATATGTTTCATAACTGTAATTGTCCTTGTCACAAACTAATCCTTTGATAATTTTGGATAATGTATCCCTAAAGCTGTTCAGACAGCCTGGGAAGCATTGTCCAATATATTGCTAATAACACTCTCAAATCTTTGAGTAATATCTCTCTTTTGAGTTCTTTACTTACATATAAGAGTTTAGTTCTCTCCGTGTGAGAGCTTAAAAATAAAAATATATGCTGTGGAAATGGAAGCCAGAGACAAATATGTGAGAGAAACCTCTGACGAAATAAGAGGAGATGGAATGTGTCCATAATGAAAGCAACATGCAAGAGTCCTGTCAGCCTTTGTTTTACTTTTTTTCTCCACAGCCTTGTCTGGAGTTGTCTGTGCTCTCACAAGTAAACTAATCTGTGCCTTGGGCAGTAGGAACTTTCCATGGCTAGAGGAGCCTGATTGATTGCTTCAAATATTGAGAATGCAGGTTTGATGAGGATTGTGTAGCAATGGTGACAGCAGTGGCGATTTGAGCGGTTTGGCCTCTTTACTAAAACATATACCTTACGACACACACATGTGTGCAGATAAATAGAAAAGACCTTTTTCCCCACTTTGTGTTTTTCTCCTTGCCCTCCAAGCCTTTCAGTATGGTTTATTTTAAGCACAAACTAAATTAATTAAGTCACACAAGATTACTGCTACAGAAAAGCTTTTCTATAGGCACATTTAATGGCTTGCTAATGATTCACTGATTTGGATATACTGGGGGAAGAAGAGTTGGGTTTTTTATGTTGTTTATTTTGGTTGTGGGTGGGTTATTTTGGTGGAACAATATTTCTCATGGAAGGGCAAAGTCAGACCACACAATAAAAAATTATATAAAATGATCAAGGATAAAATGCTGACTTCAGTAAAACCTAGGGCAAATGCTGCATGTGACTTAACAGGACCCAGACTCTAGTTCAGGTATCTGAAACTGACTCAACAGGAGTTCCAGGTTAGGCCTCTGAGAAATACGCTCCCTCTTTGCCTGCTTCATAGTTCAAAGTATGAACCCTCTGTGCTCCCCTAGTTTTCTCTTCACCGAGAAAAGGCATCATGCACCCTGTCACACTGCCTCTGATTAACAAGTTTTGATCAACAGCAATGTTATGTGTATACATGTGCTGTCACCATCTGGACATAAAAATCTGTATTAATCAGCATGAAAAAAAATGCCGATAAATGATCACATTGTTCTTAACTTAGTAATTACTTGAACAAAAATCATATAGCACTGCGTGGCCTCTCCTGCTCGATTGTTGTTGTTGCCTGTGCTACTCGCTAAGGTACAAGAACTCCTCAAAGGATTTGTCTTGGTGTCTATTGCTCTCATATGGCTAAGCACTAGTCTGGACACAAAAAGGAGAGATCAGTGTTACCAAAGAGTAACTCTACAAACAATTACCTCACTCAACGCCTACCCAGCTGTCTGTAATGCTCAACCACAACATATTAGACTTAGAGCCATTGCATCTTCAGTAATAATTACCAGGTGACGGTACCTTTCTATTGTGACCCTAAAGCAAGGACAGGATTTACATTCAGAGGAAGATACCAGGCAACAGAAATGGGTATTGTCAGCATCTGAGGAAGGAAGTCACTGTCTAATGCTTAGAAAGAGTACTATAGATCTGCAGTGCAGGATGTGCAGTAAGAGGATGTGTAATAGTAGGAAGATTTCTTTTAAAAAAAATAATAAAAGCACTATAGCTTTGTGGAAGAGGCAGTTTTCATTTTAAAAAAGGAAGGGTAAACAAATGTTCATGGTGACAGACCTTGAGAGAGGTGCAGAAAGCCAAATGCCTTTGTGCAGAGTTGATGGCAGTAAGCTATTAAATTGCTCACCTGCCTTCAAGACCCGCAGCCTCAGAATTCCCATTTTTGAAGCTGATAAGCTTTCTGGTATCTGAAAGTGTATCAAATGGCAGCTTATCCTGTCTGGCCCCAAATTGGGTAATCTAGCTCAAAATTGGTCTGTCTCGCCCACCAGAGCATTTTTGATGGAGAGGCCCAGACGGCTGCGGACAGCAGCATCGCATTAGCTCCTCTGTGCCACAGCCCTCCCCAGGGGCAGGAGCTCCAGGGCTTAGCAGCAGTTATGCCCAAGCCTAGAGAAGCAAGCGGGGACTTTAGGGAAGTACCTAAATGAGCCAACGCTCCTCTGCTTGCTCTGCCATGTGCTCTGCAGAGGCAGCTTCAGTTCAGAAGTGGCGCAGCGCTGCTTGCATGTGTTTGGCACACAGCATATGGGCCCTACTGTGTGTCTGGTCAGGCCCAGTGCCCAGGATGGCAGCCAGAGTTGTCCTCTACCACCCACAAAATGTAAGCACACAGAAGCCAAGAGCTCGGGATGGAGGGCATGCATTTACTCAGGCGCTATGCTTCCATACTCCAGTGTTTTGTAAGATCCAGTGTAGAAGCAGCAGACTGGAATGTAATATTCCTGGAATAAATGGGATTCCATAGTGCTGTTATGATTAAAATTAAATATGTGCATGGCTATTTGCAGGACAGAAGGCTAAATGATCACAACAGGCAAAAATCTCCCGTCAAATCTCCATACTCTGCAGTCGTGCAGGATTGTACTGCCAGGTTAGTAAACACTCCATTTGAAGTTACTGGCATCCAAGAATAGCCTGTTGCAGTGGGATTTCATGCTGGAAGATTAAAGATGTCATGATCTCTTACTCAGCAGCACTACGGAAAGTACTACAAAAAGTGCGCTCTTCTGGAAACAAAAACTGAACTGTAAATCAGAAATGTAATCCAACATCAAAGGAACAGAGGCCTAGATATTTTCAGAGGAGGCTTAGACAGGGCACTGGTGAGACTAGAAAGCACAGATATAAAGCAGAGCCAAGGAAAGTGGCAACAGAGCAAATCAAAAGGAGGAGGAGGTTGCATGTGATAATGTCAGAAAGACAAGCAGTGTTTCTACTCTGATAACCCCAGAATCCCACTCAGAGCTGAGATGTGCCACCTGCTACGAGTCTCCCAGAGCCTCATGTTCAAAACTGAGGCAAGAGAGATCACCCGTTCTGGGCCGAGTTTGACTGCTGCATTTTTACCATCTGCGCGGAAATTTTCCATGCCTGGGGCCTGCCTCAGGCAGAGTGGTGCTGCTACTTAAAATTTCAGCCCGTGTTATTTCTCCATTTCCACAAAAGCAGACAGGAAAAAAATGGCCTGTTTCATTCATGCTTAAAAAATTCTGGCCATCTTGAGATAGCGTTCCCATGTCGGAGTGACTGCAGGGCTGCTGGGGCCGAGGCACCTGGCGGGCAGCTCTGCTAGCGCCGGGCAGGCGCCGTCATGAGCCCCTTGCCACCTTGGCAAAGCCTTGAGTTCCACTAGCAAGCAGAGATCTGCTTTGTAGCATGCTGATTGCCCCAGATTTAGCTGGAATCTGGCTCAAGCTAGGGCGTTATGAGGACGGTGGTGGACATCACCCATCTGATCTGCAGGCTTGCATATCCTGAGTGGGGAGGATATTCTTACTACTTCCTCTGGCCTCACATAGGTCTGTTGAGGCAGGGAGTAATGTTCATGGGGGCCTCACATGCTGCCCGTGTTACACAGAGCACAGGGAGAGCAGCATTCAGACCTGTAACACTGATGTACTTGTGGACATCTGCGTCTCTACTGTGCTCCGAGAGACATAGAGGAGGGAAATGACAGCTACCTGTTACAAATGGAAAAGTGGAGGTGGTTTGTAGAGGAGACCTGGGAGTTTGGAGAGATTAAACTTGGAGCAGAAGGATAGTGGAAAAGTAGGGTAGAGTGGAATAGACAAGGCAAGGCAATCTAGATGACTGGAAATTGTGTAACTAAAATTGTGGGATTTGCAGGAACATTGGGAGTAGGGCCTTAGGGACAGGAAGCATGAGTTTAGAAAGACAAGGCAAAGGAGAGAAGATGGAGGTCAGGAGGAGAAGGACAAGGGAAAAAAGTGGACAAGGGAGACAAGACTAAGAATGGGAGCGAAGAATGGAGCAGAGCTGAGAAAGGGAGAGAGAGGAAAGCTAGGACTGGTGAAGCAGAGATACTGATGAGAAACCAAGGGAGGAAAGACTTGATAAATTGTATGTGAGGAAATGTGACCTTTGGGGAAGGCATTGAAGGAATACGGACAGAGTCAGAGCACAGGGATTTATTTGGTGTAGAGAAGTAGAACTAAAAACTAAGACCTTAAGTCTTTGTATTACTAACCCCAGAGTATTTTTTTACACGGTGTGCGTTCTGGGTGTGTATAATAAAATACAAGTCAAAAATAGCTCAGAAATAACAGTTTAGAAAAAAAATATTTTGAAGCATGAAAAGAAGAGCCCTAAGAGACATCGGTGAAAGAAAGTATTTAAAAGAAAATGCTTTGTGGTGGTAAGTCACACTTTAACATACTACAGTCCCTTGCAAGCTCTTTTTCAATTAAACCTGACTCAGACTTGCTGCATTTCTTCCATCTTATGTAAAAATAAATTGGAGGCAGTAAAAGAGAAAAAGGAGGATTTCTTAGAAAATTTTCTATGGTATGTCATCTAATGAAAGGGAGCAGTTGTGCCCAGCTATCATTGCTGAATTAACCTGCTTCTCACTGTTCTTATTAGAAGAACAAGAACATTAATTCTACAGGTAGAGCAGCAAACTATCGTCAGTTAATAAAAAGAGAGAGAAAAAAAAAAGGAAATTCTGTATTTTGAGACGTTTTCTATTGCAAATATAAACAGTAATGTTTATTCATAGTATGGACAAGGTGATGCTGCTACCAAGCAGGATGCAATGGATGAAACGCTGTTGTGCCTGTCAGTCACAAATCACAGACCAAGGTCAACAAAACTCAGGAAGACTGACAAACAGAACCTTTCCCTAAGGCAAAGGTGTTTCACCTGGGATTTGGGACAGGACCCATCACTATCAGGAGGACTTCAGTGCAGTAAAAGAAAAATAAGTGATAAAACTCAAAATGCTTTGGAAATAACTGACTTCAATGTTCTTCCTTCTGTTTGGAAGAAAAACATGCCTCCTGCAGTTTTCTTGGAACAGATCACAAAAAACAATTTGGAGTGCCAAGTGCCTCTCCCCTCAGGCTAGCTACCAGGGCAATATGGTTGGGATATTTTGTAAAATCCTTATTAACCGAAAATAACAACTGTCTGGGTGTTTGAACACCGTTCAGTGCCGGAGTGTTCTTGATCAAATGGGATCATTAAAACTTCATGGTGCTTCCGTGAAAAAGAGGGAATGTTACCGTCTCCTGCAAACTCTGGCCAATTTCCAACTCATCTATGTATCTACTAAGTTATGCTGATGCCAAATCTCACTGTTTTTTTTAAGTCTAGTTATATTTGGTGCTTGTTTTCCTTAAGGATCCAGCTTCTGAGGTCCTGTGATTATATGAGCATCTCATGCAGACTATGTTTAATGGCATGATTATGTTTAAAAGATTGAAGTCATGAAGCTTAAGCAAGGAAAGAACCTATGATAAATTTTTAACATGATTTTTGTGGTTGGATTTTCTGAGTCTCTTCAAATGGCAATATTGATACTATCTCTTAAAAGTTAATGAACATAACACACTTCTCTTCAACAGCTACTGAGAGCAAATGCAAAAGCAGATTCAAGAATCTTCCTCTATTGAATTATTTTCTTAGTTAAAATGTACAATAATAATGAAGTGATTCAGACACCTACAAATTCAAAGATGCTTTGGGGCAGAGATTGTTCCCTTGTTTAACTTGTATCACGTGAACAGCCGCACGTGTCAGTGTCACCTTAGTTCATTTTAAAAGCCTGTGGCGTAAAGCAGGCTACACCATGTATAAATTCCAAGACTGCACAGACAGAACAAGGTTGGCCAAGCAGCTGGCAAACACTTAGTGAGCAGCAGAAATTTAAAATATTGGATCAGATCCTATTTGCCTACCAAGAAAAAAATTTGTGTAGAAAGTCCTATACACTCTGAATGCAAGACAACCCAGCAGTAGGTTTAGCGATCAGGGTTCCTTGGGTTTACAGCCCCAGCGAGCTCCTTGTTTGGCTTCTGCCCGTTTTTCAAGGTCAGGCACAGACCAGCTTTCTGTTGGATTTGTCCCAGATTTCTGCCTCAGCACACAGGCTTGCAAAACCATATTCCAGACCCATGCTGGGCAATCTGAGAAATGAGCCAGCTCCAGCCTGTTATCCTGCCGTGGGCATCCCTGTTATTAGCTGTCTCTATTACATGAAGGGGCTTAACTGAGTTTTACACTGTGTCTGGAAGAGGCCCTGCTCACCGGTCCTAATCTTGAAGCTGTCTGTGGAACAGTTCTGCAGATGACATCAATTAACATCTTTCAACAAAATTTCGGCAGTAAGAGGTTAGCACTGTCAACAGCAGAGGTGAAAGACACTTAACCACATGAAATCAGTCAGACTCTTTCTGCCTGTGTCTCAGCAACTCTGCGTCTGCACTCCTCGTCTCTGCTTTTTGAGAGCAGTGCACACAACTTCCCTTTTCCTCCTCAGGTGTAACCTGTTTGATAACGTTTTGCTAAGCACTGTTTTCATCGATACTCTGCAGCAACGTGGAAGTAATTTTCCTGGAATCTTTGTCTAAACCATAAACTTGACTGGTCAGCTCTTTTGACTAAGAGAATGACATGTAGCTATTGCAACAAAGTCCCCTTGGTGAAGACTTGCTTAGCTGGTGTCATTTGGGATGCTGTGCAGCTTTGTCAACAGAAAACTCCCAATACTAACACAGCAGCAGAGACATTTACTGTAAGACAACCTTTTAAATCCTCCGTGCTGAAAAAAGGGATACATTAAAGGTTGTAATGTCACTGTTAATGGAGACAATCCTGGAAAAGAGCACCAGAAGTAGCACACACAGTGACAGTGATTTCAAATGATGAATACTGGCAGGGGGTACCAATGGTGAGTGATCATGAATAAAAATGAATATGTATTTGAAAATATATACAAATAAAGATGCAGGAGTCACAAGCTAAGCAAAAAATATTTCTTGCTGCAACAACAGCATAACAATGCGTTAGTGCTTAAAACAAGTTGGAATAGAAATAAAGACCAAAGATTGCTCCTGGAAAAATACCAGTCATCTTTCACCAGTCTTTGAAAAGAAATGGCGTTATTTTTAACAACTTTTTTTAGTTTATACTGAAAACTCCTGTCCTCTGAACTGAGAAAGTGACCTCCTCTGGAAAGATATTGCACTCCGTTTAACCTTGAGCATTATATTCCTCTGTCAATCATTCCTTCCACCAACAGAGCAATGATTTTCTACAATAACCTTGCACTTGAGTCAATACATTCTCTGAGTTACAGGAGATAGGATTTTATCCAGGCAGTTTCTTGAGCCATGGTGATATATTGGGGACTGACGAGCTTTTGTGCTTCAGATTCCCTTGGCTCAAATTCTCCAAGCAGCATCTTAAATTCTGCAGGGAACCAGCTCACATGCAAGGCTTGCTACAAACTGTCCAAACAAAACACTAGTTTGTCATTATCAATGTAGCAGTGGACTTAAGCAAATACTTGAGTCGCTTCCCTCTTTCTATAAATGACCTGTATTATGTACGTTGCATGCAGCCATATTTATGTACTCCTTGCTTATGTCCCTTCTGGCTATATTCTATAACTGGCTACCCCACAAAAACCAAATGGTATTAGAAAAGAGAGCATCAGTGTTAAACTACTGAAAGAACCCATTGATTCTGAAGACCAGCTTTTACTGAAACACACTGCATTGCAAATTAAGCTTGTTGACACTTGAACTATTGAGATGTATGGAAAAAAAATCTTTTAAGAGCAGTGACAAGGAGACCAAACTAATTTTGGCTCTCTATTGTAAAGGAATTCCTCGGTGTGGGCTGAAGGACCTGGGGGGGCAACCACTTCCTGTGTGAAGGCTTAAATCACAGGGCTTTAGAAAGAGCTGCTTCCTCCTGCAGAAAGCAAGAGGCAGTTGGGCTACAGTGATCTCATCATGTCTGCAAGCCCTTCTGCTGCCACTGGGATAAGCAGAGAGGACTGAGCTTTAGCGCGAGTGCAGAATGGAGCACCTGGAGACAGAGGGAGCCAGGAAAATGCCTTGGGTGCGCTTCCATGTACTTTTTCACATGGGAAATACTCACAGGGAACTCAGGAGCGGTCACCTAAAG
This sequence comes from Crypturellus undulatus, assembly GCA_013389825.1. NCBI lineage: Eukaryota > Metazoa > Chordata > Aves > Tinamiformes > Tinamidae > Crypturellus > Crypturellus undulatus. The sequence goes on from VWPW01014234.1 coordinate 212,747, forward strand.
CTTCATTGTCAGGCTCAGGAGCTGCCCAAAGTGCAGCACATGCTTCTTCTGCTTCTGCGTTTTACAGTGAGTGATAAGCCTAGGCATATAGTCCTGTCCCATCTAAACCTGCCTGAGTGCTCCGCATCATGTACAACACAGGGCTGCCATGCCACTGCACAGCTCTTCCCCTACACACACACATATGTATAACATGTATAAATATATGTATGTGCATCAATACATAAGTGTCTGTGTGTGTGTACACGTTTTATATCTGTATTTAAGTTTCAGCTACATTCAGTGTAGAAACAACCATTGGATCAGGCACCAGGGACCCCAGGTCTTGCCATTTTTCTCAGTTTACAAAGTTCAGCTCTTTCTTGCTTAGTCTTTGTTTCTCTAAAAAAAAAAAACAAAAAACAAACAAACAAACAAAAACTTGCATTCCTTGCCATACAGTGGCACAGCTTCATGGAGAGGTGAGATTTCAGAGGTCTCCCAACTGCTCTGGGTTTCGACTACAAGTGAAAGAGGTTTCTGTCCAAGACGGAGTAGGATTTTGTTGGGCTTAATCTGGGTATTTCTGACATTTGCAGAGAAGGAATTTGGGAGAAAATTAACTCACTGAAGGAGACTTAAAACTGAAATAGGAAAAGACAGAGTAAGTTTGGGAACCATTGCAGTTATGGTGCTGCTGAGCACAGAGTTTGTTCGTAATTTTGGATTTTGGCCCTGCAGTTCTTACTATACATGAAACTTGTTATATGCAGAAAGTCAAAATCAGAATTTTAAAGCAGATTGGTTAAAATGCACTGGAGACTTCTGTGAACTTGAGAGGGACAGACAGAAGAGGAAAAGAGGGGGAAAAAAAACCCCAAATCTGTGGTTGATTCCGATTCATATTAGCACCAAGACAAACCCTTGATTTTCATCTGGTATTACAGGCAACTGAAGAACTGTCTTAATACAGACAGAAATGGTAAATGACATACTGCAGCTCATTTTTAAAAACTTCTTACGTAACAAAAAGCTGTACAAACTACTGAAAGGTCTTTACATTATACAGGATCATAACAAAACCCAATATTGTAAGGAACGCACAAACTGTGCAATACTAAATGAAAAGGATGCGTGCCCTGCACTGCACAGACATATTTAAGCACACGCTTCAGTGCAAAAGACTTAAACACACAAGCAGCCACGTAGAGCAGATAACAGCTGCTTCCACTGGGCAGAAGTGAAACTTTTACATATTGCAAGAACACCCTTATCAGATAATTAAATACGGTTTGATTGGGAAATCCTGAGATACCACTCGATAAGGGAGCGTTTGTTAAGTGCTGTGCTGGGTGTAACTTTGGTTACTTGAAAATAAATAAATAAAATTCCTAAACGTGGCATATCGATGAGCCAAATACTTGGTCCGATGCACTCCCGTGTGCACTATTTCGCGTGATCCTGAGGTAAATCAACAAGTAAATAGAGCGTTGGCCTCGCTCTCCGCTTGCCCCACACCTGGCTCCCTGCTCGGGCAGCCGCGAGGGCCGTTAAACGGCGGCGCGTGCCGGGTAACGGGCGGCGCGAGGCGCTCACCGGCCGTTACCGACCGTTACCGGCCGCGCGCGGGCGGCGGGCGGGGGGATGGGGAGGGGCCGGCCGCCCCCGCCATTCCCAGCGCCGCCTGGCCCCTTCCCCTCCCTGCCCCTGCCCCTCCGTGCCGTGGGCGCCGGCTGCGGAGCGGCCGC
>VWPW01014234.1:214563-261910 GCA_013389825.1 Crypturellus undulatus
GGGCCGGGCCGGAGCGGGAGGACGGGCCCTGCCGCGCGGCGCCGCCAGCAGAGCCGGGAGCGACGCGAGTGGCCCCTGGCCCCGGCCCCTCGGGCAGTGCAGCCGCCGCGGCTCGCTGTCCCTGCGAGGGGAGCGCGCGCTGCCCCCCGGAGCTGCCTGTGCAAGTCGGGCATCTTTTTTTTTTTTTTAATTTATTTTTCTCTTACGAAATTTTTTTCATTCTTTCTTTCCTTTTTGAGGGAATAGCGCATTCCCGAGGAGCGAAGCGCTCGCTCTGCGGGCAGCCCTCCTCACCTCGCACTGAAGCACCGCGGGCCGTCTGCGAAATGGCTTTAGCAGCATAACAGCTCGGACGTTTTTTGACACTGACTAACTGGGGGGAAAAGCTTAAAATCCCCCTTGCAAACGCACCCCTCCTTCGGCCCCAGGAGGTTTTTGGGGATTAGTCTGCAACCTTGGACACTGTACCACTATACTGACACCAACAGCAGCAGTTTTTTTCATGAAAAATATAATTGCATGAGGCCAAAAAGACCAGTATCAGGCTTCCTTGCCAAGATGAGTTGGAGAAAAGCTGCTGGAAAGGTGAAAACTTTCTTGTAGCACATGTTAAACTAGAGTATGGAAAGATAGTGTTGTGTATGGCGCTAAGGTAGGCGTTGATAGAAACTGGCTTCAGAACAAGTTTCAGCCTGATATTCAGGAGTTAAAACGTCTGTATTTTTCATAGGGTGGCTGCTGCTGCTGCTGTTGTTGTTTCTTTCCTCTTAAATAAAATTGATAGCTAAAGTATGCCTTTTATTTTTGCTTATCTAGATGGTTCAAGAGGAAATAAGCTTAAACTGATGCTTCAAAAGCGAGAAGGTAAATAAAGAGACAGAAAATTGCTTTCCTGTATTCTTCTGTTGATAAAAATTCAGTTGCTATGGATCAAAACTTCAAATCCAGTTGTCATTGTATTTCCAGCTCAAAGGCAGTAGTCAGAGCAGCAGTGTACCTATATATATATATACGCATATATATATATATACACACACACACACAAACTACTGCATAGTATATTGCACTCTGTGTGTGTATGCATATATATATAAACGTATGGATGTACAAACATACAGCAGTTTATATACAGACACTTGCTGTGCATCACACCACGTGCAGTGCCAGCTCTGGAGCTGGCACCACCCTGTTTATTCCAAAGTGGTTACCTGCAGTGTTGAAGGCTGTGCTTATCACAACAGCCCTCCTCCTCTCTGACACTAAAGCCTAGCAGCTCAAAACCATCATTCACATGCATTTTGCTCTGCAGGTCTGGCTGCCACGTGGCAGGATACACTGCACACCTTTCCCAGCATGTGCACAGCTGTCATGACACTTATTTCTTGCACTCTGGGAGGGTGCAGGTTTTCCAAAGGAGTTACAACCCGTGGAAATTCTGATATCTGAGATGCAGAAGAGAAAATGTGCAAATTGGAGTTGTTTGTTACGCAGCTACTTGCTCCCTGTGTCCCCTTGGCCCTCTGCACACTTCCTTCTTGGAAGACTACTCTCTCCACAGGAAGGATTATGGCCCAGAGCCCAGTGTGCAGATGAGATGCAGGACTCACTGCCTGAGAGAAGGGGATGGGAACCGGAGCTGTCTGGAGCCAGGCAGCTCTACAGCACATGGAGAGAAGGCTGAAAACATCCAGGTTCCTACACGGAGCTGCCTCCCCTCAGCCTGCCCTGTGGCTGAGGCCAAGAACTTGCTCCTCTGCGGAGGTGGCTGCAGATCTCCCCATACCTGCTAGGCAGAGGGCAAGCTGAGTAGCACGTGTGGGGTGAGGCAGGTGGGAGACATTCCTGTTCTTGCACCAAGCTCTGTGCTCTGCAGCCTGAGATGGAGAAGGGGGTGTTATTTTCAGACAGGCAGCACTCAATGGAACTCATTTCAGAGCTATAGATTTACACAATAGATTGATAAATACATATATCCGCTTGTGTATGCATCTCCCTCCACTCAAATAAGCTGTGTGTCTCTAGCATCCTCTCTGTTTTTTTTAACTTCACCTATCATTTTCTTTCCCGTTCCAAGTAACAGCAGCATAGAGAGATGATTATCCCAATCTCTTTTTAAAGCACTACATAATGCTGTATACGCACTGTCAGTTTCGTTTTGTTTGTTTAAATGCCTTATTTAACTTGTATCTTTGAGATCAAAATAGCTGATAAAAATCCAAGAGAACAAGGGTAGCTGAGAAAACATTATATTGATGATTCCAATTGTTACTACAGTTGCTACACACACAATGTTGCCAAGCGCAGAGTTGATGACATAATGAAAAAAGCATCTTTAGTGCAATATACTTCAGGGTGATTAAAAATTTCCTGGCATGTCTTTTGGGGGGAATTAATTTCAGCCCCTGTTGCCATTAAGCCTGAGGTGGCAGTGAGAGAAGACAAGGCCAAAGAGTTTTTAAGCAGCTTGAAACGCCAGAAGCGCCAGCTGTGGGACAGGACTCAGCCCGATGTGCAGCAGTGGTACCAGCAGTTCCTGTACTTGGGCTTTGATGAAGCGGTGAGTATGAAACTTAAAGAATTTTTTGGAGTTCCAAATAAGCAGATTTGAGGGTAGATGGATGGAACACACAGGTGAGCGCAACAGTCAAGAATATTGCCTAGGGGGAAGCTAGCCTACATTTGTTCAAAAATTTGGTGTTCCAGTTTTGTTTTAAATTAGTACATGTTGCACAGAAATGTAAGCTTGGTATTTATTAATAAAATAATGTGGAAATTTCTCACAAAGTGCTATTAAAAGCTTCAGAGAAATTCTTGCCTTCTAGTGAACTTAGAACTAATAAATTGTAACCAGATTTATGAACTAAATTTACCTTGAGAAACAGACATAGTGTAATCCATTGCAGTTCAGAAAGAAGTTTGGTAGTCTGAACCTAATCAGTTTGCTTTTAAACACACATTAAAATCCGTATTGAGCTGGGCCTGGTCTGAATGACATTCTTCAATAAAATTGTACTAACATTGCATAAGATACACGCGTGCCTGTCACAAGCACAGGCAGCTATGCTTCAGCTCTAAAATCTGAAAGGAAAACTATTCAATAATGTGCAGGCAGCTTCCCTTAAAATTATAAAGATATATTTTTTAGAACAGTTAATTTGTAAAGACAATTACAGCTCATATGCATATGGCACACAAAGCTTTACTAAGTAGGTCACTGAAACAGAGGGTAAAATATGCATGCAGTTTCATTCCTATGTGTCAAATTATTTGTACATAAATAAGAGGTAAAAAATAGTTAGAGATGTTCAGTTCTTGGCTTTTGTCAGCCATATGAATATATTTAATGAGACTGAATTGGCACGGACAAGCTGGAGTGCATTTTAGACCTTCATACTGTCTGGATTGCTTACAAGATGAATGCAGTCATTTTCAAAGCTGGAGTAATTAAAAAAATCATTTGCTTGAACTGAATTAATGGATACATTTTGTTGTTGCTTCTGGACATTATGCAGATAAAATTACTTTTTAACCACTTGACTATACCAAACACACAATAGGAAAAATAGGAAAAGTGATTTTATACCTCGGAAACTAAAGGCTGCTGTAGGCAGTTACTAAGAGGTAACACGCATGTCATGCAGCTAAGACACATTCTCCTCTGAAAATATCTGGGTGCCTTTGAGAAAAATGAGATGCAGCCCGTTGTGGGATACAATGAATGCACTTGGTAGGTTTTCTTGGGTAATAAGACCCAGTTTTAACAATGAAATAACTGTTTGTTTCAGCCATGTTTTAGAAAGGGCGTAAGCCATACTTACCCATTGTGTATTTTGTAAAAGTTGATTTTCAAGTCTCAGCCAAAAATGTTTCCAAAGAGTCATTCAGATGGAAAGACTTTGGCTTGGCCACTGTTGGTATCTTTGTGCACTCTTTTTCTGCCACTGTTGTGGACAGATGCATAGCTAAACTGCCCACTACATTTCTACAGCTAACAGGCTGCGCTGTGGGTTAATTTTCACTCATGCAAGAGGGGGAGAGACACCTCGGGCTCAGAGCAGAGGCCTCTGGCACCCACTTTGCACAAGGACTGAAGCGGGTAGGGTGCCGGAGAACCACAGCTTTGCTTTCTAAGTACAAAGCAGTGAAATGTTTTTACTGTGCAGCAATGCAAAGGTAGGAGAAGTGCAAAGGGCACCAATGCATGTTGCATTGAAGGTGCTGTCTGTCTAAGCACTTTCCCATGGGCAGCTGTGGGTGAGGGGACCTGCTCAGGACAGTTAGGTCTCCTCAAAGCCCCGACACAGTCCATAGGGACAGTAGGTGCAAGTTACAAAACCGAATCAATCTATTTTGTTTTGTCAAATTCACAAAGGATCAGATTTCTTAAAAGGGCAAAAAGAAGCATTAGCACCTTTTCTGTTTCATTTTCTTGCAAAGTTTTGGGTTTGGAAAGCAAGTACTGTTTTTTTTTTCCTGCAGAAATTTGAAGACGACATCTCCTACTGGACAAGCTTGGGCCGGAGGGGTCACGAATACTATGGTGGCTACTACCAGCACCACTATGATGAAGATTCACCGATTGGTCCACGAAACCCACATACCTTCAGGCATGGAGCAGCTGTCAACTATGATGATTACTAATACCATTTATCCTGCCATTTATCCTATAGTTAGTATCTATATGGCTGTTTCGGGCTTGGCTGAGTCTTCCCTCAGTCGGCGCTGTTGCTTTCCTACTAGCTATTCACATAAACCAGCAAGAATAAAGGAACTGCGAGATGCAGTGTGAGTTTTTTTATGGTTACTTAGTAGCACACTATATATAAAGTGTTATAGAAATAAAGCTTTTTTGATAAAAAAAAAAAAAAAGCCTTTCTATTTATTTGGTAGAGTTTGTTGGCAAGTTTCATTTCAAAGCAACGCACTACTGGAAATCATTTTTTAAAGGGCTTTTTCATTTGCTTTCCTACAATTAATTGCCCAATTCCATTATATCATCCAGTTTGGCCTATATCATATAAGCCAATATATTTCAGATGTGCTTGCTCATTCAGATTTGTGTCAAATATCCAATTACTGCGGAGCAGAGAGGGAAAAAAAATCCTCTCAGCTGAAACGCTGCCTCGTTGCTCTGGCTGTTTCCATGCCCCGCTGCGCTCAGCCTCACAGATTACCTGTTGTGGCTCTCGCTCAGTTCCTGGGGGGCAGGAGACAGACACCTGCTGGATGTTCCCTAAAGCGGCCGCTTCCAAAGCCTGCAGGAAGAGTGGCTGCTCCGGGGCAAGGCTCCAAGCTGGGACCGGAGACACTGAGCAAGCGCCGCTCCCAGGCAGGCACTGGCTTCTGCGAGTCCCTCCGCTGCGTCCTCACAGTCTGGCTTGAAATGGGCATTAAAACAACGAAGAGACTTCATGCGCCTGGGACAGGCAGGAGGCTGGAGGGGTACTGGTGAAGAAGACCGGTTAGTCCCGTGGTTTGGGGAGTGTGTCGGGATGACAGAGATGAACCGTGTACCACAAGCTGCGAAAAGCCACAGCAGGGAGGCTTCAGCTGCCTGTAATTTAAAGCTTACAAGAAGTTTCTGAAGCTTGGACTGTGGTAACACCAGTCTTGACACTTCTCCTACTTCTTTCATAATTGAATATATTTCTTAATCTTTTTTACAGTCCCTGTTGTGTGATGGACTGGTGTCCAGCAGAGGCAGTCCAGCACTATCCATCTCCCTGCAGGAAGCCAGGGAGGGAGAGCCAGATGGAACAAACATGCTACTCACTTTTCTTCTGCACACAAAAACATGCACTAATCTAACCTGCTCTGAAAGAAAGTGGCTTCCTTCTCAGCTTTAGAGCGCTCCCACTTAAAACCGCCCTGCCAGTTAAATTGGTTGAAACTGGTGCACTTCCTAGGGTAGAAAGTGATTTATTCCGAATATGGAATAGCCACTTAACCTGATTCAAGTAGCTCAGCACAGTTGAAAACCCTCAGTTCCTGGAAGAGTACTGCCATTTTGTATCCTCTCAAAAACACAAACAGAATCTGGCAATGTTATAACTGTGCTGATAGTTTCCATTGTTTCCCAGAATTTACAACAACAACTGGGAATTCAGACCTGCTGAATAAGACAGAAAACAAACAAATAAACAGTGTTGTAAATAAATACCATTTCTCCTAGGCCTTTGTAAGCTGTGACCATTCCTGCAGGCTGAGGCAGTCCAGTGGCTTTCCCTGCCTTGCAGACCCACAGCAAACTTCACTTTCACAATTTCACTTCTGGATTCTACAGCAAAGAAAACACATGCCCCCTCCTGCCCCCAGCTACCCTCTTCATTACACTGTGCTGCATGCTGCAAGCTCCGTTAACCCATTTTCTTGTGGAGAAGTTCCCCCGACTTGTGATATAGCAGCCTCGATGATGCTAAAGCACATGCAATAAGCCACAAACAAAACAACGACAAACAGGTAGGAGTCATCACAGGTTTGGGAAAGAAATGAGGAAAGAAATATTATTGCTTTAAGTAGAATATACAGCTTGTTAAAAATCAACAAACCAAATTATTTCTGCAAGACCCCTTGTGCTTGTCTGCAAATCAGCAACATGGTTTCTAAAGCTTGTGAGCAGCCCTGTGTGTAACAGGAAGCTGAAACATAACATCGGGTGAAGGAAATACAGAACAAAACCAAAACCAGCACATCCCACTACAGACCTCACACTGTCCTAACTTCCAGGCTGCTAAAGAGACCCTTGTGCGAGGTTCAATAGCCCACACCTCTCCTACTACTACTAGAAGGGGAACTACTCCCACTACTTTGCTTGCCAGCACCAAGCTGGCTGCTTCCCCACAGACCTTGGCTGCATTTTACAGACGCTGCTGAAAAATGTGCAGCTGCTACCAGCTGAAGTGCCCTTGGGTGCAGGTCAGTGTGACTGAACGGGCGCATCGAGTCTTGCCTTCCCAGCTGTGGGACAGCAGCGAATCCCAACTCCCAGACTTTCTGAGAAAACGTACAAATGATCCACTGTGTTGAGGCATGGAAATCAGGATGTGGTTTGGCTTCGCTTACTACAATATCCTGTATTTCCAAGCTTTCGTATTTCTGTATTCCACCACTTTCATCCCTCAAACATGGCTATTCTGGAATGGCAGTAGCTCTTTCTCATGTGTGGTCCCCTGCAAACTTGGTGCCTTCTTTCTCCTATGGAGGTAATGACAGATGGGATCAGAGAGCACCAGTGTGAGGGCTTGCAAGGCACAACTCATCAGCCTTCACTTAGGCTCAGCTCAGGACAAAACTTGAAATTACCCAGAACTTCCCTTCTTAAGTACCAGAAGACTATTTTTAACACCTACAATTCATGCTTTTTTGAACCTGCTTGAAGACCACTCACTGGCTTCAATGGCACAGGGCAACAGCAATCTCGGCTGATTCTGGAAGGCACTAGGAAGAGAACGGAAATTGAACTAAAAACCACGGAACCAGAAGTTAAAAGCAGTACAGGGAAAGTTGCAGGCCATGTTGGGGGCATTCCATGTACTCACAAACGGGTTATGTCAGCACCAACCACTTGTCCTCTGTCCAATTTTCTCCCTTTATGAAGGTCAGGCACTGAAGTAATCTAAAAAGCTTTAAAATTTGTAACTTCAGTAACCAAACATTCAAGATCTCCCCAGAGTTATTTGAAAATGCCCTTTTTGTGCAACAGTCTCCAGAAACACGCTTGCTCTAGTACAGCTCATGCATTCTGTACTGAAGTCAGAGGCCTAAATGAAAAACAGTCCTGGAAGCAATAGCTGAAACCTCCAACTCCCCTGTTCTTGGTGACTGTTCTGATTGCTCTTTGTAAAGGAAGGACTTTGGATCCTTCAGCACTGCACCGTGCAGTTTGGATAAGGAGGAAGAGCATCTGCCCCCAAACAGGGATGGTTCAAAGGTTACAGTTAAAAAACTGCACTGGGACACTGATAGTTACAAGCACAAAAGGATGCCGAAGTGCTGCTCTCACAAACATCCAACTGTTCCGGGAGTATCCAGCCACTAACCAGCCAGGCAGGCTCTGCCCCTCTGTCAGTCAAGACAGGTGGGAAGAGGCACATTTGGAGCACACAGACCAGGCTGTACCTTTCAGGCACCTTCATAAGCAAAAAGAGTATTATTACGGATCCCAAAAAAGTCTTCAAGGGAAAAGCAGAGCCCACACAAGCCGCGAAGCTGTGCAGGGTGCAGGCAGGTGGCTATTGCTCCGTTGAGAAAAGGAAATCTCCACCCCCGTGCAGCAGACACAAAGCTCAGGCATGCAGGGAGGGCAGCGCTGCGCCCCAAGGGAGCCGGAGCAGCCGGGACGTGGCCAAGCGCAGCAGCCGCGTCGCTCCCGAAGCCGCAGGGAGCGCCGGCAGCCAAGGCGAAGGAGCCTCCCAATCTCGCAGGGTTTGGCCTGAGTCTCTGCAGGCAGCTCCCACTTTGTCAAGCAACCTAACGACACTCAGAAAAGCTCAGGGAGCAAAGCTTTAATGAGATAACGTCCTGCTACTCCAGAGATTTTCCCATTCTGACTGATGAGGCTTTTCAATTCTGAGTGCACTAAGACAAGGTATCTTCTAAAAAAGCCTCCGCCAGCCCTTCCTCCAAGGCACCCAAGCCTGGGTGTCGCTGTGCAAAATAAGAACGACTGAGTGTTGATAATTCTCAGAATGACAGACATTGTTATCAAAGTTATATAATATTTACTGGCAATTCAATAAAATACTTAAAATATAAATATTTCCTCAAATTGGGAGGCTTAAGTTGTAATCTATGTTTTAAAGAAAATCTTACGCCTCTACATCACTATCCACTGCTTAAATTGGAATAAATCATGATGTGCTTTTATCTATTTCAACAGACATCCTACAGTCCTTCCAAACCATCTCTTAACAGCTTTTAACTTTGAAACAATTATTAGCTGTTATTTTCTAATCAATATACAATATCTGTGTAATGAGAAATACATACAGTGAAAACACAAACTGAAAAGTAGAAGTTTCAATATTTTATTAAAATAGCATATTCGACCACTGTAACCAATAATACATTAACTTTATTCCCAGAGTACGCACAACACAGTAGTGATTCAAAATATCCTTATCCATGGTAATCAATGAAAATATCTCAAATTCAAGTGTACAACTAAAACTAAACCTTTGAAAAATCTCTCCTTTAAAGAATACATAAAGCTCTCATACAGAATTCTTTTAAACTCCTATATACCAGATGACAGTTTCTCTCACCTGACAATACCACTCACTTTTTTTCTTATGCATAGTAGAACATCTCATATTTTATAGTACCCATTTTATAAATAAATTGGCATTTTCCATCCCATTTGTGTTCAGCTTCACAAAGAAACCAGTAAATAAAACTGTCAAGGACAGTCACAACAAAATGATCTCACAGCAAGATATAAAACTTGAAGATACTAAAAGATGCTTCTACTCTATTTTACATAAAAAGACAGATTTAAAAAGTGCAAGGCAAGATTTGCAGGGGATGGGGATTTCTTTTTTTGTGTTTTTTTTTGTTGTTGTTTGTTGTTTTAGGCACATCCACTTCTTTAAAGCAAGCTTCAGAATGAAATTCCAGTTTGTTCTTCATGATACCTGTTTCAAAACCTCTCTTCAAAAAAAAAAAAAAAGAAAAGAAAAAAATACATCCCATCCACGGTCAAGTAGGGGATTTTCTGTCCAACTAACAGTCTTCAGTTATGTCTTGTTCTTCCTTTTTTCATCCTTGCGGGTTTTGGTTTGGGAATATACTGATTGTTGGCCTGATACTCGAGTTCTTTGCGGAAGTAATGAATGGCTTTATTCAAACCTTCTTCCAATGGGACCTGTTCCGAAAAACAGGAGAGAATCATATCACCGAGTTCACATCAGCTCTTTTCACAATAGCATCTTTTTAACACAGCTCCTTCGATTCTTAGTCAGTACAAGTATTAACAGCACCACACACTGGTTACATCTCTGCACTGCTAATGTACGACAGTTTTCAAGTATGGAAAATATTTTCTGATGAAGTAAATTTAAAAATAAAAGTTGGCACCGAATAGTTGTAACTGGTCCACTTTGTGTCCAGATGCACAAAATACTTCCACTATGCATGCAGAGAGATAAACACAAATTTAAGCCCTTCCTGATTTTAATTATTAATCTAATTAATTTAATTACTGTCTTCCACAGAATCTCTGTAAAAAAAACTTTGCTTTTCTCAACTGCACCACTAATATACAAAAAAAAGACACACACAAACTATCAGCCTGTCATTTTTTATTCTATACAAATCATTGTTATTTTTCATGTTCTAGGTCTGTATTTAAGTACTGCAGTTTGTAGACAGGAGTCACAAGTTTATTACAACTTCATTTCCCAACACAGTACTGCACTGTTAAGTGTAAAGTCTGACCTCAAACATGGAAGGTCAAAAGCAAATCCAAGTTAACTTTCCAATCTTCAGTGATCCTTAGCTTGCCATCCTCCTCACCTTGAGCTGTGGCCACCTCTGGCATCTCTGAATCCTTTTGAAGTGCTCTGGAGCTTGACTTTCCTGCTCGTGATGGGCTTATACTTACTAGACAGGGGCCCACACCTCCCTAGAAAGGTTTTGGTCTGCCAAAAGCCAACAAATCACCAACCTCGCCCAAAAGGATAACTGGCTAAGGAACCCACGATCTTCCTGGGATTAAATAGGCCTCACTTTTCCCAAACAAACTAGCTTTTATCTTCAACTATGCTCAACTACTCCCATGCACTATCTTCCTAGTAAAGTTCCTGATTAGGAAAACACAGCACTCAGGCATTTTGCAGTTCTCATATTTTATCTGTGCAAAACAACCACAAACTTGCCATCATCTCAGAGGACTAACAACTAGGTTTGAGAGGTGAGCAGGAATCACTAGGGTAGTACATTAAAGTTAGACCAGCCCTGACTGTGTTTTGAGACTATCTGAACACAGAACAGAACAAGCCCCGGTAAGCCCAGAATAACAGCACCTTCCTCTGGTTTAGTTCAGTCTGCCAGAATCGGTGTCAGCTGTCTCAGGTTAATTCCATGGTCTGTTTTAATTTGGTTTCATCTATTCTAAATGTACTCTAGGAACATTTTTCTGTTCTTAAATCTCTCGCAATTCAAATTGCAAAGATGCTGCAGATCATCTTAAAAATTATTCCTTTTTTAAAAAAATATATTTTGTTAAATAAGACTAAATTCCTCCTTCCATAGTTTGTGTTACCACAGCAAAACAGGAATGAGGCCCGCAACCACAGCAAATTCATCAGCTCTCATTACTATGAACCACGTATTCCAAAGTACACGTCAAGCATATGGAAAGGCAGCAGCTAAATGTTAGGCACGTGAAGAAGCTTAAAAAAAAATTAGAGTAGTTTTTTAATACTTAAGTCATTAGAAATGCTGACATGCTCTCCTGCATGGCACAGGCCATAAAATCTTACCCAACAGTTCTTGAATCATGAGCTAGGGGCAAGTTTTAGAGACTCAGGCACTTAACAGCCTTATAAACAACTGCCCCATTGAACAGATATTCTGATAACTTAAAAGATACTATTGTAATGTGACCTGGAAAATATACTGAAACATGCTCTCTCCTCTCACCATTTTCTGAGGTGCAACAGCAAGAACTTTACTTACCACAGGTTCCCAGCCAAGCAGTAACTTGGCTTTTCTGATGTCAGGTTTTCGTTTCTGAGGGTCATCCTGTGCTTCTGAGAGAAACTGGATTTCACTTCCACTGCCTAACAAACAAGGGACCACACATTACCATATAGGTTAGTTCCCTAAACATCACATTTATATCCTTCTTCCTTGGTGAAGGATCAGGTCTCTCTGCAGCTCTCTCTCTCTCCTAATTCCTACCACTGAAATTTCCACACAGGCTGCTGCACTGACTGCAACAGTTGGGTGAACTAGCTGAGCACTTCGGCATTACAGAGGAATTCACTTCTTTGCCCAGATTCTTCAGTCTGATTGTTAAGGATCCAACACAGAACTTGGGTTTCCTCATAACAACATACAGAGATAGAACAAGGTCTCTGAGAAAATCCAGTAAACTATTCATGTGTCATCTAACTGTGAGAGATTTAACATGTATAGAACTAAATGACTTGTTCAGACAGTCAAAGAGACCAAGTTATTTGTGGGCAAATAGGCAAAGGAAGGTAACAATTATTTTATCTGCCAGATGGCCTTGGTGCAGTAGTTGAATATTCCTTCCCAATCTGTGGACTTACAGATGTTTTCCAGGGGGAAGAGTCCTAACGTTAGAATCATCACATTCATCAGGGTCTGTACCATACATTTTAACTTGCCTTTCTCAGGTGCATTTTACAGATCCCTCAAAAGAACTGTCAAGATCTACAGACTGAAAATCCTTGCTAGTGGCATCAGTTTGCTTCATCTCATGAGGAAGCCACATTAGAAGACCGACCAGAGTCATTTACGACCATTTTGGGGGGTTTGATTCTCTGTGTATCTCAGAAATGTGGGATAGAAGAGGAAGGAGATGCCCAGTAATTTATGTACATTCCATGAAGTAAGTACAACAGGCAATGAGAAAGTCTCTTCACTAGCCAGTAACAATTACTAACTTGCATAAACAATACATAAAACTACTGTGATACATAACCCAGACAGAAACAATGTATTTAATTCTACTGTTCACGCACTGCTTTACATATTAATCAGAGAGTCAAAATCCCCTTTCAGTTATATTTAATTACATGATCAGGATACAATTAAGTGTCTTTGACAGAGTTATTAAGAAATCCAAAGACCAACTAAATCATGCTTATATTACACACACCGATCAAGTAACAATAATCACACACAATAAATACTTCATGAGCTTCATTGAATAATGACTTATGATACTCACCAACAAGCTTTTTAATTAACTGGGCAAATTCTAGAATCGTGTGCTCTTCTGGGTTTCCCTGGAAATGGAAAAATAGTCATTGCAACATCAATTAACCACCTTAAGAGATGCCAGTTTTCTAACACAAGATAATTCTAATAGGGTCACATTCAGCTTTGTGAAAAGAAGTAAATATTCATTTCTACTTTGAGGGAAAAATATACATAAAAATATATGATCAAATATTATCCTATTTTTCTCCCATAAGACTAGTATAAAGTGACTTCTAATTTCTGAATCTTGAGACTGCTTTAGTGCCTTTTTTTTAAACAAACAAAGGCTTCAATCATTTCTTTTGGGCATTTCTCCTCACTTTTGTTGTTTCATTTTCCCACATTTCAACCACACGAATCTTATTGCCAAAACAAACAATAAGTTTAGTAAAATCCTCTTGTTCTTGGGACTACCAGGTACCAACACCAAGGGGCTCAGTTCTCTTCTTTATAAGGAGCATATAGGCTTTATACCTGATGGAAAGAATGTTTTTGCTGTGTTTATTTCTTCAGGAAGCTACCTTGAGAGACAAGGAGGGGAGGTGATGGTGACATGGGCTACTGTGGAGCAAGAGAGCAGAACTCTCTCACTTACCAAGTTGACGGGACTGCTGACATTGCTGTTCATCAAGGCCACCAATCCATTCACGAGATCGCTAGGGAAAAGAAAATAAATTGAGGCAGGATCCCATTTCCCTATAAATGCTCTAATCTACAAAAGAGAGTTGCCTCTTCAAACTGCAGTAAAGCACACAGGTCAGCTGAGGAAGGCCAAAATCAGACTTATAGTGTATATTTCACTGGGTCTATGTTTCCTTGCCTGTTTGCTCCACAATTCCTATCACATAAAATTTCCTGGATTTTTAGGTAAAAAGTTTCAAAATTTTCAGTTTTAAAGGATGACTGTGTTTGCAACAATTCCTCTGAGCATATGAAAGATAAAAATAGAAAATAAAATGTTCACAAAAGGCAGTAACTTTTTTTCCTTCCAGAACCCGAAGTGCTTGCTTATTCAAAGGCCAATTTCCAACACACTTCAAATAAGCAGCCTACTGTATCCTCTGCAGAGGCACATGAAAACACTGCCTGCTTTGCACTTTGCTGTTTGTGTTTGTTCTTTCCATGAAATTTTGAAACTGAGTTTGTTAAAAATAGCATTTTGGTGTCATCCTCCCTTTTTTCAACAACAAAATATCCTCAGCCCCCAAAGCAGAAGCCTGGCACTGTAGTTTAGCCAGCAAGACAGAACAAAACGTGCATCTTATTCATCTGAAACCAACTTCAATACTGCAATCTGATCAGTGCAGATGGATTGCTGAATCTGAACTAATACTGCTTGCAAGGGAAGCAAGTGTAGACATCAAGATCAAACTAGAGCTTTGCATTTCTCTTTTAAGCATCTTAAAGAATATCATCATACTCTTCATCAATGAGGAGTATGATCAAGTGAAATGCTTGTAATTACTAGAGCAGCTAACATTGCTTTTATCTGCCATAATACATCTTATTTAATTTATTAGTTATTCTTCACTCTTTAACTAGAGTTAAAAGAGTGAAAAAAAACACGTAAGAAACGCTGTCGTCTCGGGGCACCCTTGACCATAACAGCAGGACTTGACCACAACGGCGACTGTAATTATGTTACTTCAACTACTGCATTGCTCTTGTGTCTACCAATGTTTATCAATTCTAAATTGAGAGCTACTATGAGTTGCAGTTTGCCAACTATCATGTGACTTTGAAAATCTTCCAAAAACTGTTGCTATTTATATTAAGTCTCCTCATAAAAAGATTTTTGAGTGCTTGAAATGTCATTTGGGAGGAAGACACAAAGACGGTATCGTATCTTCAATGAATTCTAGTTCAATGGTTTTGTCTTAGAATTTTTATACTTGCAACCAATTCTATTGAGGATAAAGTTTAACTTCTGAACAATGAGCTGTTAAAGCCTAAGTTTGGGAATCTTGTACTTTCAAACTGGTTGTGGTCTGGTAGGAGGCAAAAAAAACCCCTGTGTTTTGGACCTATATGTAAAAGAAATATATATAAAAAGACATATATATATATACACACACACACACGTATATATAAATAAAGAAAATATAAGATAAAAAGGAAGTGGACCTCCACTTGCTATGTGTTTTGAATTTTAAAATGGCAACTCAAGGTTTATTTTAAATTTTTCTTTTTCCTTTTTTTTCCTCTAAGAATGAGTTCAGTAATGGGGTAAATTTGATGTAGGCTCCTAACTTCACACATGCATGAAATGGTGAAAGTCAACTTTTGGTCACCAGTTTGAGAAAGACTCCAACACCAAAGCATTAGGATCCCTCTGTCCCTAGCATAAACCTGGTAAGAAGGTGTTTCTTCTCTTGGGAGATGTAGGATTTTACTTGCAAAAAATCAAATAAAATGATCAAAATTAACCAGACTAACTAGCGATGCTTACTGGTTTTCATGTGCAAATACATTCTCTGAAAACAAATAAAGCTCATGCAAATGTATTCATGGCAGTAAATGTATTCAGTGATATCAATTACAAATGTCATTGAAATTCATTAGCAAGGCATCCCTCAAAATACTAAAATGGCTTGTTTCTTTTTTTTTTTCTAAATCCTTGCTGTCTAATTGTATTTTAAGATTTTCAAATATCAAGGTTATATTTTAAGGTATTATTCTTAGTTTCCTGTTAGAAAAAAAAAGATATTAGTCTCAAAACAGTTTTTGTTTGAATGTAAGGGGAAAACAGAGTAGTCTTGCATGATTTTGAAGTCTGAAGTATTTACCAAATAGACAATGTTAGTTCACTTCTTTGTTAAAGTGAGTTTATAAATCTGTATTTTGTAAACTTTTCTTTGTAAAAGCTATTTTCAGTTCTTAACACTCCCTCTACTTCCCCTCACTACTCTCACACCAAAATATTATCCAGAAATTAAGAAGCAGAATTTTGATGGCCTTGAAACTTTTAATGCTGGTCCGGGAAAATACTGAAGTTCTTTATTTTGGAAAATGTTGGCTTATATCTTACAGGAACATGTAGAAATACATACTGCTGAATATCTGGGTTTTGCATGTGCTTAACACACTACGCTTTCATTTTTATTTCTGGTTTGCAGATTCGCACTCCTTGGAAGGAAGGGTCATCAAAATAGAACCCCAGCAAATCTAGGTGCAGTCCCTCTGTACCAACAACAGCAACAAAACACTGCTTTGAACTTGCAGATTCCTATGATTACAGTTTTATTAAGCAATTTCACCTTTATTACCAGGAAACAAAAATCTTTAGGAAGAAAATCAAAACCATGTCCTCTCATATTTCCAAGTGAATTCGAATCCTGAAATAACTCCCATATACCAAGCTAAGCATCCTGTTTTTCCCCCTTTGTTACTGAAAGTACCTTCTGGCCTTGCTTAGACTGTAAATATTGGCTATAGTAACAACCCCTGAAACCTCTCCCGGCACCTGGAGGGGCCGCATGCGCTGAGCACCCCACGGACACGGGGTGGCAGCACCGCACCGCAGCGCAGGGACTCACCACCCACCCGGAGCAGCAGCACCAGCCTCTGGGTCGCCTGCCGTCCCTTCAGGACACTGCCCATCCACACCGCCATCCACAGCTTTAAACCCAATAACCTCTTGCTTTTTGGCTATTTTTTTTTTTTTTTTTTTACCTTCAATATCCCCTTTCAGAAAGCAAAGCTGTCCTAGGGATAGAAACAATTTTTTAATTTAAAAAAAAATGCAAGTGCAAGCCTATTTTGTGCTATATACAAAGTTGGCAAAGCTCAAAGAACTGTCAGGCTAATGAAACAGTATCAGAGAGCACAGATGAGACTTACCTAACATACTGGAAAGCTCTTGTCTGAGTCCCAGGTCCATAAACCTAAAAATAGATGAAAATTAGAGAAGTTAGGGGGAAAATGCACTTTTATCTTTCTCTACTTCTTCATCATTCTAGAAGTCCCAAGCAGAAACATCTAGGACATAAAGCTCATGGTACAGGGACCAATGAAGATGTTCAGCAGAGCCTTTGGCAAAAGCAGCAATTCTTTGAAGTTTTCTGTTGGAAGTGTCTCCAGCAAACATACCCTTATGGAGCACATTACTCCTAAACTCTGGATGTAGGGAACATTTTCCCAAGATATGTCACAAAGCCATGTTTTGTCCTATCCTGGAGCACTGAAAGAGGCTGCAGCATGAACTCAGCCAGAAAAAAATTATATTTAAAGCAATATTAAAATAGAATATTTTACCACATCAGAACCACATCTTAATATTCTGAGAATATTAAGATGTGGTTCTGACAGCCAACTTTTATTTGCTCAATAACAAAAGACAGCTTCAAAGAAACCACCAAATGTTAGCAGCCTTAAAAAATATATATTTAAATAAATAAAAAGAAAAGTATGAATTTTTAAATATTAGTATCTGTGCCAAGGAGAGATGGAAAAATTTCTAGTGGACATGATTTCCCTATTAACCTATGCATATTTTTTAGAAAACCTAGTGGGGATGGAAAAAGCATTTTCCCTCAGATTCCGTATTTTGAAGCAACCAAATTGTTTTAAGTCTAAAACAGACATTAAATCATAGTAAAGATAGATACGATGATATGAAATAATATTAGTTATTTCACAGTTTAGCTTGGGGCAGTGCTGAAATCCCTGGAATATGTTAAGTGTGCCTTAACCATAGCTTTCAGATTTAAATAAAGAAAACACTTAGCCTTACGTGGGGACATACACATCTTACCACAGCTTGCTACATTAGAAACACTTTTCTGAAGGGAAATGCACTTCGAGAGGCCAGCAGACTGTCAGTATGGAAACAGGGAGCAGATTTCATGTAAGTACATACAGAGCTTCCCATTTACTATCAATTACCTTTTAGTACAGGGTTTGCTGAATAAAGTTGTGTACAAGACTCCTCAGAAGTTATCCTTGGGGCTACATTTCTTCCATACAGGCAACAGATGGAGAATACAATGTGGTTTCCAACACTCCCCCTGCCACCCGCTGCAGTTTGTCTTAATACAACCTCTACAACAATAAAAAGCAACAGTGGCCACGTCGGCACAGGCTACTATCTCTTAAACCAGGGTAAATCACAGGATTGCTTTCACGTTGCAGGATTAATTTAGCCCACTTGAACAACTACTTTGAACCAAAAGAGACTGAATATATTGGATTTCTAAAAAGGTTGACATTAGGTATCCTTGCCAAACAAAACAATAGTAATTTTCTATTAATTCTCTAATTCTAATTACTAATTCTCTAGTAATACAAGGGTAAAATATTTTTGTCTCTTCTTCCTGACAGTTCATTTTATTTGACCTGAACATCAAGACAGTTCCAGCCTCAATTCATTCCTCACATCCAGTAATTTTTGTCAGATAGTTACTTCCTAAGGAACAGCAATGTTGGACAAAATGTTTAAATCATTATCTCCTGTTACATTCTCGATAAGGTCTGGATAGCATGGGGGTTAGGTTAATAGCATGGACAAAAACCCTTCCATATTCCCTCCCACAGTTGGCAGCGACTCCAGGGTTCTCTTGCTGACACTCTGCAATACCCCAAGGATTGCCTATTTTAAAACAAGATAATGTCTTCATATTTAGTGAGGCTTCACAGAACTTCCACTGACTGTACTTAGTTCTACTTACAAAAGATAAATATCTATTTTCAATAAAATGTCAGGATGGCACCAGCAACCAGTACACAGTTAGAGTCCCGTCTTGCTAAAGGCAAGTCCTAAAGCAGAAGTGTCTAAAGCAAGAAGAAGCATTATAATACAAGTAATTCACTTCAATCTTGCTATGATCTGAGAAGAATTAGGGAAATCGGTTTACTGAAGTGCAGCTAACACTTCAAAATCACTTCAGATCATATTTTAATGCAAATTTTCCCACCAGAAAAAAAACTGATGGGACTCTCTCTTGATATGAATCAGTAGTATAAATACAAAATTCTAGCTAAGCAAAAATTGAGAGTGTTTATTTTTGATCATTATTAGCAAATTACAACTGCATTTCCTCCTCCTCTCTCTTAATTGCTTAGTATCACTGCTCAGACGTAGAAGCAGCAGAATTACTGAGAAATTAAGTGGACAAGCACTTCTTTCTGAATAGGCAGGGTGTGAGCTGTAAGAGGCAGCTCCTGCACGTGCTCAGGCAATGGGCCCACTCGGTGCTGAGGAGGCTCCACAGCATTGACAAGGCCACCTGGGCTCCCCGCTCCCGCCACCCAGAACAAGCCACAGAGCCTGTGCTCCTAATGACAACTTATCTGCCACTGAACACAGGCTGCATCCAACAACAGCAGCCACTAAAGTCACCATCAGCCTCACAAAGGCACAGCCTACCCTTCACAGCCACATTGCAATGCTGGGAGCACTTGATAGTATAAAACTAAAATTCTGGGAAAAAAAAAAAGTGAATCTTCAGGAGGTGCAGGGGGCAGAGCATTCAGATTATGGACTTTGTTACTATGAAATAAACACAAGGCAAAACTAGCAATTTAAATGCAATGGTCAGGAGTAATAGTGAAATTCAACACTAGTAACATTGAAAAGTAGAAAAATTGCCTAAGGCAACAACAATTGATAAGCAATAAGCAAGCAAGCCAAGAGTGATTTCTAGAGAAGACTAAACTTTCAAACATAATCAGTGTAGTTAATATAGATTGTGATCGCTTGGTAGACTAAACACAATTTGAACTTCCTCAGAGAGTTAACAGATTTCACCCAACCAGCAGGGCAAGGCTTGCTACATGAATTCTGAAAGGAGCAGCCTTATTTTGGTGTATCATGTATTAAAAAAAAAAAAAAAATTCTGTTACAGGACATCAAAGCCTGTCCTTGCCAGAGCATGACTTACTGCTGTGGAAGTGCCATGCCCAGTTTCAGGTTTTGTTCCACAAGAATCACAGTATTAGGAGTTGTCACAAAAACTTTATCCTTTTCTATCCTTAGAACATCTTCCCATCCTACAGGAAGTCCTGGCTGAACTCTGGATTTACAGTCTCTAGTAGAAGGAATGTTAGTTCAATACCAAGTCAATGGCCCTGTGGAGACACTTAGCAACATTCATAGCTATTTTTCAGAATAAGAGCCCATAAGCCATTGAGTAATTACTTCACTCTTTACATCTAGGCAGTAATAATGAATTTATATGAAACTTCTGTGGTATATCAAGTAAACTGCAAATGTTTCCGTGAGTTCGCAACAGATCTCAAACTCCAAACTGCTCTCCCTGTTTTACGATGTGTTTCCTCCCACTTTCATTACATATACTCTTCATTTTGCAATAACAGACTTAACAGGTACAGGGTATAGGATAGGTACCGTGTGTACTGCTGAATTATCAGCAGTGTCGCTGGTATTGTTTTGGCCTGTTCCGGCTCCTGCTCTCCCAGTGCTGTGACATTGTTTAAGCATTAGTGAGATCCAAGGACCATCTGCAACAGACAGACTTGTTCTGGATACAGGAAGATTTAGCTGTAGAGATGAGGGCTACGTGATGTCACTTTGTCTACGGTCACAAAATCTGGTCCTCAGCTGTTTCATTTACAACACGATGTTGACTGGAGGCCTTTAATGTTATTTTACACATGGAAAAATTTCAGCTGCTCTGCCAAAAAAAGGCATTTAGATTGCTAACTTTGAAAAGTTGAGAGAAAAAAATCCCTCAACAGGAAAAGTACCAAAACATGTTGCATGCTTGCTGTGGATGTTGCCATGACTTGTCCCCATGGAAGAGCTGTGACAGAGGCTGAAAACACTAACATTAGAATCAGTAACTTACTGCTCTTTGGGAAAGGAACAGCAACAGCACTGGCAGAGTACATCCTTGCATATATAATTCTGTACATTTGAGTGTGATACACTGTGAGACTAGATTTTTGTAGGTGGAAAACCTCAGTGTTTTCTAAAAATCAGAGCACGTGAGGCTAGGCTATTCAGTCACTGGACACATCACATCATTAAGATGTCAGTACTTACAGTTAGGGGTTCTCCCTGGAGAGCTTGCAGGATGAAGTTGCTGACAACTCTACCATCATTCATATGCATTCGAGGACCAAAGGTGTTGAATATTCTGGCAACTCGCACTTCAACCCCTTCCTGCGGGTAAAGAGAAAGAAGTGTCACTACTTTATTAAAAATCTTTCTTCCAAAAACTGCAAATTAATCATTTCCCTCCAATGTTCCCTAAGAATCTCTCTTACAGATTTAAAATGTGTTCTTTCTTACCATTAAATAATTTGAATCTCTCACCTGCAAACCACAGTGCATAGGGCATGACAATTTACACAAATCCTCACTATTTGCAATGTGAATTCTAAATCAGCACTAGCACCACTCAGGACTTCAGCACACACATTTTCCTTTACCAAGAACTTTAACAATTTCCAAAAACTACCACCCCCATTTGGGGCTTCCTTAGATGTAGACAGGCTAGATCAAATAGGTCACCGACTGCCAAGAAGACGGGGTGTGCACACAGGAAATATAATAGTGGTTCTTTGGTGGCTGAAGGACACAGCTCACACTCCATTCAGGAGAGAGACCCTAGGAAGAGTTTTCTTAGAAATAATCTTGAAAGATTCAAGATATCTTCAAATAATCTTGAAAAGATTCAAAATCTAAAATCTGACACTCTCTCTTGGGTCTCCAAGCGATCCACAAATCAATCCTCAAGGGAATTTTGTGAAAGTACCAGCATTTGCACTCCACAAGGAAGATAATGAAACAGGCAAGACACACTTTAACATTTTAGATATTAACTACTGTTGACAAACAGGAATAACCAAGTAACACTGTCCATTGCTGTCAGAAAATAACCTCACGATGTCTTTTTATAGCTGTGTTATCTTGAGTAGAGCAAAAGTTCCTGCCCTGCCCATGTGAAAAGCAGCTACGACGAACAGGCTCTTCATTTGTTCTTCAATTCATTAAGAAAGGCATCGTAGTGTATGCCAGATGTACATACATTTGCTGTGCATGCACTGCTCCCAGCATCCTGTCCCGAATCCACTACTGGTGTCACCCCCATAGCGCAGCACATGCGCAGGCAGAGTTTCGTGTTCTTTCTGCTTTCCCCAGCATGCTCATCTAGAAGTCCGTAATCTCCTCCAAGGGAGGACTGTATTTCATGGGGACTTTCCAGATATACCCATAAATAAGAAGCACTGAAACTATGGCACTTGGAAGCTAGGCCCTAAGATAAAAATAACTCATTAAATTAACACTGACCAAAAAGTGACTCTCCTAGTGCACGAGCTGCAGCAGCAGCTGCCTTGTTTTCACATGCTGGTTAGAAACTAGTGAGCGCTCTGGGTAAGAGCGACAGTGCTCATGAGGTAACAGTAAACCCAGCACTTTAGCACTTTCCCTCCCTGCAATTTAAAGGGTTTTTTTTTGTTTGTTTGTTTTGGTCAAACATGGCAATGCTGTCTTTTAAAATGCCTAACTTTTTATTTAAACTGTCATCAAGTAAAGCCTTTCCCTGTGTTGTACTGCTTTGAAAAATTATTTTCTGGAAAACTGAATTTTCAAAGCTTATAAAACTGGGATCTATCTTAAGAAACACTTCCATAAATCTGTTTTGGTGTCAGGAAATTAACATGCGACCAAAACGTTCGCTTTTCACTTCAGGAAAACCTGAACCCGGTGATCTTTTGCACATGTTCAATAATTCTCTACTCGTTTTAGCATTAACTGCCTACGAGCATCAATGGGCACCCTCCCATGCCTGGTTATGTGAACATCAGCAGCATACTCACTGTGACTGACTCCTCCACAGAATTCCCACTAGCCAAGCCAATTACTTCCCCAGCTTTGGGGGCAGAGCTAGCACCAAGTCACATACACTTTTTCATTAAATCTTAAAGAAAGGAGGAAACTTTTTCAGCCATTTTTATACCGTCAAACAAAATAGTGTTTAAAGGAATCCCTGGCCCTGAGACCAAATGGGATCAATTAGAATTAGTCTACACAGAGGCCTTCTTAAAGCAGATTCATAAAGAAAATTTTTTTGAGGAATCCAAAAATGAGTCATGCAGCAAGGTACAAAACGCAGCAGTGGGGGCTATCAATCCACTTCGGTGCTCTCCAACTCCTTCATTTATCAGGACACATGTACAGAGACCATTCCACGCGGAGGGAGATGGAAGACAGAAAAGATGCAGAAAATATTTTCCAAGGCTCACATACAGATTGCTCCTCTGAACAACAACAAAAAACAACACAGTAGAATGCAGAAAAGGCAGGTACACGCTTATCATATTAAAGAAAGAGAAGCTACAGCAGTCAGTGAAGACAAGAGAGGCTTCTTTCCTTGCCCTTCCCCACTAAGTTGTTCATGGTCTGCAGCATGTATTCTTAGCCACTACTCCAGAGATCCCAGCTCCATAAAGCAGCAAAGTATCAAAGATGTTATGAAAACATCTTAATTTAGAAAGATATATTTCAGCGTAGTAAGTTTTTCAAGAAAAGGCATCTCCTTGTCTTGACTGAGAAAATAAATCAGTACAGAACATAATTCAAATGAGTTCAAATTCAAAGAGTTTTTTTTTTTCTTTTTTCTTTTTTTTTTTTTAAATTGAAATAATCTCAACATACGCCGTGGCCATAATTCATTAAGATATCAGACAAACCTGTCTTATTAAGAGTTAGACCCTCCTCTTTTGCAAACATTTAAACAGTAAGTATGAGACTTTTCCACACATAAAGGTCAGGAAAGAGAAGGCTGCCAAGTGACCAACCTGCAGACAATTAAGACTCTCTGACAAAACAAACAAACAAGCAAAACCCCAACAAACCACTAGAGCCTTAAGTATATTAGATGCATCATCTCCCAGGGAAAGCCCAGACAGTGGGACAGTATCATCAGCTGAGACGAAAGTCAATCAACATTTTGGGTAAAAATATTAAGATTGCTGTCCACCTCCCTTGCTTAATTAATCACTTTGTTAGTGACTATTCTTTCACATGTGTTTCAGACAACATTAATTAACTCTTAAGATTATTTCTTGTAACCAGAAATACTGGCAGACAGTTCAACAGAGTGGATTGGTGGTATTTTTTAAGCTATAAAGCTCAATACTGAGGGCTTAACCTAAGGTACTATTTATCTACATATATGTGTGTGTGTGCGCGCACGTGCATATATTTATTGTCTGTATATACACATAGACACACTTAAATACACACCCACGTATATGTATATGCACGTATATGTATATATGTGTGTGCATATACGTATGTATGCCCCCACACACATATATGCAGATACACATACTTTGCCTACTGTATAAGCAAAATGAGATTCATTTCTGGTTACTAGCAACTGCTTTGAAAACATTCAGCACGGGTAAGATTGCATTTCATAAGTCAAAAACTCCTAAATAAGGCAGCAAGGACCACGACACCCGATTCCGCTCTCTGTACAATGCAGATGTCGGAGCACAACCAAGGAATACCTGGCAGTACTCCTGTCTCATGAAATTCCTACTATACTTGCAGCACGACACTTCCCACGTTAGAGACTTTACTGTAACATTTCAGGGTCTCTTCATATCATTATTTATATCTCCCTGTGAAAAGCTTATCTTATTTCTAGGGCTTGCCTCTGCTTGCTATTTGTTTGTACTGTATATGGCCAAGGCAAGCAGTCACAAGCCAATTCTACCAATGTTTTTATAGGAGACATTGCCATTTGGAAGAAATGTGCACACATTTAGATGCATTACTAGGATATTCCCATCAGACAGCGATTTTTAACTTCAGTATCGTGCTGCACAGCCCAGCTTCTGAACACAAGGAAGCAGCCTGCATCTCACCAGGGCAGCTAACACCAGCACAATGAGAGCCAGTGAATGGGAACTTTGAACTGTTCCCAGTGAGTTTCCAGTGATGGCCAGGAAAAAAAGCAAATGAACAGTTCATGGGCCAAACACAACAATTCCAGACTTTAGTGTGATAGAGATTTCTGTAGAGAGTAACATTCATGAATTAGTGTGGCAAGAACACCTACAGATGTAACACATTGCCGTGAACAGTGGGTTTAGAGCCACAGCAGCCATATAAATGAGAAATTAAAAAAAAAAAATCCTGTTTGAATCAGAAGACGAATGCTCCTATGCATATATTGGCTGTCAAACACTGGCTAAACTTACTGAAATGAATTGCGAAACAAAACCAAAACAAACTTAAGAAATCTTATTGTCTTCTGAACTGAACTTGCAAAAAGTGCAGATTACATTCAAGCATTCAAGCCTTTTTGGGGAATCTGATAACTATTGCAAGATGATCTTCTATTGCGGTATTCGTTACAAAGGCCTTACGTTTGTTAGTGACACAAAGCACACAGAAACAGTACAGGTGCTACGCCAATACTAGCACAAGCACGTACCAGAGCATGGGCAGGAAGACTAGAGGGTTTCTTCCTGCTGTGTATGTGCCACATTTACATTGGGAAGTCACAGCATGGCAGCTATACCAACCCAATTCAGATAACCTAGTAGAGAAATCCCTCCACTTTACAGAAAGGCTCCTACTACTGATGACCTGATGAAATAAGAGGCTGCATTTTTATGCTATTGCCTTAGATATTACACAGTTCTGCTTCACCCCCTCCCTTACAGCTCACTCCCTTTAAATGGATGTTAACAGCAAGCAACTTTGGAAGACAATATTCAATGCCTACACTTTACAGGACCAAGCACAATGATACTGTGGTTTATGTGAAAAGCTCCTAAGCAGAAAATAAAAATTACAGACCGCTCCGACAATCCACTAGAAAAATGTGCAAATCCACGAATCCAATAGTTTGGAGTTTAGAAAACAACAGCTTACCAGAGAAGTATCACAGGGCTGCCCAACAGCAACCAGAATGAACAAGTTTCAAAAGCCTGATCTCCAAATTGCTGCAATTTGCAGGATTTAGCTTTACTAATCTATGGGGAAGTTTTGACTTTTATCTGACATTTCTCTTTTTCCAAAGCATAAAAGCATATTTGTGAGCTGTGCAGTTACTACGGTTGAAAGTAGCATCCCTTTCTCAGTAAAGTGGAGTCAGTTCATTAAAAAAGATAAAAACGTGATTAATAAGCAGTGTTTTATATTTCCAATGGAACTGCATTTATTCAGAAGACTGATACAACTGTGCATATTTGAGCTTTCAAACTTTGCATGGAAGTGTGTCCAATCCTCTTCTCTTTCTGAATTTCACTGACTTAGCATGCAATGACTGGGTAACAGGAGAACATTAACAGTGGTGAGGACATGTGCAGTTTAAGGGATGTCAATGCCATCTCATGGCGAGCAGTGAGGATGCATTAGCATTTTACAGACCCCCCTCTCCAAGCTTCACCTCAGACCTGCTGTTCCTGGACGGGAAACGAAACTCTTCTTCAAAACTCTTAAGGCTTCTAAAGAGCTAAAGGGATCCATGGTGTTTTGACACTGCTATTTACTTTTGGCCTGAAATATACCCATCAGTTACCATCACCTCTAGTACTAAAGAACTGCTCTCTGAGCTGCTTGGCTACTGCCCTGATGAGACACACCACCATCACAAGATGTGTCTCTTGGGTGAGACTCATCATAAGAAGAGTGATGAGACACTAGAGATAACCTCTAAGATGCCAGATGAGACATCCTCTAAGATGCCAGAAGCACAGGTTTCTGGTCTGGGAATTTCTTAACTGATAGATGGTGAAAGAGAAGAAAATAAACTGGAATTGCATATGGTATGGCAATTTCTGAACAAAGCATAATATGAGAATGCAATACTAGGAGTGCTGAACCTCCAACCCCATCACTCCTTCTCATGTACTTCTTTCCCCACCTATTAGTCCAACAGAATTTTATTTGTTGAACACTGTTCCTTTTGTAAAATTCTGGTTTCACCTTCTCGGGTAAGCTAAAACCTTGAGTTTTTTTTTGGAGAAGCACAATTACTAGCTGGGCAAGTGCATCACATCTACAGCAAGCAGACACCACAGATGGAAGTCTCAGCAAAAAAAAAAAAAAAAAAAAGCAGAGGCAAGAAGGACTGAGAAGAACAGGTAGAAGAGTGCCGAAGACAGGGGTCCAGAATGGAAAAAAAAGTATACGGAATAAGCTCTTCTTATAAGGAAAAAGCAAAAGTTTCAAAGAGAAGCCTTGCATCTTGTTGGACAATGGTGTGAATGGCACAGGGCCTTCTGGGAGGGAGCGCTGGTGAACACTGAACAAGAGATCAAGGAAAGGCTACAGAAGATGTAGCCTAGTTCCCAAGGGAGCAGAGCAAGGAAATAAAGCTCCTGCTAACTTCAGAGCTTTCCAGCAGCAGGGAGGATAAATCTACCACGGTGATTTATTCCACTCGCTTCCCTGTGGCTGGCAGGTAGGCTGAGGAGCACTGCTGACCTATTTTCCAACACCCATTTAAGGAGGGAGAGCTGCTCCCAAAAGCTTTTAGCAAATATACTCTCAAATCACACAGTCAGGTGCGTCAGAGGAGATGGGCTCATCTCATATATGCTTTGAAATTGTGAACTTTGCAATTCTCCAGCACACAGCTCAATTCCTCTCCTCTCTCTTTAAGGAAATGCTACTACTGCCCTTGAACTCCTTGAGGAAGAAGTATTGCAGCCTGCTGCGCTTGTCAAAAGAAGGCCCTTGTAAACGGGACAGGAAAGTCAAGAAATGTTTAATTCATAGAGTCAAAGCAGTGAAAAACCAACCTTGCCAGCAGAAGGGAGTGCACTGAAAAGGTCCTGGTCAGGACAGTCCATGCAGAAATTGCAACCACAGAGTATATTCAATCAGCTTCTGACTCTGAATAGCCCATTTAGAAGTATAACTTGGAAGTATGAGTGCATGTAAGAAAGAAAGTGAACAAGGATAGAAAAGAAGAAATTGGAAGAAATGACAAAAGAAAAAAAAAAAAGAGACCAAAATAAAAATAATAAAAAAGCTTTCTTGTGTCTTGTTTTTATTAAAGCTTAGAAGATTCTGGGAATGTTTCAGTCTGAAGTCCTACACATCCAGTTCTTTTGGGCTAGGTCACTCCTATTGAAAAATGTCCTTAGAAGCACAATACCCATTTTTCAGAGCAGAAGTCAGATACACTAGCAACACCAGCAAAATGTTTCTTCACCTGAAAATAGTACAAATCAAGACTTGGAAAAAACTGTGAAGTGTTTCAGAATAGAGAGGAATGAGACAACATTTATTTGCACCATGAGTTTTTATTTAATGCAAGTGTGCACCACAGTTCTATTTCACAAGCCTTTACTCTTCTTTGTAAATCCTGCACAAGACTTATGGGATAGTATTTTATGACTCAGGGTCTTAAAACGCAGCCCATGATTTCCAGAATGACCCATCATCTTCACCACTAAAAAAGTGGTGCAGTGTGCACCACAGACTCACAGAAAACGCTCTACAGCACAAGGATTTCTCATAAAAACTCTATCGTTTAATGGTGAACAAATTTCCAAACCTAAAAGGAATGCTATGACACAGCACTAAACTATTGTTCAGTAGTATCACCATATTATAAGATTTAAAATAGAGCAAACAGAGATTTTTCATGTCTAACTGGTAGAAGAGATGGGTTAAAATTATTACATCCTCTATGCTAAAATACCTCTCACCAAATTCTTACTCTTTATATTTAATTTTGTTTTCAAATTTTAAAAAAAGGTTAGTAATTAAGCATTTAAAGATTTTAAATTCTGCAGAATGTACTACATTTGATGGTGTTTGCAGCTTTAATATACAAAGGAGAAATCAGAGAAACAGTGATACAATTTTCTTTAATGTGTCACATTTTCCACTACATTAGTCTCCCAGAGACTAGATGAGCAGCAACTGAATAAGAAAAGATTCACATGCAGGTAAAAAGGCAATGCTGGGTTAATTAGTGATAAGCTTCTCCTTGCTGATTATTAAACCCAAGGAAGATGGCATGTATGATTTCACAAATATGTTTTAAAATGAATTTTGATCCTCATGTTAATGTATCTGAAAAAAAATGCTACAACTGAGTATTCCTATCTTATGCTAAAGGCTATATTTACACTTAAATAATTTGAATACATTCTGAAGTGATTTAAAGGAGTCTGCTTTTATAGGAGTACTCATTAAAGAACTTCATTTTCACCAATATATTTGGATTTCAAGTATGCTCATTAAACATTCCACTTTTATCAGTAATGGCCAATTCAGCAAAGCCCTTGAGCGCAAGACTAACTTTAAGCAACTCTTATCTGGCTCCCAAATTGGCAAGGTCACTTCAGTTTAATCTGTCTAAAAATTATTTATGATACTGAAAGACATAACATGTCTAATGAGAAGACGAAAGCGCATTTTCTTGGAGAATTCTACTCAACTGAAATACCACAACAGATGGGAGCAATAAAACCTCTGCATTAGAAGAAAACTGATTTTGCAATTACAGTACAAACACTCCTATTCAGGATGTTCTCTTTCTACCTTCTATTCTGAAACATAAGCAACATCCCTGTTTGCTGTATACTTAGCCCTCAAAAGTACTGAAAACACACTCTGATACCGGTTTAATACCTGTTTCATGTATGCATAGCACATCGTCTCTGCAACCCGCTTTCCTTCATCATAGCAGGCTCTGGGGCCTATTGGATTCACATGCCCCCAGTAATCCTCGTTTTGAGGATGAACTTCAGGATCTGTGGGGAAAAACAAACCATCATTTGTCAACAGAAAAACTGTCCATAGGTAATGAACCTTTTGGCAAATCACTAGTGTTGTATAGCTGAACAACTCTCTGGTCTATGTATTTTAAAAGTATCACTTTCTATGTCACTCAGTAAAAGAGCATTCACTATAACCATAATACATTATTCTAGATTCTAATCAGAGTTCAACATTCAAAATCCCCCCCAAAGCCTTTATGAAAAGGTCATAAACCAAGATGTAGGAATGTTATAGATAACAGTCAGAGCCTGTTTCCATCACTTTCACAAAAGACTTAATAAAACAAGTACTAATGCATCATGTTTTAAACTGCGAGCAGCAGACCTGATGAAGAAATTGAGGTAAGACAAAATATATCATCTTGGCACTAATGTCCACTGCCAGGTTTGTAAATACCCATTGTTTAGTGATACCTCAAGAGCTCTAACAAGGTTTTTGTCCTTCTTACCTCCATACACCTCCGACGTAGAGGCCAGAAGCAGCCGCGCCCCAACACGTTTGGCTAATCCTAGATTTTAGGGAATAAGGCAGAGGGTGGAAACAGAATTTAGGCAAGTGAAAGAATCATTTGTTTGTGTTTGCTGCTTTACTCTAATCATGTTTAAACATGCTTCTAAAAGGAACCTTTTCCCCCAGTAGCGATATCTAGCTGCAAATCACACTTGTTGCTTGCAATCTCAAACTAGGGCCTTGAGAGGCCATGGAACAGCACACCCCATGTGTGAGGTGTTTCTTTCTGGGACTAGAAGTTACACTGAACCAATACCCAGAACTTAATACATTATGTTCTAAGTAAAGGTCAAGTAAACATAAATCATGCCAGTTAGGGAATCAGCATCTTGAAATAACACACTGTGGTACAATCACCAAATTCAGAAGGATGATTAAAACAAAACAAAATAAATAAAAACAAAAGAACCTCTTATAATAAAAAAACTAACATCTTTCCTCAGTTATAATTAGTGTCCATTAAACCAGTCTTGATAATCCACCTAGCACTTGGGATTACCCTGTATTCTATTCTAATAGCTTTGTAACCTTAAATTTGACATAGCCAAGCAAACAAAACTCTATTCTGGGCCATGCAACTATCTTGTGGCACAGCAGCTTCTAAATCGTTTAATTTTCTAAACTGTACCCAAGAACATCTCTGATATGAGAAACTCAGCAGGGGTAGGACCCAGAAGTTTTTTTTTGCCTCATGATAACTTCTGTGGTTGCAGATATCCAGTTCAAGTAACAGCATGAAATAGATTAAAGCTGTGAAGAATAAATAGTAAAGACTTTAGGTCCTCTATTTACAGGCCCATTCCTCAAGAGCATGTGAAAAAAGGTAGCTAAAGCTGAGAATTTTGCCTTGTAATTATCTGCTACGAGCAAGCCAAAGCCAGCACAGCAGGAACTGCAGTCAGTGCCAAAATGTCACTTTAACAAAATCCCATGCTCCTATTTGTTCCTATGATTTCTCTAACCACTGCACAGGCTTTGCTCCATAGGCAAGTAACAGATATGGAAGTTCTTATGCTTTTAACACCTGATCTGGTATGCTGCCAGAACTCACTTGCAGGTATGCTAAAAGAAAAACAAAACCAAAAAATAACAGTTTTCAAAGTTGAGGGGAATGCAACAACCCACCTTTCTTAAAGAATCTCCTATCTCTGTATATCTGAATACACACATGACTCAGCTGCCCTTCCTGCCCAACTCTGTCCAAGTGTTTAGGTTTAACAACATTAAGAAGAAGAAAAAGACTTTGACTCACCGAGCATGTTTAATGTCCCAATGGTGTTGGTTTTTAATGTTTTTATAGGATTATACATGTAATTTGGAGGAGAAGCGGGAGATGCTAGATGATAGATTTGGTCCACTACAGAGTAGGATGGGAGGGGAAAAAAAAAGAAAGCATCACCATTATTTTCTTGTGCAGCACATTAAATGAGAAAGCGTTAGGGAGTCAAGAAACAAGCATGTGTTTTTGCCTAACATTGAAACTCAGTACTTGCTGTACTCCTCCCTGCAGATGACATATATGCAAATCTCCTCTAATCTACAGCAAGTTTTAATTCTCAGTAGAACTAAAGCTAAAGTTTAATGAATAACAATATTGTTGAGATGGATACAGAGATTTAAAGTGCTTAGATTTTTCCACTTATAAAAAATTTACTTATGGATACTTCAGAGCCAGTGCTAGAAGCTGTAAGAGGACATGCAATGTTTTATTCCCCTCACGTTTCTTAAATGACAACCATCTTCAGAGTATTTTTTCAAGTGGTCATTCAAAAGCAGTAATCAAAACATTATGAAGAATTGGAATCAAGGTGAAAGGATGGAAAAAAGGGAAAAATAATTCCTTCTTTGTGCTGCAAAAGGAAAGTTTGCTTTTTAAAAGAAGAGCTGGCACTCAAATCCTAACAACCTTGAAAAAGCCAAAGTTGGCTGCTAGGGAACAATGTTGCAGAAGGCAAGGGAAAATGCTGAATTACCCTAAAACGGAATGCTATCAGTTTGGTGATCACTCAAAAAATATTTTGAAGCATCTTCACAGTTTTATAGGTAACAAGTGACAAAAAAATGATATCAAAATATAATCCCATTCCTGGACAACAAATTGATTATCAGCAGCCCTCTGTTGGGTTTAACTTTCACAGCATCTGTGAAACAATGAACTTTGTTCTCCATTTTTACAATAGACATTCAGTCAGAAATAAGATAGAAGCATCCTCAACTTTCAAATAAAAAGACTGAAACTTTCCTAAATTTTCCTTTTTTCCCCTCATTTAAATTTAATTACACTTTCTTAAACAGCACAGGTTAAATATAAGATACCACTAATGGGAAAAATAATCAAATATTAAGTTATAACCTGCTCTCAACTAGCTGAAAAAAACACTTCAAAGTAAGAATATCTTTTTGTGTGTGTGTGTGTGTGTGTGTGTGTTAACAATTCCCGCTATGCCTTCATGTCCTAGTTTCATTTGACAAGGCAAGCCTTACCTCTAATATCTAAAGACAAAACTATTAGTATAACAGTGTACAAAAGCAGCTTGTTTTATCCATGTGGGATGTATTTACTACCTTACAACAGCCCTTCAAGCAACTAAAAACTTTACAGTAGATTAAAATATTCCAAAACACAAGTATATCTTACTTATTAAAAAAAAATCATACCCTATTTTAAGATAAACCTGTTCCGTAATAACAACAAAAATGGCAAAGTTGGCAAGGTGTGGTATTTAATCTACCTTCCCTCCACATCTTTTAGGTGTTTGTGCATGTATTCACAATTTTCTGGATTAAATGGTATTTTTAATTCCAGTGGGCATGCTCACAGCTTATGTGCCTGAAATCGTTCAACTCTAAGAGACACGCTGAAGTTAAACACAGCACTTAATCTTCACCCCAAAGGAAAAACTGCCCTATCACAATACAATAGGGCTCACAAAATAGTAAATGTTTTCATGATAAAACATTTCAAGACAAATTTACTCAGGCAAAACAATTACCTGTCAGCATAAACAAGCACTCAAGTTTAAGATCATCTGTATGCCTCCATCACACTTAAGTCTTACTATCTTCACCGAGTAAGGACATTTGTATTCTCAAGCAGGTGCCACAAAACAAATCCAGTTCTGACACCTTTGATGATTTCTTTGATCTTCAGTGTTTAACCTTTATAGCAGAAATTTCAAATCAGCCCAGAGAACTACCAGAGGGATAGAATTTCAGCAGATGTTTCATACTGCTGAGAACTTGCTTTCATATAAGAAATGCACAGAAATGTGATTTCATAGAGCAGACTACTCAGGTATTTGTCATCACCCCAACATAAACCAAGCATTTCTATTCAGGACCAAATCCACTCTAATATCACAGAGAGCTTTTCACAGTATGCAACCCATATTAACTTGACTAACTAGAGCAATATCCAGAGATGGTCTGAGACTGCGAATGCTGCAGGAAATGAGCTCCCAGTTCAGCCTTGATTCAAAGTACTACATACACCCCCGAATCACTCTGTTGCATTAGCATTGTTTGCCACATAAGCATAATATAAATGAAATGTATTAAAGTTTCACAGTATGTCTCTGCATGAAAGCGTTTCTTCACCACAGCACAGTGCTGTCACGATATCAAACAAAGTAAGTAGATGGCAAGCTGAGAGGAGCAGTGCTTGGGGAGCGCATTTACTGCGGCCACTGGGCCACACATGCTGCTTCAAGCAGGGTGGCTCAGAAGGGAATCAGCAAGTGACAGCTAAAGCCACCTGCGGCCAAGACACAGGTAAACTCTGACCGTGGTCTCTGGCTGTCCCTCTCTAGGTGCTCCCTGTCACTCCTTTCTAACACTGCTTTTCCGTAGGCTTTGGAGGAGTTTTTACAGCAAGAAACGTCACTTCAAGAGCATTTTATGTCCATCAAATAACTTACTGCCCGAACCAATTCTGCTGCAAGGGAAGCAGCCCCTTCCCTGCTTCTCCTCATCCTTTGCTCAAGACCTGCTGTGCTGTTCTGATACAGTGGCTTAAATAGGAACCACTCCTATAATGAAGAACAGGTCCAAAGCTACCTTTCCTATCTCTTGATCTTACAGTTGGGCCTGTAATTATCCACACAGACATATAACTACAAAACAGAAACAAGCACAACCTTCCAGAAAAACTTCCAAAGATTCCTTTTAATTTTCAAATGCAGAGGTAAGTGTTAACACACCACACAAAAGCAGAAGTAGCTCCTTCCTCCTCTGGTCCTTCTTCCTCCCTTTGTTTCCCAGCTCGCAATTGCTTTGGAGAGCAGAAGCTGGGAAGAAAACCAAAAGCAGGGGGCTTTATTTGCCCACAGTGTGGACATCTCTACACTTGCCTCAACAGGCTTCCTACCCACAATGGCAAAAGCAGACCTTTTCCCTATGAAAAAGGTTCAGAGAAGGCAGAGCTGGCAGATGGAAGATGGGGCATTTGCCAGGGGCACTGGGCCATCTTCTGGATTAAACCTGCAGAGAGTCAGCCAGCTCCAGGACCTTTCTCCCTTACCCAGATAGGAATTGTTAGAGTATCTAGCTTGAGACTAGCTCGAAATATTTCTTGTTTTCCACAACATTTAAAGAGTACCAGGCCTTTCAGAAGAATAGAGGAGGGAGTTTTCTACCCAGACTGGTCACTTAATGGCGCTATCAAGCTCAGGATCTCAAGACACATACAATCATTTCTAATTCTACTTTCAACTGTCAGGTTTAAAAAAATGCACCGTCAAGTAAAGAATCAAGCAAACTCTGTACTTTAGCCTCCGAGTTTCGTCACGCAAACAGATGTTTCAGACAAAAAAAAAGCTGTACAACCTAGCGTGGGTGAGAACCTCCTCTGCTTTGGCACACATAAAGCAGGATGCTATTTAAGCCAGTGGGCAACTTCAATCTACTCTGTACGGAGCTATTCAAGCTACTGTCCTGCAGAGGATTAACACATTGTGGTGTCTGGGAGGAGCATCTACAGGACGACAGGTGCAAATGTAGCCTGCAGCTGGTCTCCTCTACTCTTCTCATTAAGAAGAAAAGATCTCACAATATTTAATTGTGCCTGCTAATGAGCCTTGAGCTGGCTTTGCAATTAAGCCATAGTGCAAACTGAAAACTGACTGTGTACAGGGATGTACAAAGCCTTAAGTAGATAAATAGAGACCACAGCAGAACACAAGCTCACAGATTTTCATTATTGACTCCTATTAGGAGCTATAAATCCGTAAACCACTGTGAACATGACAGCAAGAGGTTTATCAAAGAGCAGTAGCCAGGTTGGGCCATAAAATAAAGATGTTATCCAGGAAAGTTTTTTGAGAAAACGTTTATTACGTTCTAGTTAGCTTGGTACCAAGAAGTTACTTCTGGGCACTAAAAATCTGAAGGCAAGCTTTAAGCTTCTACACACCAAGACTGTTTTCAAACAGACTCAGACACTGCAAATGGAAATTTGCAGTCTTAGTTACAAGTGCGTCAGCTGAACAAAGCATAAGTTGAATCTTGTGCACAGAAACTGCATCTACTCTAACCAAAGTCTTTAGTAAAACTGAGACGCAGCTCAAGTTTTTGTATGTCTGTATTTGTGTTGATTTTTAACAGATTAGTATGGACAATTTGTGTAACACCTACTGTGGGAAAACATAATTAAGTTGCCACTCATTCTAAAAAACTGTAAATTTTGCAAGTTACAACTTATGCTGAAAAAAGCAATAAAATAAATCCATTTCAAAAAGCAGAGATAAAAGGTATTAGTATCTAAGCCACCATTTATACTGTGAAAATGTTGATATCATGTGATGAAATGCAACAAAATCTCTAATCTTTGTTACCTATTACTTGCAACACAATCTCCACATAGATCTATAATCAGCATCAATAAAACTACAGTAATATAGTATATTCTTTAGAGATGAATAGCGAAAATGAATTTTTATTTTTAAATGCGAGAAAAGCTTTGGAAACACTATAGTTTAGTAGATACAGAATCGGTAATACCTAAATCCTGTTGTCATGAGTTTTCAGCAAAGCAAATTGCCTATGACAGATTCACTCACACTTACAACACATTGCAATAAAACCGCTCTCCCTGGAATCACTTATTCTACTACCTCCCAAAATGCCACCTCTCTCCTCACTGCCCCCCCAAAAAAACAGTCCCTTCCTGTAAAAGAACAGCCTGACAGAAGTCAAAAACAGTAATATATTACTAAACATTGTTCTGTGAAATCCAAGTCATTCCATGATCTGTTCCATTATATTCTGCTATAACTTAAGGCATATTGAAGCTTTCTTAAGGTTTGTCATATGGATTTTTTCTGTAGGATTTAGACAGCTCACCACAGACCTGCACACTGCAGCACCTGGCTCTGAATAAACAGTCTCACATGGCACATACTGCCTTCCCTCTTGCCACGACTGTACACTATGTAAACAGATTACAAGGCATCAAGTTGAATGAAGCAAATATTTGACATAGAGAATGAAGACTAGGGGGATGAAGATTATGGATGAAATTCCAGATCAGTTAAATGAAGAGTAAGGTCTCAAAATTCTACTAAAACAGTTGCCCAAAATGCAACATACTGAGGGCAGCTACATAACAAGTTAAAAGCTGTATTTGAAAAGAGTCAACTTGGATCCACAAAACCAGCAGAGCCCTTAAAAATAACAGCAATGTTAGCCCCAGTCATGCCAATAACCTACTGCAGTTCCATAAATAATGTTATTAATAAGCACATACATCTTTAAAATAATAACTTAATCCATCCTGAACTCTAAATGCCAATCTCCTTACTACAGGGTATGCCATGTGCTCATCTTCAACACTTCTCAGCCTGCAAAATACTCCTAGCTGAAATACTGAAGGGGAAGCCCTTCAGTAAAAGTTGCAAGAAACCAAGATAACCCAAACCACCTTTGTATTCACAACAGCTACCAAAAATAAAACTTAAGAGCTGCCTTACCAGAACTGGACTGCTAAAATCAAGAAGAAAAGAAGAGAAGAGGCCAGCTTTATGTAACTGATCTTCATATCGATTCTTATGACTCGTTGCAGAAATCAAGTAATAAATTAACTCCTCCTAACCTACCACATACAAAGTGTTCTTCTTCCTTTATTCACATTATGTCATTCACATATGTTTTAAAGAAAACCTCTGAATGTCAGAATGGAATTGCTTATTATCCTCAGCAAAAAGAAACAGTCCAATTTGCATTCAGCTAACATAGCCCGCAATTTCAGCAGTGTCATAGTGATATTTTCCTGAAAGCTCCGTGTTAAAGAAAGAAGTGTTGGAGGCCATCAACTAAATTTCTACTCTGTAGCTGTGCTCCTATGGTTCAAAAATAAAGCAGCCAGTGTGATAAACCTGAGGAAGGAAAAATAATTCTTTAAATGAAATTTCCAGCTAAAAACATAATACTTGATGACTCTCCTTAACATCATTTCAAGGGAAAAGTCTTTCTGAGTTTTATCATTTGCTCGATATAATGACAAAGCACTCAGAACATCCTGTGCAGTTGTGATCATCAGAATGAGTTCAGTCGAGTCACTGTTGATGAAATTCCCGGGGCATCTTCAGGCCTGTTTTTATTTCAGATTTATGGAGTAGATGGTTTAAAAACAAACAAACAAACAAACAGCTAAACAACTCAAAATGTTAAGTGTCTGTAACATACAGCTCTACAAGACTAATGGGACTGCAGCAGCTTATTTTTGCATTTTATTCCTTGATTCCGAATAGGAGGAAAACGTTTCCCAAATATTAAGGAGCCAATAATTCCTTTCAACTACTCTACTACTATTGTAACTATTCACTCTCAAAAAAACGTAATGCAGTGCTCATGATAACAAAGTTATTTGACAAAACAAAATAGTTGTCACCTCTAAAAGCACTACAAGGTCCAAGTATTTCACACCATCCATTTCAATAGTTTCTCTGTGGTCACACACTTATTACAAAAAATTGTGTATATTCAGAATCACATTTGCACTGTCCTACGTCTAGCCACTGTCCAGCTGATGAGAAAACTCCCCTCAAATCTCTTCATGAAAGGCTGCCTGCAAGGCTTCCAAAGGTTGCCCAAGGAGCAAAAAAAGGCAGGAGCAGCAGGAGAGGGGCTGCACTCACTTACCACAAGTTTTCTAATGGTTCTGCTGCTGCTGCAGCTCTTGTGAATAGGAAGGTGCAAGTATTTAACAGGAGCTTGATAAGCAGCCCTCCAGCCCAAGACTGCCGTAATTGCTTTTAAGGGCCTGCTTTGTGGTATGACTGCCATCTTATGGCTTCACCTTGAAATTTGCCCTTTTTTTTTTCCCCTCCTGTCTTTTTTCCATTAGTTTAGTATGCCAGTAAAATAGCATTTTAGCATGGAAGTGCCCACCTGGCTCTTGAGTGAAATTGCTGATCATATTAAATGGAACAAAATGGAAGAGAATGGGACAATACCCCACAGGCAGAGGGCCAACCCTCTCACACTAACTCACAAATCTGGATATAAACAAAGACAGCCCTAATCCTCGATGATTATCCAAACTAACAAAGTATTTCTTTTTTGTTTCTACATACATTTAATGTAAAATTTCATTTGGTGTTTTTTAATGCAGATCTACCACCACGGAGTGATCACAGTGACACCAGTGCACACATATATACCTGTTTTTGTGAGTCGTACTTGTGTACTTTTTGACTAGTTGCTGCCTTCCAATACTCCTAAAAAGTTACCTTGTTTTTCCTCTTGAAAAAAGCCTCACTGAAAGCTATGTATTCTTGTGAGTTTTCTACTGACAGCATCTTCCTGCAATGCTAAACTAGAGGAAATTTCTACTGGAGAAAGAGGAACTCACTCAGCAGCACATAATTATCATAGGATCCAGAACCAAAATGTCTCTATTTGGGTGATTCCCCACTGTTTCCGGCCAGTGAGATCTAGACCCAAAAATGCAGCCTGCCTCTTCACGTCATGAACAGGCATGTATAGGCATGAAGAGGCATAAACACAGCAGACTGTGCATACACTCTTCTGTCTAGATTAGAAATGGCATTTCTTACTAAATAAACCACTGATTTTTCTTTGAAATGTGTTAAACATTCTGATAGTTCAAACATGACTCCAAAAATTAGGAATTCTTCAGATAAAACCTGTTTCCTCAAAGCTGCTTTTGTCATAACCCCAGTTTATTCCAAGTCCTATTTACGGTTAAAAGATTCTAGAAGTCAGTTCTAACAGTGACTGAGATGAAATGAGCCACATGCCAAAAGGGAAAACAAAAGAACGACAAAACTAATTTGTGTGTCTTCAAATCTATCCTCCTTTCCTATGTAGGACTACAAACTCACCACTGCTTTTAAAATCCAGACAAATTTTAATCACAGTTCCACATCACAATACCAAAGTTAATTTTGTTTTAGTATTTAACTATGCCATCTTTAATTTATATTTTCGAAGAATGAGAAGAAATTCAGGGAACTGCTCACTGAAGCTCATGGTGTAATTTAAGATTAGCATGAAATGGGAATTGGTCTCTTAAATCCAGGGGGCACAGGAGAGTTCATGTAAGCATCCTGGAACTGCCACTCGCTACTGCTCAGTACTGGACAGCAGCAACAGCTGAACTGAAAATTCTCTTAAGAGACCCCAAATACAGTCAGTTAGAAAGAAAGTAGTGCAGGGAACAGATTAGGAATGGCTGAGCTATAGGCCACCGCATCCGCAGTGAACTGAGAGCAAATTACTCGGATCCTATTACACCATCAGCAGAAGCAGAAGCAATAAAGTAAGACACAGTAACTGAACGAATATCCTGTAAGAACAGGAGGGAGCCCACGCCTGTAGAACTGTTTCAGTGGTATTGTCAAGATAATTCACAAGAAATAAAATTGCTAGAGATGTTTTTCCTGTCAAACTCAATCCATTAGAATACAGCAAGAATTTTTTTTTAAAAAAAGTCTCCAACTTATTCTTTCAAAAATGAAATAACTACATTTCTACAAAGTTTTAAGGAAATAAGCCAAAGCCACAATGCCAGTGTGACTGGAATAACATTTTCATTGATCCAGTACTTGTTGATTTATTTCATAAGTCTTTACATATATATCTACCTAGTATAAATATACTTTAACAAATGCTGTCTTGCAATTCAGCATAATATTCTGAGGTTTCTGATCAGGATGGTTTAACTTTTTCTTTCTGAAAACAGGGACAATTCAGGACTGTTGCCTTCCTCTTCTACAGGCTGCTGCAGAAAGCCTATAACTAAAATAGGAGCATTTTTTTTCATAGAGAAAAAGTCAGCTAAGAAAAGTGAGCTTGCCTTGCCCTCTTAGACTGCTTATCCTCTCAGGTGACCGGATGGATGCAGGCTAGTGCAAAAGCTCTCATGAATTTAGATTCAGAACTCTTTATATATCTAGGTCGCAGAGTGAGGGAGGATGCAATCCAGGACGTGCAACATCGAATGGAGACAGGCAGACAACCTATCACCACCTCTGTGTTCCCACAAAATCACTACCATATTAGAAAGTTTGTAAAATTTCCTTCCTCCTACCCTCCTTTCCACAGAGAGGTAACTGTTTCAAAGACAACAGCCCTCAACCTCTCGCCCTGTGATGATCACCAAAACCGGGCTAATAATAAACAAAACCTACTGGATGGAGCAATCCATGTGTCTGTACATAAATTGGAGGGCTTTTTGTTTGTTTGTTTGTTTTACAAAAATGCTGAGAGGGTAAAGCACAACTAAGTGCAGATTCCAAAGTACAGGCTACTCACCTTCAATGTACAGGGGCTCAACGACATCATGATTTATCAGTTCGAAGTTCTCATGACCAATCCAATGCTCCACATTTCTTTTCCTGCCCGTAAAGAAGTTGTCCACAACTGTAACCTCATGGCCATCCATCATTAGTTTGTCAGTAAGATGAGAACCCACAAACCCTGCTCCTCCAGTTATCTGCGTTAGGACAGTTGGTATGAATTTTTTTTTTCTTTTTAAAGAAACACCAGACAAAGTCCACAAACATGAAGACAGAAGAACAGCAGCTTTCAAATCTTTGCTTACCCAGGGGAAACAACTCCATTTCCATGTTTAAAGATCCTCCCCAATATTTAGGGAATTAAAAATTTCAAGAGAGATGCTTGGCATGTTTCATCACTGTCAGTCCAGAACTTTAGCTTATTTATTCACATCAACAAGATCTTTGAAAAAATAAATTATTTTCTTTTTTCCTTCAAATAGGATTGTGCCTGTTTCTGTCATTGCAAAGCAGAAAAAAGACCCCAAAAGCATTCTCTTCCATTCCTATTTCTCAGAAAGATGACAACAAACTGTCAGGTTATTTTTTATAAGCTCTGTAATATCAAGAATATCAAAACCATACATGGTTTTAATGGAAAACACGCTTGGTTGCCTAAGCAAATATTATGAATTCTTTCATCCTTTAGAGAAAGAAGAGTATTCTTAAACAAAAATGAGTCTTCGAAGACCTCATTTTTTAAAAAAAAAATATTTGCTAAAAACAGTCTCCTTGTTTTACTGGATCCATAATCCCACACTCTAAATTTCAGCCTCTGACACCATTAGCTCCAACACCCAACATCTGCCCCTTTTAAAACTTCATGTTTTATTATACAGAAACAAGTGGAATTTAAGCATTTAAATTTTAAATAGTACATGTAAGAGAAGGGAATAAGAGTTGTTTATTTTTTCCTTTTTGGCAGCTCCATTTTAAGAGTTGAAAAGAAATATCGCTGAACTCAGTACTGGACAGTAAACCTAGCAGTGGAACTGCAGGCTGTGAGACGCATTCTAACAGAGACATCTCTGCCCTTCATAAGCTCTTTTCAAACGCACACAAAGAAGTAATAGATAACTACTCTCAAAGGATTAATGAACTTGGAAATCCCAGTGTGGCATCACCTATTACATGACTGCATGAACATATTCACATTTTGAAAATGCGATTCAGCTATTATGTCTGCTCTTCACCTTCAGTCAGAAATAACCAAACAACAAACAGATTTGGTGAATTTTTCAAAAAATAATCTAACAAATGAATAATGTGCTACAACAACAAAATGCTGTGTGTGGAATGGTGTAAATGGCTGAAATCCTCTCACTTTGGACTAGTCAAAGCCTAACCTGTCCAGACTGGGTTCCTTGAGAAACCTGAAGAGAAAGAGCATTTAGGGGAAGCAATCTTTAAAAGCAAGCAATAGTCCCCGGGTTCCTACTGCCTGAAGCCAGAAGGAGGGAAGAGCCCATTCAGTGGGCTCACAGTGGAGAACGGGCAAAGAGAGTGCACTGAGGCAGGACAGTCCCATGCCACGTACGACCACTTGCAAAGTCAAAAATAATCTGCACGGAAAAGTTATCGCTGGAGGTTTATCCCAGCTTGAAAGGGACCTGCAGCTTTCTTAACTCAAAGGTGTTTATACGGTGACCCAGGCAGAAGTTACCAGGAGGTGACCACAGTCTATTCCTTCACCAGAGGGCCAATAAAATTCCCTGC
Organism: Crypturellus undulatus; assembly: GCA_013389825.1. Classification (NCBI taxonomy): domain Eukaryota; kingdom Metazoa; phylum Chordata; class Aves; order Tinamiformes; family Tinamidae; genus Crypturellus; species Crypturellus undulatus. The sequence continues at coordinate 257,263 of VWPW01014234.1, forward strand.
TTCTATTTCTACTTCCAGGATTCCAGAGAAGACAAACAGCAAGTTCCCAACGGGTCTTTGGTGTAGTAACACATGATGTCTTGATCCCCAATCTTCCCTTCTTTTGAAAAACAAACAAAAAATACTAACCAAGCAGAACTAGAAGTATTTGCCTATGTTATACTTAAGCAAAAGGAAAAAGATAAATAATAAAAAAATGTTGGAGAAAAAGATTCCAATTGCTTTACGAAAAAATATTTTTAATCATATGTTAGCTTTTTTAATATATTAATTCCATGGGTCTGAGACAAAGAGCTATTTGGAAAAGGAGATGTATTTCCCCTGGAAAAGTAAACAACTGTGTAAATTATTTTTTTAATCATTATTCAAGGCTTCATTAAAAAAGGAGATGATTATCACTGAAGCTTTCTATATAACCTTCCCATAACCACACATAAAGACAAGGTTAACACACACTATTTCTAAATACAACTTTCTGCAAAGCAAAATCAGATACTGTACACAGGTCATTTCCATATCAGAGTTAGAGAATTGCACCTGGAGCTTAAACGCATATTCTTTTAAAGGACCTCATTAATACAAAATATTTAATTACATAATAGAGCCAAAGTGCTTGATAACTTCAGGAACTACTGAAAGTCATGAACATTTCTAAATTTCCTCTACCCAAGGCATTTAAAAATATTTTGTCAGACTTGTTCATTTCTGTACCTGTAGTCAAATTGGAGACATCTAGTGTCCCATAGTATCCCATTATTTTTTTCATTTTATGCTTTCATTGGTTTACTGTATTCAAGTCAGAAAAAATACAAACCAGACTGATCCTATGTCACAACTATTATCCATAACATTAACAGAACAGCTTGCATAAGAAAGGACACTTCAGAAAAGCGAGCAATTGCGCTCTGTGGGATGGAATTCAATAGACTTGAGCTCTTTTGGATTGGAGTGCCAGGAAATCTGCTCTTAGCTGAGATACCTCTTTTCCTGGTAAACATCTGCCATTGGAGGAGCTATAAGCAAAGGAAACAGAACTGTTGTCTGCTTAGGTCTGTGTTGTGAATATCTCCCAGTCGTAAAGAAAAAACAAAAAACAAAAAAAAAACCCTGCATTTAGTGAAAAGCAGAAATCAGAACAGAATGTAGGGAAATACATACCATCAGTTAAAAAAAAAAAAAAAAAAAAGTGTCATGCAAGCCCTCCAGATGCTGTCTTCTACTATTCAAAAAGACACTTCTCACATAACGGTGACTGTGATGATATACCAGCTGCAACTGCCCACTTTAGTAGGAAGCTTGTGAAGCTCAATCTGAATTCACACTGAACTGGTTGCCAACCATGACAGATAAGAAATAACAGTACAACTCACTTATCCTTTTGGCCAACTTTCTCTTTGGTAATTGCATCTCTCTGAAGCATGGAAGTATGAAGTTGTTCATGCCCAGGCCAGCAGGAAACATTCTAACTATTTGCAACCGGAGTCAAAGCAATAAACTCCTAGCTGTAACAACAAAATATCCAAAAATCTTTAATGTCAAGGGTTTTGGTATTAAGAGCTCTACAATCCAAGCCTTGCACTGGTATTCTTCTTATCAATACTTTCCAATTTATAGACAGAAACCATGGCACTAAGGCAACATTATTGCACTTGCCTGTACAATGAGTTCACTATTTAGGAATTTTCAGTTAAGCCAACCTATGCTTTTTACCTCATCACACCTTCCAATTTCAACTGAGGAAACAGTCTACAAGTTTATCTCCTTCAGACCGCCATAAAAAAAGACAAAGTAAGACTGTAAAGTTAAACAAGTAAAATATGATAACACCTATTTTTATGAATTTTTGTATAGCGATGAAGACAAATTTGCTTTTATTTGTAATTCTTGTCCTGTGAAAATACAAAAGGGAAATCATATGCTATTTGCAATTTTTCAGTGTTTTTATTCTAAATTTTTAAGAGTCCTGCCAAAAGAGAACACCAGACAAGTTAAAGCTATAGGTATCCCTATAGCAGGGATTTGTCCTAGACTTTGCTCTGTACTAAAGAAGCAGAAATTTAAATTATATGAATAAATATCTTAAGCAACTTCACTTTCCTCTGTCTCTTGGAAATCTGCAGACAACATTGTCCCCAAGACAGAACAAGAGGAATCTGAACACCCAGCTAACTTGAAAAATGTTTGTAGATACAACTCAAAAGCTGATACAGCAACACTGCTCAACCTACGAATGTCTTGAACCAGCCCTCCTCCTGACCTAACGTGCCCTCTTCTTCCACCCTAAAATGTCCTTGGTGCTTGGCAATCTGACAGCAGCATCACAGAAGACACTGACGCACGGGCACTCCCCAACTCGGACTTACAGTCCCATCTTAACAGTGTTGCAGGACAGATATTTCCCCAGCCTCATAATTAGACCTTGTCCTCATCAAGCACACCAACTCTCTCCGCACTTTCAAGATGTACCTAGAAAACTTCCCAGTCTCAACAAGCTGAAGCCAGCTGGAAGCACAAAGATCTTTGGCAACACAATTTAAAAATATTGCAAGCAGACAAGAGTAACTTAATCAGCACCTCCAATCCAGAGCCCAAGTCTATTACCTATATGCTGTATTTTCAGCACATCAACACAGAGTAAAAGAAGAGCACTTCTGAGGCAGGGCAGCCCCATACAAAGTCTGTGCTAAATTACTTTATTCTTGTTCGTGCCTTTAATTAATCCTCTATCCCCAATTACATTCCATGCAGTTCTTTTATTTCCCAAGCACAGGACCTGATTACCAACTTACCAGTATTCTTTTGCGATCCTTTTCTGATAAAAATTTCACTGGTGGATATTTCTGGGTGAAACTGCAGAATATTCCAAAACAAAGAAAAAAAAAAGTGTTAAGTTTCAGCTCTCCTTCTTCTTAAGAATGCTTTTTCTTTCATATATCTGTCTTTGAACTGTCAAAAAATGATTTTCATAATCTCTGAATTTTTTTTAAGGATATGTTTACTTCCTTTTTCTAAAGAATCTGGGTCTTCGTCAAGGCACCTATCCAGTAATAAAAAACTATTTAAAAAAAATGCCTAGGAAATTTTCCTGTAGAAAAAAAATCACTGGGCTTCTTTCTGTCTTTTGAGAGAAGATGTAATGGGGTTTGGGATGGCATCACAAGAGAATAAAACATAAGTAACAATTTTAAAGAGCAAACAATCTTATTAAAAACTCTGGAAAAGTAAACAAACTGGGTTAACTTATACCACTAATTTCAAACAAATCTCCTTGAAGTTTCATCAAAATAAAATTTAAAACCAGGAAGTTTAAAAAACTGTCTTTAAGATTTCTCAGCCTTCTTACCAGAGTGTTTATTCATATCATAGCTTATCTTAACCTGTTTCCCAGAAGTGAATAAACTGCTATTGTTTTGATAATCTGAGCTAGTTTCACTTTATTTTTTCCATCATCTTCTTTAAGGGAGTTTAATCAGAAACAAAATATCCTAAAATAAAATTATGTGACAGAGGAAACTCTCTTAAGCTTAAAATTGATGCTCAGGAGCTTAAGTGCCCTTATGCACATGCAGTCCTGTCACTTTGTCTTCCCCCAATTTGCATGACTGCTGTATTGGCACCAACTGTCTCCAAAAAAAAAGGCTGATGGCATGTTTTTTTCTATAGTAAAAAGCATTTCAGTCTTGATAATATATCAGTATCTGAGGTAATCCTTAACTAAACATTGGTAAGACATTTGAATGAACTCTAGTTATGTCCTCCAGTTAGTCCACACGGCTAGACATAAAACTGGCTGCAGTAACCGGAGTCCTGTAAGCCAAGAGTTCCCAGCAAGACTACTTATTAATCTATTCACAAGCAGACCAGGACTGAATCATAGAATTACTATGGTTGGAAAAGACCTTTGAGATCGAGTCCAACAAAAAGCCTTTCACCACCCTGCCTACTAAACTATCTCCCTAAGCGCCTCATCTGCACATTTCTTGTATACTGCTAGGGATAGTGACTCCACCACTTCCCTGGGCAGCCTGTGTCAATGTTTCAGCACTCTTTCCGTGTGGAAATTTTTCCATGCGATCCTGATGTACCTAGTCTCCTCTGCTTCTAACCCGCATCGCTAGCTCAAGAGAAATTCTTCACAAGCAGAACACAGATGTTTCTGCACTTGTGGTACCTTTTACTCTTCAGTAAGGGCCATTTTCAGCTTCCTGAAGAGGGGAAATATGGCAGAAGAGTCTTCCAACATTCCCCAAATAGGAAGACTGAAGTAAAGAGTTTATGACTTTAGCCTCTTCAGAAACCTCCTCAAAAGAATCCCATGGGCTAGAGCCCTAGAAGGAAGGGGGGCCCAAGAGAGCTGGCTAGTGTTCAAACGTCACTTCCTCTGCGCCCAGCAGCAGTGCATCCCTGTGCGTAGGAAGTCAGGCAGAGGGGGCAAGAGGCCTGCGTGGATGAGCAAGGAGCTGGTGGCAATGCTCAAGCAGAAGAAGAGGGTATACAGATTGTGGAAGAAAGGGCAGGCCCCCCGGGAAAAATACAGGAGCGTAGTCAGGGAATGCAGAAATGCAACTAGGAAAGCTAAGGCGCAGCTGGAACGCAGCCTGGCAAGGGATGTTAAAAATAACAAGAAAAACTTCTATAAATATATTAA
>VWPW01014234.1:262113-280485 GCA_013389825.1 Crypturellus undulatus
AAATTGAAGCATAAAAAGTTCCACGGGAACTTAAGGAAGAACTTCTTGACGGTGAGGGTGACAGAGCACTGGAACAGGCTGCCCAGAGAGGTTGTGGAGTCTCCTTCTCTGGAGATCTTCAAGACCCGCTTGGATGCTGTCCTGTGCCACGTGCTCTAGGTGGCCCTGCGTGTGCAGGGGGGGTTGGACTAGATGACCTCTAGAGGTCCCTTCCAACCTTAAGCATTCTATGATTCTATGATTCTATGATTCTATGAAGGGTAAGAGTTAAGCTATAAATGACTAGATGCAAGATAAAAGTCAATCTCCTCCATTTTTAAGGCCATGGTCACATTAATCCAGCATGAAGTCCAACGGCTGCCAAAAGGACTCCCAACCACTCCTGCCCCTTCCTTACCCCAGGCTTAGAGACAGTGGGGCAGGAACCTCAAACTGATGAAGTTGAAAGCTCATCTGCTGGCAAGGATGTGACTTAATCCTGGCCTAATGCATGCTTTGATCCAACTTTCAACTTTAGCTCCAGTTACATAACCTTTTGTTAGGAAACTAGCTAAAAGAATCCTTGTCTTTCCTGCCTCCCATAAGCATAGGCATGGCTTCCTTCCAGATTTTATCTGATTATGAGGTAAAAAAAGAAAAAAATGCCATTAGAGAAGAAACATTCTACTATCTACAGGAACAGCCTTCAGGTATCTAACAGAGAGTAGTTTTGTTACTGTCCTTTTACACAGATACAAAATTCAAAATTCAGTACCTGGTAACATCTCAGACATGATCAGAGTAGCAGAGGTAAAGAGTTACACTGTTTAAAAGAACACCCCAACAACATAAGCAACGCTTCTCTTTTGAGAAGTTACCATTCTATATTAGCTCATACAGAAGTAAAATATATGTTATTTCTTTCCCCTCGCTATTAAGGACTTGCTACAGACATTTCTAACAATTCAATATATATCACACTACTCAAAATAGAGCTTTTAGGTGCCTTCTAAGAAGAGTTTAACTGAATGGCTCCAACCCAAAAACCTAATATTTGTTTGAAAAAAATAAAATAACTCTGAGTGGCCAATGTGGTACCTGAATTACTTGGCTATCAGTAAAGATTAAGCACGTTAACTGAACAGAGATAAGGTATCAATAATTTCATTTGAACACAAAGTCATTACTCCACAATTTCTCCATTATAATTGATATGCAATCAGTGCAAGTGGTTCAGTCTGTAATTTGTTTCATGTTGCCAATAAACCGCCAAGTCCATGCTTGCAGGAAGAGATGAGCAAATATATCAATATTCTTCCTAAAACAAACTGCATATGACAGATCAGTCAATTTTTAAAGTTAATTTTAAGAAAATCAAAACTTAACAGTGTAGGGTTGGTTGGTGGAAGGGCAACTGCTCCCTAATAAACTGGCCAAACAAACTCAAACCACTGTGCGTGTTGAGCTGGCTGACAGGAGTGTGATTCTGCCCCCTTGAGAGTAATAGCACATTAGCCACCAATACCAATGTGCCATATGTAACCACAGGGTCTTATTGGCATTGCTTGAACAAGCCAAGTTTCAGCCCTTTGTAAAACAGCATTCCCTACTAGCTGTGTGCCTGGCAAATCAAGAGCATCATTTATGAAACAGCATCAATGGCAAAAGCAGCCAAGTCCTTGTCACAATTGCCAATACCTACTCCTCTTCCATCCCTTTCTCTGTGATGAAAAGCAGCTAAGTGAAAACTGGGACTCGTGAACTGATACAGCTTCCAGGTAGCCAGGCTGGAAAGGAGCTGTTTTGGGGAAAAAGTCTGAAATGCTTCAGTTTCTTCATCCTCTATACTATCAGTTACACACAGGTGTGCTGGCATAAACATGAGAAAAGGACATTGCAGGATGGACACAAGCTGCCAGGAAGAGATGGGTTAGCCTCCCCTACCAGCCCACATTTAAAAAACAAAACAAAACAAACAAACAAACAAAAAAAACCCCACAACACTACCTCAACTTAAAGGGTTTGAGGAATTATGGAACAGAACCTCTTCAAACTTAACACTTGCATTTAACCTAGGATTTGCTATTCACCCATAAGCTTGTCTGCTTTTCTCAATCATATCATGTACTTTAATTCAAGAGTTATCACCTTCTCCCACCAACCCTGAGAGAACAAGTCTGTTCCTCATACTCATCCAAAGCACGTGTATAGACCAAGATTCACAATCTAATCATTCTATATGAGCTAACCACAGTAAATGATCATAGGCCTGGGGAATACAAAGTAGAACATACTTCTTTTCACTCTCTGATGGCTGAAACAAATAAATTTTAGTACACACCTATATTTGATTTACCAAACCATGGCAACCTGTGCAGCAACAGGACAAACTAATTCTTTCACAGCATCTGAACATCACAAAAATCAAGCATTCCCAATTACTTCAATGGGACTATCCAGTCTGAGCATTATTTAGACATGCATTAATGTCTCCTGGCATTCATGGCCCCAGTTCCCAAAGGTATCGAGGGCGTACACAAAACACAGACACATCTCATGCCCAAAGCTACAGGGTTGTCTGCTAAAAAACAGAAATTGCTTTTCAAACAATTCACATACTTAGTAAAAGAGACTTACCTTTTCTCTAGATCTTTGATTTTCTCTCTTAGAGGTGCAACAGCCTAAAATAAAGGAACAATAATATTTAATCTTTGAAAGTAAGATTTACATCACAAAATATTCATAAAAGAAGTTACTTTAATGCAAGAATCATACAAATAGTCATACTTATATGAAGAGCTTCACTGAAGGTGATCTAAAAAGCTACATTTTCAGGTCTCTTTATAACATTAAAAAAAAAAATCAATCCTTAAATCATTTTTTTAACTAGAAAGTAGATCAGCTATTTTACCAAAAATAAATCAGCTACAGTATGAATTCCCTTAGCTTACCACCTGAGCACCTCCACAACTAATGCAGTAGCTCAAAATGTGGGTAAGAATACCGAAGATTATGATTCCTATTTGGCAAAACGCAATCATGAGTGACTTGCCCAGGGTGATTCAAGACGGCTTCCAATATTGAGCTACAGGATGGTAGGACAGCCAGTAAAATCCCAACTACTTAGATGGGCAGCATATCCTTCAGTGGATACAAAGAAAGAGGCATTAGCTCCCCTGTAACAGCTACAATTCTCTCAGAGCATGGTATAAGAAGCTAAAGAAACATCTTTAAAACACTAAGGCATACCCTCAAATTCTGTTGTAAAACACATTTTGGCTTTTAATTTCTAAAAGACATTATTAAGATTTTCTGGGCAATAAAATTCATCTACCACATTTTCTACTTGCATTTTCATAGCTCTGAAAGTGAGGACTCGTGAAGTCAGCATCAATTTCAAGTTCTTTATCACCCAAAATTCTAACGGCAGAAACAAGTTCCCAAATGGTCACTAAATGCACTAAAGTCTATCACAAAATTTAACATATAGCGCCATATATGTTTAAAGTTGTTAGCAGGTATCACTTGAGATGTTACTAAATAGAAACACATTGCCAGCTACTGTCCATCCAATCTATACAAACACTGCTGGTCAGTGCTAGACAATTCAAAACTTCATAAGCTGAAATAAGTTGCATATTTACGTTACGATGACATACGGCATTTTTATACTCAATAAAGATACAGCTCTGTGGAGCAGCAACTAGTCCTTCAAAACGCCCTACTGGTTCAAGACACTGCACAACTAACGCTTTAAACAAGATCCAGAGGGCTGAAATGGAAACTCAGAAGCATTGGTATAGAAATTCAGAATCACCAGTGTGCTAATACTTTAGCACTTTACATTAGCACACTAATACTTTAGTGCCTACTTTAGAAATTGCAAGTACTTGTGCTTAAAGCATTAGTGGTGCAAAACAGCCTCAACTTACAAAGACAGCTAAAATATATTAGTTCAAGAGTTAAGAACAAACGAAAACACTTTTTGTGTATTATTACGTTAGCACTGAAGCTGATGCCTAATTAACATTTTGGAAGGACGAAAAGAAGAAAGAATTCGTACATTAAAACCTGTGTTAAGCAACAAAGGTCAGCTCTTAGGAGGCCTATGACCACTGTGAAATCTCTGCAGCAAGCGAGTATCTCTAGAATTACAGTTTCAAGGAAAGGTTTAGAGGAAAAGATATGGAAGGAGAAGCGTCACTAACCAACATCAGAAACATCACTATAATGAAAACCAATATTAACACAGATCCAATGTTTTGAAAGGTTTTAGTAAAATAAGCAGTAACAAAAATAGTTACATAATCTATTTCAGTATGGAATGAGTGAAATGGAGACCTCAGAACAGAAGAGACTGCAACAATTGTCAAACTAACCTCCTCTATTTTACTTTCCACCTTTTGATCTCCATTTTCTTGAAGAGACCTGTTGGAAAGAAAAGAAAAAAAAACAGTCCATAACGAAACAATATTCACTACAATGCACATATACAATATATTTTTAACAGAAGTTAGTCTTATTTCATAGACACAGAGCAAATCAAAGTGGATGATTAATGTCCACTAACCTCAGCTCAACTATAGTCTTGTCACAGAGTTCAGCAGACCTGGAACCAGGTCCATAGGAAACAGCACTAACGTTCAAGATGCTGTTCATTTTACAGAGAAAATTCACCTTAGTGTAGAAAATTGTCCAACTACTACACCAAAGGTAGGGTTAGCAGAAACATTTTTCAGGGTAATATTACTATGAAAGTCTCTAAGGTGCCTTTTAGAGGGTTTCTACTGTATGCTACAAATGCTAATAAACATTTTCCCTTACTGTCACAACTGCAATTCCAATCTAAAAGAGAGAAGGACAAACGTGATTGGCTTTGACTTTGAGCTTTTATAAAAACAAAGAAGAAAACATACTGAAGCAACAGTGACTTCTCACATGAACACTACTTCTATGAAGTGAAGCCAAACCTATACTCTGAAGGATGAAAGACGTCAAGGTGATCTACAAAAACAGCCTTGAACAAATCTGCTCGGTCTTATTTAGCACGCAATTATGTAATATATCTTAAGCAATTAGGAGCTTCCATCCTCTGTATAAATTTATAAAAATGTAGAATACGTATTTTTAAATTTTTACCTCTTGCATCTAGTCTGTGTGATTTTCTTCAAGTTCCTAAAATTATTTTTCTCCCTCAGTTACACCCTCCCTCAGAAAGGTGAATTCTTTAATCAAGCTTCACAGTAGTAAGCTTTTGCATACTAGAGGATTCATGCCCATCCAGCATAAAAAACAGGGTTCTTTCAAATAAAACAGAGCTCCTTTACTTGGGACCAGAAGTCAATACACAAGAAACAGAAGGCCCTTTGTTAAGTAGGTGTATGTATAAATATATATGCCACACTGCTAGTAGCTACAGCAATGATTCCCTTCATATCCTTCTGTGAAACTCTCTTACTAAAGTTAGTCCTGCATTACTGAGGCAAAAATCTCATTGAACAGATTTGTTTTGTCTCATCAGTAAGGAGAGCAGGAAACTCCTAGACCAAGCCACACAGGCCCAGAGCACCCTTTCATAACAAACTGTGATTTATTGTAATAGCGACAAATAAAAAAACTCCAATTAACACTATGAATTTATTAAGAGGAAACCGTATTACATAATTCTTGTAAATTCTTCACATTTTTCCCAATTATCTGTGTAATACATAACTTTTCCTCTTTGATCTACAATTAAGGAGCATTTAGAAAACCCTTCAGATTATTAAAAAGTCTTCTCAGAAATGGTTCCTAGTATTATTTATTCATAAATCCTGGAGTTTAAGGATTGGCATCTGACAGTTTTCCAACAAGATTTTGTTCCTAGCAGAGGCAAACAAAACATTGTCCTCAAAGCCCCCTAAAATAAGGAAGCATGTGTAACTAATGGCAAAATCTCTGAGCCAGGAGAGCTCATCTGGGAACCAATATATTGGAGTCCATCAGCACCTGCCCTGCACCTGCCCTCTTCAAACCCCTCTGAGGTTCTTGCCTTTCCTCCAAAAACGCTCAGCTGCTCATGCAACAGCTGCCACAGTTTGCCAGTATCTAAACATGGCAAACCAAATGATGTCTCTGTCAGCAAACAGCAGCAGTTCAGCAGCTGCTTTGTTACCCGCTGATCACTCCTCTCAGCAACGGTGGGAAACTCTGAGAGGAATTAACAGGACAGCTAAGGCAGGAACAGATTCCACATCCAGGAATAAGCTGTCCCGGGTGAAGGAGAGTGCCCAGAAAATTCATCAATTTTTTCGCTTTGTCTCAGCCTTCCTCTACTCTACGCCACTAAGCATGGCAGCAGAATAACTAAATCCTTTGCTAGCAAAACAACAAGGTGGAGTATTTTGTGTTCTGTAGGCAAAGATTTTGTTGTAGGGAACAGACTGCCTCCATACTCTTCTCATCTTCTATATTAATCACCTCTTCCCCATGACTCTTCCCAGAGGAGTAACAGTTGTGCAAGCACTAATACCGTGAAAACCTTTACAAGTTGCTTGTGTATGTCAGGCCTTCCTATTTCTAACGGCCAAAATTCTGGGGGAGCACACTGCCAGATTTTCTGCTTTTCAGCAGTTAAACCACTGGATTCTTTCCCAGTTAACTGTGGAAGGAAAAAACTTTACAAGCACACCACTGTTTCTAGGCTTAGAGGTGTTATTACAGGAGCAGCAAGGACTCGTGCACTGCTCGTAGCTGTTTAAGCCTTTATTGTCACCGAGAGATGCACTGAAGGAAGGTAACCTCCAAGCCTGTGGGTCCAGCTAGGCTAAACATGGCACCTGGAAACATCTCTCTGTTCAGGAGGTACTAAAATGTGCAAGATCCTGGGCCAGATGTGCAGCACAGACACCCAAGACTGAACAACTTTTATTCAAAAAATGCTCTCAATTGCCTCATGCGCACCCCAATAACAGCATGAGCTACTGTTGCTTTATCCCTGAGAGGTATATGGTGATGAGAAAGATCATAGTTAACTTTACTTCAGCTAAATATATTAAATACCAAAAATAACATACAATACCTCATATTGACAAAGTTTCCCCATACAGCTGTAAAACAAGAGAGAGAACATTTTAGGGTCATATACAAAGTGTACACAAAGTCATTTTTTCTATTTTCATGAGAAGTAACTTAAAACAATATTAAATTTGGTCTTTGCCAATTATCTAAGTTGCATGTATTTTTATATATATAAATATATACAACAAGTAATCAAAGCAGAGTTTATAAATATGTAAGGACCTCCCATAAAATTACATGAGACTACCAAGAATGGGGAAAATAAAATCATTCAATTAAAATAGATTAAAACATTCCAAGTTACACCTGGAATTATCTGAACAAACAAGTCTGCAGATGCATCTACCTGATTATTATTCCCACACAATCTTGCATAAAACAAAACATACAAGAATCATCTCAATCATAATTTGTCACAGCACACAGATTAACTGAACCAGAGTTCTTGACTTGTTTATTAGGGATATCAGGGGGAGGAAAAAAAAAAAGTGTGTAGACGTGAACCACAAGACCTGAAAACTGCAGAGGGACAAGGATAAGACAACTGTTTTTTTATCTAGTTGAAGTAGCTGAACCAGTGCAACAGTCCCACATTAAAAACTTTAAGCTCTTTCACCTTATATTGTAATGCGGACTTAAAGGGGATTTTAAGCCATATAACTAAATACTTCACTAAACAAACACAACTCATTTAGTTTTATACAGAAAATAGTCTTCAGGAAGATAAACCACAGCACAGCAAACAAGTGTCAGCTCTTTCTGAAAAGACTTATCTGCTGAATCTCTTCTCTATTAAAAAAAAATCTTAAGCTATTCAGAGTTTAAAAGATTACACCAAGACAATCAGAACGCTGCTTTTCCTTTTAACTAGGAGACAGAATGCAGTCTAAAGCGAAAAGATGAGAAGGCTCCAAGTCTAACGCAGGCTACACTGGAGACCTGATCTTCAGGATAAGTAGGGTTAACACAGAACAATTATGTAAGGGACTCTTTAGCAATAAACACAGAAAATGCGCTCAGAATATCTCCAGAAAATCATTCCATAATTGCTCTTTAAGAGACAAGGCTCAGCCCAAGCATACAAATTCCACCAGGTCTTAAGGAGAAGGGGTAGCCTGTATGCAGGCATTTGCCTGCAGTTATTGTATTAACATACATATAAAATAAAGCTTCTGAAGTGGCCCCAGTTTCATAACTGTGTTTCAGCCCCCAAGCAGCAGCTATTTAAGTAGTTCAACAAATTAATATCTCACTTTATCTAGATTCAGGCTTTGCATATGTATTTTTAGGATTACTATTTAAGTAGATGATGAGGTATCAGTGAAACCACGAAGCAAAAAACACAGCAGTAACAATCACAAACACCTTCGGGGCAACAGAATAACCCCAACAAGAGCAGTGGGGAGGACACAGGTGAGATTGCTGTAGCACAGCTACTGGCCTAGCTGCTTGGGACTGGAAAAGTAACTGAATTGATTTTAATCACAAACACAGCTGAGTAATTTGAAGAGTAACTCAGATTTGTGACAGGCTATCCAACAAAACACTGGAGGACGCTGGATCAATGATGGTATCAGAAGCCCTCTTTGGCATCTGGGGGAGACAGAGGGAAAGTTTATATTAGGAATAGCTGATCAATAAAACTTAAATTAATATAACATACTGAATTTTACGTTTATTAGAAATGCTAAATTCTCAGTGGGGGACAGAGGAAGTGTGGAGCACTACACTAAAGTTATCTACTGCCTAGCTACAATCTTATAAATTTTATATTTATGATATGTTTAACAAAAAAATCATTTTTTGATGAATTTGGATCATTTAACTGACAATCCTGGGTAAAGAATTATCAAGATATATATTACTCAGATAGATATACTGATAATAGGTTGTTTTCCTGCACAACAGAAACCTGTACAAAAAGGTACCATATTGTTTACATAGCAGCACGAAACATCTGGGTTTAGTTGGTGAGGCAGGAATTGACAAAAAAATTAGTCTCCAGGTTCACTCGGCATGCCTGGTGCATACTGCACTGCATACAAGCAACTGGCTTCCTAAATAAAAAGGTATTATTTGTGTGCTCAGTGTCCTCAGCAAGGGCAGGAAACTCAAAATGCATGCTTCCAGAAACACTACACTACACTTGGTATCACGGTTCCATAGCTGAGTATTGCTAAGTAAAAGACCTTTCAGTTGAAAGGGTCAGAGGTACAGTTATGTAACAACTGTGATGTGCACTGTAGTACAAAAAGGTTACAAGAGGGGAAGTCTGATATGCAGGCAACAAAGTTTTTCTGAATTAAGAAAATATCATCCTACTAGAACACTTGAGTCCAAATCCACAAGTGAAATGATGCAGAATTATAAGCCTAAATCCAAATCAAAAATCTTCAGAGGTACCACAAAACCCCTTAACAGCTACCAAATCCAAGCACCAAAAGCTACAGGAATGTGGATGATCGAAAATACTTCCACACCAGCAATGTCGCGGATCAGGTCCTACACACAAACACAGCTACCCCACAAAATTTAAAAGTTAGTCTTTAAAGAAAGAAAACCCTCTCACAACACTGTTTAAGCCAAGAGGTACTCATTAAGGACAGAAGTCCTATACCAATTCTCAAGCCATAAAAGTGGCCAATACACACTACAGGGAGAACTACGCGGGAGAACTTCCTACCCATGCGAGCTGTAGCCCTATCACCTACTGAAACTTTGTGAATGAGAAGAAAAGAATTAATAACTAATTGCGCTAGTCAGAGGACAGCATGACTTTGTAACTAAACATCCATCTACAACAGAGACAAAAATGAAGTTCTGGTTATTCTCTGAAAGGACTATTTGTAGTTTTCATCCAATCACTAATTAAGGTAATACATATTAAGCTGCCATAAGGAATGGGATCAGAACATTTGGATTGTTCTGAAACACATGGAAGCCAAGTTTAATGACTTGCAGGAGAAGAATGGAGCCCTGCTTTGGTTCTATGTGATCAAAGATTTTTCTCTCTTTTCTTTCTGCTTCCCTTCCATAAAAATAGTGACTTTTTTTTTGCAGTAGAAGTTTTACAAGAATTAATTACAAGTATTGTGAAGATTAAAAATACACCAGAGACATTAATCATTGCCACAGGTAATAACTCTTAAAGTGTGAGTTTAAGAAGAATGCCATGACTTGGAGAAAGTGGTAACTATACTTTTAGAAAAGAAGATATTTCCCTCTTAAAGCCTTAATCACAGTTTTGTTATCAAAGAGATATTTAAATTTTTACAACTAAACACCAATCCCCCCTGGATTACAGAAAACCTGAATTTTTCTTCCTTTCTTCTGCTGTCGAGGAATATTTTCCCAAGATTTTCTCCAAGACTTCCTGAAATTACGCTCAAAACAAAACAGTTACATTGAGTAAAGTCTAGTTCTCTTTCTGCTGAACAAAATTGTATTGCTGAGAACTTAGCACTTGCTTTATTTTCCAAGAGAAAAACCACTTCTGAAATTAAGATGGACAGCTTTCGAAGTGCTACTTGTCCTTTGGATACTCCATTAAGGCAGGGGCTGGCCTGAATTAAAACAACAAAATATATTGTCACACACATAAGAAGGGAGAAAAAAAAAAAACAAACATACAAACAAATGAACCCATTCAATTTGTTAAAAAATATCCACTGTGGGATGGACATTTCTTTATCCATCATAGTTAGAGTTCTGGTTCTGACCAACTGCACTTTATATCAAGAAAAAGTTATTGTTTTGGATTGTGATGTTTGTCTTTATGCTTTGGGTTTCTTTGAGTCTGTCACCTGCCATATTATTTACTGCAAAGGCGTTCATAAAACAGAGATTACTATTCTACTCCAGATGCTACTTACATGCATCCACAATAGCTTGGGGAACCAGAAAAATAATTCTATTGGCATCTGACTCTGAGGGTGAAAAAGCAAAATGTCAAAAGATTTTTTTTATCCCAGGATGATCCCTCTTTCTCTAGGTTTCTTCAAATGACATTAAAACCAAGTCATGGTCTATCACAAGGCACATATGGTTCTAAACACTCAATCTCAAATCTTCACTGAAGATTTTGATTTCACTATCACATAAATTTTAAAATAGATCTTTTAAAAAGCAAGACTGTGATGCCTGTGGAGATCCAATTGTACTGTGTGCAACAGCAGATATAATCTCTCTTAAAACCAGCTTCTTTCTCAATGGCTATGTTGTGTGCCTTTTGAAAATATTTAGCTTTGAAACTTCTTTACAAAGTTTTGCTCAAATAATTTACCTGAAAAGAGGCATTTCCCCCCTGTATTGCCTTCCTTATATCTTTCAGTCCACCAAATAAGAGAGCACAAGGTGATACTGGCTAGAAAGGAATTTTGCCATCAATGGAAACAGTGAACAGAAACAAATGAAAGTCTGGAGCAGAATGTCTGAATACTCCAAATGAATCACTACAGACAAGTTTGTTATTTCAGAGGGATTGCAGAGACATTCAAAGAGATTCTTTCATCTTAAATCACACTATCATAGCCACTCAGCAGCATCATTGCCTTGATAAAAGTAAGCTTTTCCATTTCTGAGGAAAACTTGGCAGAATAGAAAAGCATGCAAGAGGATCTCATGAAAAGTTGATTTACATTACAGATGCATTAAAACAGGCATTTAATTCTTCTGCATATCTCAATTAGATATGTAATAAAGTGATTATTTAGTGCATGTCAAACTGTATTTTACAGTCTGCAATGCAGAACAATAAAATCTTAACAGTACCCAAACTGTAATCTCAGGATTTTTCTTAATTTGCTTTAGAAAAATATTATATTGATGAGAGTATATTGCAATATTATTGTATACAGCAACCTAAAATTATTAATCATAACTTTGTATTACGGAATGGGTCCCTTCTTGGCGAAATTTAGGAATTCTTCATTCCTTCTGTATTCCAGGGCAGTATCTTTATGAAATGCACCAGAGTAGAACATTGAACTGACAACTGAATTCCCTGATAAAAGTGGGTCATTTAGGCATAAGTGTTCTACAAAATTGAAAATTGACTAAATAAATGCAATTATGGTACATCTAGTAAGGATACAAGAATATTTATTTAGTATGTTTAAAATGCCTGGAAGGCCAATTTAAGTATTTAAACATCAGTAACATTATATAAGACAGACATTACCAATTTTAAAAAGTACACATATACACACACACACACACACTCCTCAAACAAACATCTCTTGGCTGCTGTAAAACTCTACAACATAGACTAAAGGAAGCAAAATACTCAACACTAGTTGAGTATTTTGAGTTCACAACCCAGCCTCAGGTATCAATAACACAAAATCAGTCACCCAGGCTTCTTCCACCTCCTAGCTAAACAGACTGGTATAGGCTGCTGGGCACAAATTTCCCAAGTATGAGTGAAGGAAAAGGGAAACAGCATTACTCATCTCCAGCAATTGAAACATACTCAGGTGTACACAAGCCATGCCTTCTCCAGTCTACATAGCATCATTGATTTCTCAAAGGCATTTCCATTTTTTCCAAAGGTATTTCCATTTTTAAAGGAGACTTCCAATTTTTAAGCATTATCTGTTTTAGTTCTCAATTTTGTTTCCTTGACATAGCAGAAGAGTTGGAGGTATTCTTACAGAAACTCAGAGATGCACAGGACATGCTGAAGATGACGACGATGCACCAGCATAAGTGCCAAACCTCAGAACCTGAGCAGTCAACTGAGGTGGCGTGACTCAAATGAGGAGTGCCAGTCTAACGAGGAGTCATGACTCACTGGAATTATTTTCAAAATTTTTAAACAGTTTGTTGACTGCTAAGGTTTTCTCAGTTGCAGTATAAACCTTCACAGCACACATTCAAGTCTGAAATGAAAATGAACTCACTTTTCCTAATTACCTTTCACAGATCCCCTCAGGTATGTTCACACAGTAGTCCCCACCTCCTCTTGACCTGCGGTCCAAGGAGGAGAGGCGAAAAACCACCAGTTCAAACTAAACTCTATTTTGGTCAATCAGCTTTCAGGAAAGGAAACAAACAGCAAAAAAATGAAAAGGTAAACATTTTGCCTTCACATAAGAGTGGGGAGGAAAGAAGATGAAAGCTCTAACAGCATTTGTCCTGGAATGAAAAAACGACAGCACCAGTTTCTGCATTTGCTATCAAAAAGACAAATGCTAAGCAGAGATACACTGCTAAATAAACTGTGAGGGTGAATTTGTCTAGAAAGAAAAAAAGGAAAAATGTGACTAGCAACTAGCAAGCCACAGTTGAAGCCCATTTATTTCTGACAAATTCAGAAGGGCTATTGGAGATCTAACAAATGTCCATGAACTGCAAGGCCCTAACCAGTTGGAAGGCTGACAAGGAAGGGAGCTAAAGCTGCCATCTGATTTGCATAAACCCACACATGAAAGGCAGCTCTGCAAGACATGAAGCCAATGAGCAAATGTTTTTTGTTTGCTTTTTTTTGGTGGAGAATCCCTGGCATGCTGACACAAAAAGCAGCCAAGCATGATGTCACATCAGACCATTGCTACCTCTTCCTTGGCCAATCCTGCTAGCTAATTGTAAAGCTCCTGGAGAAGGAAGAATGGCTCTGCTATTCTTGAAAGCAGTGCTAAATAACTTGCAAACAGCCTGAAGCAATAGTCGGGAGGGCCAAATCACAGCTACTTTTTCCATTAAAAAAACTGAAAGTAAAGGTTTCTAGCTATCAAAAATGTAACAGCATTTAATGTTCATTGTGAACAAATAAGAGATTAAAAATGCAAGGAGCTCGTGAGATTCGAATCTAAAAGCTTAACGACTCTTTGATATTTTGAGAAGAGTACACTGCATTCTACCAGCTGATGTAAATCAGACAAAAACAAAGAGCTAACTCTACCAATACACAAGGAAACTAGTGGGGAAACACATAATGCTAGAAGTCAAGCCAGTAGACTCCAGATCTACTTCACTCATTATTTTAACATGTTTTTAAGTTGTACTAGTATCTGTGCTGTAATTTATTTTGTAAATGTAATGAGGTCTTAATCGTAGACCTCATGACAGCATCCTCCCACTTTTTTTTTTTAAACACCTTGGAGAAGGAACAAGATAGTGATACTTCCAGATAATTATCTTATCCACAAATGAGCAGAAAGAACTGTTCCACTTCACCAGAAATAAAGCTCTTTATTTTCATTAACAACACACTTACATCTAATACTCTCTTGCTATACCAAAAGCAACTCCCTTGTTATACTAAGGCATCAGTAGATTACTTAAAGCCGCATAAAGATTAAAGCAAACCATGCAGACTAACAAGTCTTGGTCTTTAAATTCTGACTACATTTTACAGACTAATTTCCAATAACTTAAATAAGGTCTTGATTCTACTGTCTTGCTGAAGCATCTCAGTATGTCTATATAAAGCTTAACAAGTTTCTTTTGCAAAGTTGTAAATGTTGAAGGCACCTATATATTGACATAGCATCTTACAAACAAGTAAATGATTTTAAGTTTCAGACTGCATGTAAGTAACTTGAGCAAGCCATGATGACACTACACCTTTTCCAAAGCAAATTCAACTGGTTACTGTTTTACAGTCTAAACACATTTCTCTTCCTACGAAGAACAACAACAATCCACTTCACTTGTGCTTACAATCACCTCATATGCTTACGCTGAGGTTTCACAACGGCTTCAAGATGATGCAAGCACAACCTGTAACTGAGGACTGCTTCCAGGCCACCTCCAAGCCCGCAGCCCCTCCTTGGCACAGCTCAGGCACTCCCAGAGTGTCTTGTGCGGAGCTGAACCACAGAAAAGATCTAACACAGGATTTTCTTCCATTAAACGGGTAATGAAAATTCAACCACTGGGCTTGGGTTCCTGTTACATCTAACACTGCAGGGCAGTGTTCACAGACAGAGCCTGCACCTAGCCAAGCAATCTAATGGGAAGCTTCTCTTCCCTACATTCCCCATCTAAACAGTAATATTATACTGAATAATTCATATAGTTTGCTGGCTATATGATCTCCAGATTCATCAGCAGGGTGATGGGGAACAAAAATCACCTCTTTTGCCACAGATTAACAGATTAAATGAATGCAAACACATCCTTCATTAAACTGTTCAGTTTTGGAGGGGAACATCTGCATAAGCTACAGCAGCTTTTAGCTGTGTGCTACAAAGAAGCATTCCTTTTGGACTATCTATTCTTACAAACTGTGCATAGCAGTTTGTTTCAAGCGGGTAATTTTTTTTATAGAAATTAATTTTATAAAAATGAGGCATCAAATGCAACATAATTCAAACCCAAAAAGATAGCAAGGACCCTTCTTCACAGAAGTGGGATTAAGGAAATCAATGAAGTCCATTAAAAAAAAAAGAATTCTACTTATCTTTATGAATATGTCAGCATGCTACTTCAACCAAAATCAACATGATTCTCTAGTTAATCACACACTGTAGAACCTGCAAACTGTGTGCTGACAACAGTGCTCATCTGCACGTCCAGCTACTCATTTCCCCCTGCACTGTCTCCTTTGCTCAGCCAGGCCAGCTTTCTCAACGTTCACACTGTGACCTGGTTTTACAACCTAACAAGCACCCCAGCACCTTTGTGACAGATGATTTTAATGGACAGCAGCTCCCTTTACCTACAGCACAGCACAGCCACCTATGTGCTTGGAAAGGCAACAGAGAGATGGAAGGTGGTGCAGGGCTACCAAAGCCAACCCAACCAGCCATCATTTTGCACTGTGAAACCACACACTCCGCGACTCCTGAGAATAACAGCGTGTCTTTTGGTTACCTTTAGTTAGCTCTAGTTTGCCAAGTCTTATAGAGAAGTTCTTTGGGCATGTTTATATAGAGTTTGCATTCAAAGGCAAAAGCCTTTATGAAATAAGACACTTTACGAAAAGGTTAGATGCTCTAAACGGTTCCCCAGGGCTAAGTTCACAAAATAATACTAACACAAAGTTCTAACTCCTAGCTCAGAAAAAAATAATGGGGAATACTTTGCTAAGCATTTAATTCCTTGTAACATACTGTACTCCAAATCTGATTCCCCATGTATTAATACTGAATGAAAATTCATAGAAGGGAGGTGGATATCCTGAAAATGCTTAGTCATTTGGAAAGTACTTGAGAAAGAAAGAAAAGTGCCAGCATATACACCTACATCAGCAGCTCAGTTTTCTCAAATTCTATGCTATTTTAGTCTGGTATTACCTGACTGAAGAGCACACAGTGATGATTCAGTAATACTGCAAGAAGTACCATTTCAGGATAGGGGGATGGAATCACAACTGCATCCACAGAAAATGTAACAAAAAACAGTTTATCTAGAATCTGTTGGAGCAGAGCCATCTGCCAGCATGTAATACTATACTGAAGATACCAGAGCTGTAACTGATGATTGCACTAAATAACTAGCCAAAAAACTGAAAACACATCTAAACATGAAAGATTATATACATAGATATTTCTATCAGATATTAATCTACTCTCCTTTAGGCTACTCTTTGCCACATTGCACTGTAGTTCCACTTTTCCTCCCATTTTCTGAATCCCAAAGAACTGCCAGAAACAGATGGTGTGAAGACTTCTAATGCTTACAGCTCCGGCAGCAGCAGTTCTTATGTCATTTTTCCCTCCCTTAAGGCTAACCTCTATCCACAAGATTAGAAAGCAAACATCAACCACCAGCTACAGAGCCTAATCAATAACCAGGTCTCCATGGCCATGTCAATTGCCACTCTATTCGTGCATTTTCACACCACCCCTGTAACAACGTTTGCAATACTAAGATCCCTTTTTGGCAAAATATAAAACCCTTTTCAAATTAAAATATACATTAAGACATCCCTGCTTTACCATGCTTGGAGGTTGAAGTCACTTGGACAAATCTAAGACAAGCAAAGAGTCACAGGCGACATTTAATTTCAACAGCAGAAATATCTAAATGAGGCCTGGCAAACACAGTAACATATGGCTGTGAAGGGAATTCCTGTGTCATGTTCCTAGAATAGGAAACAACACTTGCAAAATCAGTGCTGGAGCAGCACCTTCTTTTCTCTGCCAAATGCAAAGGGAAGGTCTCTAAATAAACCTTGCACATCTACGCCCAAAAGCCAACTCACTTATACATCCTTCTGAGCATCATAGGAGTTATCTGTCTTCAGCTAAGCTAACAAGCCTTCAAAGACCCCTTGTATTGATGCACTCACTGCCTCCATAAAACCTGTCTGAAAACACGGAGTAATCTAACACAAAATAAACGACATAAAAGAATAGATGGCAAAAGAATGGATGTGGACAATAAAAGGAAGAGGACTGACAATATTTTAAGTCTGAGACTCTCCCTATTTGATTCACGTCTAAGAAGTCCCAACATAAACATCCTTGTTAATAGTTATTTTAAGATGCGCACAAACACCTTTTAGGCCTGTCCTGTCCTCAGGATCTTAGATTCCAACTACGTGCTCAGTAAACTAATAAGTTTTCCCCACGGGAAATCAGAAAGCTCTACGAAAACAAGGCACCAGACCGGTCCTGAAACACTTCCTTTCAGTCATTACCTCACACAGCTACTAGGTTAAGACCCACGTAGACCAAACGAGGTTGGAGGAGCAGCTGCGTAAACACTTCTTGAGCTGGGTCTCCTTCCCGGAGCTGCCACCGAGCCCCTTCGCCGCTCGCTCCACGCCACAAGGAGCACCCAGGCGAAGCACAACCGGCCTGGCATAGAGCTGTCAGAGGCCGCATCGCGCCCTCCTGCGCGGGGCCCCTTCGCTCCGCTGCCTTCCCCTCCGCGCGGCTCGTGGCTCCCAGCCCGGCCACGTTTCTCCGTCTCGTCGGGCCCCAACGGTCGTCCCAACCGCCACTTCCCTTCTCCTAATGGAGGGGGCCGCGTTGAGGAGGCCCCCGCGGGGACCCGCCGCACGCCAGAAAGTTTTAACAGGGCCGAGAAGCGGGGGACGCCCAGGGAAGCGGGGCCGCCCGCCCCGCCGTGCCTCTCTGCTGTTCGCGCGGAGCGGGACAGCCGCCCTGCGGCGCCGGCAGCCGCCTCCCGCACATAGCGGGGCGCGGATGGCGGCGCCTCCGCCGCCGGCCCCTCTAGCTCGCTCGCTCGCGCACTCACAGGCGACATAGGCGACGAAGGCGAGCCCCACGAGCAGCTTCATCCTCCTGCGGTTGATGGCGGTGAGCAGGCGCAGCAGCGGGCCCTTGCTCACCATGCCCGGCGGGAGCGGCACGCGCAGCGCCCGCCGCCACCCGCCACACGACACGGCGCGGCGCGGCCCCCCGCCCGCCAAGCGCCCGC
>VWPW01014234.1:280546-305076 GCA_013389825.1 Crypturellus undulatus
GGCGGCCGGCGGCGGCGGCGGCGCATGCGCAGGGGGCCACGCGCGCGGCGGCGGTTGGTTCTCGGCAGTGGCGGGCGTTGGTTCTCGGCGGTGGCGGCTGTTGGCGGCGTGGAGGGGTGCTGCGGCCGCCCTTGCGCTGCTCGCCTGCCTCCCCAGCGAGCCCCAAGGCACCCTTGCTCCATGTAGAAGAGAACGGCCCCCGCCGCAGCCTTCCGGGGCCTTGGGTGCTGTCAGGTGGGTTGGTGGGTGCAGGCGATGGGGCACCCATGCCGCACACCCGCCTGGCGTGTGATGCTGAGTGTGTGCCGAGCTGTGCTGGCCTCGTTTGAAATACTGTGTGTTTCCTGCCCCCCACGCTCCCCTTTGCTACGGTTGAATGAAGACTTGAGATTTTCTCTTACCTACGTTATTTCTGTTCAGGCTTAAGTTACTTCAGAGTGATTTACATTTCTGCAGCAATTTCTGTCTAAAGTTCTTGTGGCTTGTTAAAAGCTGCATGCTCACATTTAGAGTCTCTAGAGAGGCAACTATCTTGCATGTCAAAACATGCTTTTTTTTTTTTTTTCCAGTACTGTGCAACTACTTGAATGGAAACCTTCCTGCGTGACCCAGGCATCCCAATCAGTGGTACGAGCTTCGTGGCACTGCTGAATCGGAGTGTTCTTTCTCACATTCATCTCCTTGAGGAGAAGCCTGCAGGAACGAATGTTCTTGTATTGAATGACTAGTTTTAATAATGTAACATCAAGGCAGAGATAGAGCTGTTTACACTGAGGAGACTATGACCTCAGTCAAGCAAAGAGCCATGTAGTTAGCAGGAGTTAACTCCTTATTATGAGGAGTCAAAATATGTAAAAAGTTGGACAAATGTGTTCGCCTTCAAAGGAAACACGCAGGAAAGTCCAGTTCAATGTGACTAAATATCACACTTTAGCCCAGAGAGGGTAAGTTTTGTGACTTTATTCAGGCAGCCTTGAAACCCAGAGTTTCCTAACACCTAATCCTGTGCTTTAATTAAAAGGCTCCTCCTTTCCTCTTTACTTTTGTTCCCTTTGATTTGTACTTCACATACTTTGCCTATTTATTTCATTGCTTGTGGCGATGTGGGGAAAAATATAAGTGTGTCAATAAAAATATAATCATTTAAAACATAATTGAGCATCAAATTTATCTGAGAAGTAATCACTTGCATAGTAAGAATTTTTTACCTGGAGTCCATCAAAAAGCTACACATGAGCAGTGCTATACAAAAGCTGGATAATGTTGCTGGAATATTACTCCAACCGTTAATGAGGTGAGCCCTGGGGCTTGAACTCTGTTTTCATCTGAATTTGCTTAAATTGGATGGCAGAACATATTGTTAAATAATGGCATCCACAAACACAATACCTATTCTACAAGCCTTTAGGGGTAGGCAAGACATTTTTAGCAGTTGCTCTGCCCTAAATTAGGCTGCACAATCCACAGCTCTGGCAAGCTGCCTCCATGAGACACCTTTCTTGGTATGACAGTCAGACTAATCATACTGCAGAAACGGGTTGAGGCAGGATGCAACGTGTGGCGATGGAAAAAGGAGAAAAGGGGAGCAGGAAGCACCATGGAGCTTTGTGGAGAAGGAGAGTCGGGCTTGTGGGAGGCAGCGTGTCTGGGCCTCTTACAGGGCTGTTTGTCATCCTTGGCAGCAGGGCCAGCTGCTGTGTCCCTGTCACTCCCCAGTGCACCCAGAGCATGGCTGAATTAACAGAGGCTGCAGGAGGGCGGGCTTGTCTGTCTGGACTCAGTAACGGTAGGCATGTACATTGTAAGCAGTACCAGAGTCTGCAGGCACATGTTGGCCAACAGCAGGGATACTTATTTCACGATACAGCTGGTCACGTTCCCAATCTCATGCCAAGGACTGGCATCGGTAACAGAAGTGCTGGTGCGTAGTGGCTGCCTAATGTGCTGAGAGAGAGATGAAGAGAGATCATATGGACTTGAGTGCTGCCCATTACGAGTGTGTTATTGATCGAGAAGCAGACTTGTCTACCCAAACGATCAGCATGAACTTAGAATTATCGGTACCCCCACAATATATTTTCCCTTGATGCCTGACCTCATCAGAATTGTGCAGTTAGCCAGCTGCTTTTCCAGAAGCAGAGGAAAAAAAAGATCTACTGCATTATTTGCATGAGCTCCACGTTATGCCACATGAGGGAGACTTCTGCCACGTAGAAATATAGTTAAAATCCTGTCTTTCTGTCCCTGGCTTTCCACTTTGTGATGTGGGAAAGAGAAATGGACCTTCTGAGACCCAAGCATACAGAACTGTGTGCATGAGATAAGGCAGTGATATGCAAAGCCCTGAAAAAGGCACAAAGGAAAACCAGCCGTATGAACAGACACCTGTTTCCATACTACTGTCATCGCTCATAACTTTGGCCTCTGAGCTGGCCAAGGCCGAGTGTAGCCAAGATGCACAGTTGTGCAGGCCTTCCCTCACAATCCAGCTGCGTCCTACAGCTACTGGTACTCATGTGAAAGGATTTTTCAGGTACCTTTATCCTACTTCAGTAAATTCTCAGTTGTTTCTGTTGGGTAACACATGCCTACTGCATAGATATCACAATACGAAGCCCTAGATATTCTTGGAAAACTCATGGTCTTAGTGTATGCACAGATAGTAAATAATGTAAAAGACCTTTTAGAAAAGGTTTGAAATAAGAATATTTTTGGCTAGCTCTACTTTTAACAATGAATCACCACGAGGAGAAAAAGTAACACAAAAAAAGCATGAGTTAAAACTGGCAGTGTTTCTTTTCAGGGAAGGAATTTCCCTGAAATTTTGTTGTTGTTTTTGTTTTCGAAGTCTAATGAAAAGAGAACACACAGTTCTGGGAACAGAATCAATTCCTTCAACATTAGCATCTCAAAAGGAAAAAAAAACTTCTAAGTTCAAAGAGTTATTATTTGTCATTTTGGATGGTGATAGTGGTAAATAGTTTGAAATAGGCCTGGATCACAACTGTCCTAGCTACTGCATGAATGCAGAATGGAGACAATCCAAAACCTTGAGAGCAAGCAAAGTAAGAGACAAATCTTCCAGTGAATGTGAGCTAGCAAATAGATGGCAAAGCATAATATGGGAATGACTACTTAAATAAGAATTTGCAGGCATTAAGTTCATCTAGTCAATTATTTAATGATTTAGTCAGCTGTTACAAAGAATAAGCAAACAACTGTATTTTGGA
Organism: Crypturellus undulatus; assembly: GCA_013389825.1. Taxonomy (NCBI): domain Eukaryota; kingdom Metazoa; phylum Chordata; class Aves; order Tinamiformes; family Tinamidae; genus Crypturellus; species Crypturellus undulatus. Next base: position 283,777 of record VWPW01014234.1, read on the forward strand.
AATCTGTAGGTTGCCTACACTAGGCATCCCATAGGCATCATATGTGAGTAGCACAAGATTACTTCATTCTGTGGAAGCTGAGAAGAACATAGAATGAACATTTCCAATAACATGGAAATCTAGACCACAAAACTACCTGGAAAGCTGTCTTTAATGCTCCAGTTTGAAATTTATTTACTGAAGAGAAAAAAAAAAATCCTAAATCAGAAACTTCCATAGATTGGCTTGTAACATTATCTACATAGAGTACTTGTTCTTCATAATGCATTTTTCCTCTGAGGTAGCAGAAGAGAACCCGCTGAAAAGAGGTTTAGAGATGCTATTTCTATTATGAAAGTGCAGAAAGCGACATGCTGGGTTCTCTTGTGTTTGGGCCAGAATGGAGTAACAAAGGCTGTGGCTAAGTTACTGATTATAGAAACTTCAAGCTTGGAGTAGTTGAACCACAGTCCCATCTCCTCTGCAAAGTTCTTGTATCATCCATCAAAGAAGCAAGCTTAGTAGAGTAGGTCAGCGAGTTAATCATTCACTGGTGTTTTACATTTAATAATTTCCCCAAGTCCTTTGGAGGTTTTTAATTGGCATGGTGCCACCTGCAATACTTGAGAAATCAGTGACTTTGAACGGCTTTATTTAGGGTTGGATTCAGCCCAGATCATGTTAGAATTAATAGCTGGCTTGGGCCTTCTTTGTATTTTGGAATATATGTCTCTATTCCTCAGGATATTCCTGTCACAAAAAGTGAACAAGAATAAACCTATTTAGTTATAGGCTAAGCATATAAATGCGTGTAACATCTATGTGTTGTAGTTTCTGAGGGCTCTCAGTTAAAAGTAAATAAATAAAGGGCTTATGGTGGAAGGCTGTGTTGGCCACTGCAACACTGGCGACAGGAAAACCATTTTTCTTCTGCATATTTACTTGAAATAATGCTAGTTGAGTGTGACCTTAAGCCTCCTTAGCAGCATTTTTTATGAAGGATCTGCTTTTCCATTGCTCACACCAGCCTCAGAATTTTCAAGACACCTGAGTGATAGCGTTTTAGTGTAAGAGCAACATGAGGATTATCAGCCTATTTGTGAAGAAGCGGCTCAGGTCGGGCAAGTGGAGGATCAGGGCTGGAGAGCATACCTGCTCTGCAGTCTGAATCTAGCTATTCCTTTCTTTCCTCCTTTCTGAGGCGAAAGATACTTAGTGCTGTTCAACTACTCTAACTGCTGCCAATAAAGCAGGAAATAAAGTCATTAAAGGTGTTAGAGGACCTGTAAGGTTGAATTTACAAACAGACACCAGTCAGAGGAGTGACTAGCACAGCCCAGCTTAAATGTATTTGGAGAGCACCTAATCCCTAAGAAAGAACTCCTGATGTTTCATGTTACTCTTTTTCCACAAGTCTCCCGAGCTCTAGTGTGCATGACAGAGAGGTGAGGTGATTGACAGAAGAACACATAAGATCTAGGACACATAAGATCCTTATTTGCCCCCCACAGAAAAGTACTTTTCCTCGTGGGTGGAGTGCCGTAGAGATGTGCAGGAAGGGAGGGTGAGGATATAACCAGCACGAGGCTTGTGCTCACACACAGCGCAGAGAAGCCAGGCTAACTCTGAACATCCTGACTTAAGCACTGGAAACAGAACAGACATGTTAGTGCAGTGTGTTGCCAAGGTTAACGAGCTCTGTTCAGAAACTTAGCTACTGCTTCACAGTACTAGCATTAAATTGGCCAGTAGCCATATAAATAAATGCAGCGTTCAGTCAGGCTGCCAGGTGTGCCTTTTCCTCTCATTGTGCAAGTTTCACCTCTTTGATCTTTGTGGTGTTATAATTGCTACAATTCACCATTCACTGTGAGAGTGTTTCAGGGAAAATTAAATAAAATGGAGTTAAGAGGGCCTTAACTTCTAATGCAAAACAAACTGGAGACTTTTGGATATCATGAAGCAAACAAAACCACAGATCCAAATATTTTCCTTTGCTGTTGTTCCTTATGTTATACCTTTGTTCCGATCTTGGATACAGCTGGATGGATACAAAACTATGCAAATACCTTTGTATGAGGTGACTACAGTCATCTGAATACAAATATTCATGTGAATAAAGACTCTAATGAACACACTCCTGTGTAATCTTATTCTCTTCTGCAATTAGAGGCCTTAGAGGTATAGCCTATGGTCACAATAGTGTTACAGTATCAAATTTCTGTTTTGAAGTAAGGAGAATTAGGAATTTTCAGATAGGTTTTCCAGAAGGTAATGAGATTTAACCAAATAAACTTTTCTTCCTGCCTTCCAAATTTAATTTATGGTCTTGTATAAACAATAAATTTCCCCAGTGAATACTTGTTAAATGAATTTTCAAATTGTGTTGTAGCTCAGCAAGCAAGCAAACAAACCTAACAAAACCAACTTTTTTTGTTGTTGTTATGCAGAATATAAATTCATTGCTGGTATAAGAGGTGTGTCCATAGATTTCCAAATCATGTAAAAGTGAGAACTTTGGAGTATAAAAAATGTATATATATTCATTAAAAAAATCCTGATGATTCTTAGGTGCAAATTTATGCATTTTGCTTGTTATGGGAACTGAAGATTTAATAGTCATTGCTACAGTGCTCACTGAAAGCAAGAAATGAAAGACAATGAAGGTCTAATGTAAACAGAATTTGTACTATTAACATGAAAATAAATTATCAGAAAGTTATCTTGTTATTTTATTCCAATGCCTCCTGGGAATGTTTTATAAATGAACAAGTTTACAGTACCATGGGCTTCAGGCTTAACAGTTAGGCTAAGCCTGTTAGGCCAGCCCTGGAGTACCATATATTCTCACTGTCTTATTCAATCGTATCTTTTTTTCTTATAGAAGCAATACTTTGGGAGGAATGGTGAATAAGGCTGAAGCCAGTGCCAGAACATATACCTGAAACCCAGCTGAGAAATACTGTTAGATCCCAAAGTTTCAACATGTACATTGCTTTGAAGGATTTTGCAAAAGGTACAGAGAAAAGGCATGCTTATTATCAATAAAATTACATGTAGAGTTGGGGAAAGGATATAGATCATAAAAGCCTGGAAACCTCTTTCCTTGTGATACAGTGACTAGGTGTGAGCAGGTTCTTAAGCTCTAACCTGTTAAAAGATTCAGTGGTACTGGCAGTTTTAACAGATGCTCAGGTTTGCCCACCGCACACAGAGTGACTTCCCAAGCTAACTCTGCTGTGCTCCTAGAAGGCTACATACAATATATTAGCACAATAAGTCTCTTGACAGAGTAGCTTAAACTAGGTTCCTGAAGAGAATCCGCAGTATCAGAAAGATGAGTTGCTATAGACATTTTGCTCTATCAATGTGCTGTTGAAAGCTGTGATTTTTTTCAGCCTGTCTGTGTATATGTATATGTATATGTATACATCCTTGTGTAACTTTATGTCTCCCTGTCTTCCTGCTCCCCTATCTGGTCCTTAGCACTTTTTTAATCACTGTCTTGTTTCATCTCAGGTCTCAGGATATTAGGTTCCCTATAAATGTATTGGAAACAAGTGCATGAAAAGGTATAGGTTATGCTCAAATGTTATTAAGCAACAAAAAATCTATCTGGGAGAAAGATATATGAACACTGTGATTGTGAGAAAAAATTTAATCATAGCTCACAATTTATTAGGTATGAAACAATCCAACCATAAGACACAAATTCTTTGGAAATAAGGTTTCATTAGTTCTGCTCTTCCTGGAGTTACTAATGGTTCTGGCAAAACTTGAGAGGAAAGCAGGCAGTGCCAGCTTCTTGGGAAACAACTAATTGTGGCCCCAGAAGCAGAAAAATGTACAGGAGAAAATGAGGAGTTATATGGAACGGGGAAAGGTAAAAAAACTCAGTGTGTTGAAACTAGAAAGCTGTGCCCAAATATCTTAAAGCAAAAGCTTTAATTATCCATGTTTCTCTCAAAAAGTGTGAGAACAATGCCAGGTGATAACCATCTAAAGCAAAGCTGGGAGCTATTTATCTGCCCACACACCCAGTGCTCTCTTAGGAGCAGAGGAGGAAGGGTGTTGTCCACCTGCATGACATTGTAGGTGAGTTCAATGGCTCGGTGGTTCTGGTTATGCAGCCCCCAGTCTCACACAGAATGAACTAGAGACTCAGCCTACGCCTGCACATCATGCAGCCATCATTTCCAAAACCCAGCCAACCAGAGAGAAATTGCAAGTAAAAAACGTCTGTCAGGTCACACATTTGACCTCTGTGTGGCATTACTGCATGTCCTCAGACATTGCAAAGCATTTGAAAGGCATTACTCCCGTTTTCATTTTTTAAAGAACAAAATGACCATATCTAGAAATTAGAGTCCTGTTCTAAGGAAATTCCTGAGCATCTTTGTTATTTATTTCAATCTGTAAAGCAGTATAGACATGGGTTTTTAACACCTGAATTAATCTTGAGACACTATTAAAATCTGTGAAACATTTACAGGCTGCCCTGCAAACATTCTTCATATTAGTCTAGTTTTAGTGTAGGCTATGTTTATATGTTTATGGTCTAAAGTATTCTGTACGGTCTCTGAATAGAAATAGCTACGGCTAAACAAAAACTATATTCAAAATCCATCTGTCAAGGACTTCTGAAATGATGCACATGGTCATGCACTTAAAAAAAAATATATATGTTTTACCACCAGGGACAAAGAAACATCTTTTAAAAGTGATTGCTCTCTCTCTTGCACCTTCCATTTAGTTAAGATGCTATCGATAGGACAATTGTTCTTCACTGGGAACTGAAGAACCCCTAAAAGTAAATTCCTGACCTTTCTGACTGGTTTGATCTCGGACATAGAATTACTCTTACAGTGAAATAACTGATATAACAGCATAAAACCTTTGCTATTTCCCAGATTTCCTGTGCTATCTAGTACATCCCACAGACAGTTTTGGTAAATCCTATAGGTTCAAGTGCTCAAAGCTCCAGCTGGGGGCTGCTAAATGCAGGTGCTGAGGATGTCGTAGACAGGCAGTCAGGAAGGTCAGTAACCTGAAGATTTGTGTTTGGCAGCTGGCTTAGGTTTTCTCCCTCCCCCCCACATTGCTAAGCTAGGATGCTGGGCAAAGGGAGAAACAAATCAGGGCTATTTGTGTGACGAGTGAGGTACAGAACCCACACCTGCAAACAAGTGAGAATAGAGGGAGCACTAGGAAAAATTGGAATGGTTTGCGTTTTTAAAGTGGGCATCACACCCCCGCACCATATGCAGAGCGGATCTAACTAGACCCCTTAAAGGAGCTGGTAAAACTTGCACTGTGGTCTTGGATGAGGCGTTCCAGCTAGAGGGAAGACTATAAGGGATATGCCAAGGAAAGGGGTTCAGGTAGCCTTGCTGTATGCCCATGGGATGAGGATCACTACTGTTATAAATGCACCTTTCCCATCTCCTGGCTTGGAAACTCACAAGAGTATGGATGTTTGTTAGTTAAGTGCGGGGAAAAAAAGGCAGGCTAAAAGGAGAACAGGAAAATGTGTTTTGATATAATGGTTCTTTGTACTGTCTAGTTTATATTCACGATGCCTTAGTACACCATTTTCTATTTACAGGACTGAGTCTGTCCTTGGGTACTGCCTCCACCTCTGATGATAGGTTTTTTTCTTTTTTTCCTCCTTTTTTAATGGCTGTTACTATGTTCTTCAGCTGCTCAGGAGTTCGTTTTCTCCAGAGGTACATGTACTTCCTTTCTCAAACACTTTTTCTTTTTATACTATAAGAATAGCATGGGAGGGGAGAGTTCTGAATACAGGGAAGTAGCCAGTACAGAATGAATTAGCCAGTGCTGAATTTTATATATCCCTGCAGCAAAGCCAAAGCAAGCAGACTCTGCAGCTCAGATCTTTGACTCAAGCAGACTCTGCAGCTCAGATCTTTGACTTACCCGTTTAAATACTTCGCTTCTGACATTTTTGGTTTCATCATTTGAAATTAATCACTAGAAATAAGGCAAGGTTTTTTATTTTAATCCTTTTGATGTGTATGGTGTTTTCATTAGCTGAATGAAAAGGGAGATCTCCTCAATTTACAATTTAGAAGGTGAGTAATGCCTTTGGAACAAATTAATACAAGTCACTGAAAAAGTGTTTATGCCAGATTTTTTTAGACTGTACTAGTTTAATTTGCTTTGAGCCAGATCTCTTCTAGATTGCAATAGCCGAGCCTCCTCTGGCAGTAATGTAGGTATAAAAATAGGGTAATTATCATCTGGCCATCTAGTTTTCCAAATAAAACCTGGTGTAATGTTTTTTAAAACCTCCATCAGCAGAAGTGATCATATAGTTTATATAATTCTACCTAAACCTAGTAAAATTAAGGAAGTTCTATTTATAATATGCTGGCTCAATGCTTATTTTGGATACAAAAGTCATTCTTACTTAAGTTAGCAGTTTCCGCTATATTCATTTAATCCTGCAGGAAGAAGGAAGACAGGAGCTAACCAGTTGCAATTCGGAGTCAGATGTCTTGGTATTTAATACTTTGTCCCTCTTTCGGAATACACTTTTAGCAGTCTTTCCATTCCTTGTGAGACTAGTAGCAGCTGCATATACAAAACATGCCTTTTATGAGTGTGGGTCATTGCCAAGGCAGTAAGGAACCTTGCACAAGTAATCGGATGAATTCCTTGAGTTAAAAGAAAGTGAGTTTCAAAGACTAAATTCGTAAGAGTGATGTGTTATAAATGCAGTGCTAATATAATGATTAATCAGATGAACTGGTGCTGGGAATAGAGGGACAATGAATGTCAAAGCAGATTCTTGTCTGGCTATTCTGAGGGAAACTGCATCACTTCTATGCAGGACTTTCTCCTGTTGTTTGAAACAAACATTGAAAAAATCACCCTCTAAATCCAGAATTTCAGAGTCTCCTGGCCATTCAACTGAAAATTACATAAGCTGAATGTAAGTTTTGTCCTATTTGCTAACAACTATATCTGCAATTGGTATGTAAGTATGTCTTGGAACCTTCTTATAATCTGTTTCCTACTTTAGCTATTATTCTGTTGCAAGATTGAATGAGACCTAATGAGTTGAAAACTGTGAGTGGATCCTCTATAGTATTAGAGTAAATGAGTTGGTGTGATGTAAGGGGCACCCTTGAGAGTCCTCAGTCTGCTGAGAACATGACTTGCCTGATGCAAAAACTAGCAAATGGCTAATAGCTCATGGTTCAGATGGATTTTATCCTGAGCTGGCTGATTCTCCATGTGCATTACATAAAGAACTGTAGACACAGGAGTATAGATTCATATTTGGAGGTCAGATGTCCATTAGTCTCAGTGGAGCTGATTTTTTAGGCAATTCTAGGGCTCTCATTAGCTCTAACTCAAAGTGCCTACCAGGTTCCCAGAAGAACTGGATTTCTTCTAAACATCTTTCATTCTGCCTGGCCATTCTGCCTCCCTTTCCCTCTTGCACCAATCATTGTTCTGGGGCTATATCAAAAGTATCTTCCTCCTTGTTTCATGAAACAGAGGGAACAAAAGCAGCAACCTAAAATACCCTGTTGCTGGTTTTTGGAGTCCTAGTGAATTCTTTAGTGTAAGGACTATTTCTATATGTGGTTGTACAACAGCTAGCAAAATCACCATGATATAATTTAAATAGCAGAGGTGATCTCTGTAAGCCTCAAGTGTTGACTACTTTATATGCTTATGCAGTCTTTATAACAGACTTCATAACAAGTCTCTTATCTTAGTCCTTCATGAATTATTGCCTCTGAATTAATTTGGTAGTTCAGCTGTTATTCTCTGTTTACACAAAGCATATCTATCTGTCTGTCTCACATTCTGATCAACATTTTTTCATTTACAAGGGGTCTATTTGGTTTCAAATTCAAGAATCAAGGCTTATCTTGTTTTGATGATAAGAACGAATATTCTTTTTGTTTCATCTTCCACTGAGAAATGGGATGGACGTAACTTTCAAATGTTACCTGAACTGAACCAATCCTCATTCATTTTTAAATACAACCAGGTGACACTTTATTTTCCCATTTTTCTTAGATGGACAAACCTATGTGGTTTACACGGCTACTTACAGCTACATGCCTTTTTTTTTTTTGATAATAGAACAAATGAAACACACAGATTCATCACTATTTTTAAACTATCTTTCAAACTTGTTTCTAAGCACAGCTCTGCTCTTATTTCTTTCAAAAGTTCATCACCACATGGAAGAACATGTGTTGAATGCTGATTTGGAAGTTCAAAGGAGTGTCCAAAGCATATTCTACACCACAGCCTCCAAGTTTGCCTGCGTATGGCCTGGGCTTATGGCCAACAGGCCGTTCTAGGGCATCTTGCTGAGGAGAGCTTGTATGAAGAAAGGCTGCAGGTAAGGCTCCCCATTCCTTCTCTTGGAAGCTTCCATCCTTGTTCCAGTTGAGAAGGACGATAACCATGCTGTGTGCTGCTGAGCCTTCATAAGACCCTTGACTGATGTTTTCAAGAACAATTTAGCCGCCTAGAGCTAAATCTGCTTCTGACCTTGTCTGGGTTAGATGTTTCAGTGATTTATGAACAGTTACTGGATTACACTGGCCATGGAAGAGTATTTACCATAGAGAGTTTTAGTGATAGCAACTTTCTATCATTTCCATCATTAGCCAAAAATCACACAGAGCAAATCACCAGAGTAACAAACTTTTGCAAGCAGATCTTCAAGGGCAGAAATTTCCTTCTCATGCATCCAGTCTAAATTTCGTATCCATGTTCTGCCTATGGAGCTGGTATTGACCAAGGGGAATAAAAGCAGCAATACATTTGAGATAAAAGGAGAAAGAGAAAAACTGCAGTGCACAAAAAGAAATAAGCATTTTCCTTCCTTTTATTTGTGCTGGTAACAGTGCACTTTTTACAAAACTATCCAGAAACCTCACTCCATGTGTTGTGAGCCTTCCCCATTTGCCAAGAGGCTCTTACCTCTGGAACCATGTTATAGGAGCTTGGTGGCTAACTCAGCATGTTCCCATTGGTCTGGACTGCCTCCCATGACTACCTCAGCTCACGTCTCTCATGAGTGTGGCTAATAGCCTGTCTTCACAGCAGAGTTAATTCAATTGCAAACATGCACTTTTCCTTTTTCAAAGAGGCCTTTGACTGGGGGACACTGTGGGCCTAACCGACATGACTGTGTCCATAGAGATGTAGTCCTAGTCTAAGAGCATTAGGGATTGTTCCATGAATTCATTCATAAGGTGCTCTCTTCTGCTAGAGGCAGGAGATGCGGTCTGTGGTAGTAATATGAAAACAATGCTTTACATAAGTAGCTTCTGAGTAGTTACTCATTATTAATGCAGACAGTTCTGACAGCACAAGCAAACAGCATTTGGCAGAAAGAACTTAATAAGAATCTCATTAAGGAATTCAGTCTGCCAGCCAGCAAGTACTCTGTGGTGCACTGAACTGACTTCTCTGCCTCTCTGCCTCTTTTTTTTTGGCTGCTAAACATAAAAATGTCATTGTAAATTTATTTCTCCTCTTGATGTGTCTTACTAGTACCATACCACAGCTTATCAGAAGACTGATGTCAGCTTCTGGCAATCTATATTCTGTGTCAGTACCATAAGGAAAGAACAGAAAGACATGAAAAATATAGAATGAAAGTTAAACAAAGAAGTATAAGCTGGATAATATACAGGTTTAAAATGGAAGATTAGCTACACCAGCGTCTAGTTTGTCTGCATCCTTACTCAGTATAAATTAGTTGTTCATAACAGCTTCAGAACCCACATGATCGAAGCCTCTGAGACCCACCTGTCTGATGGACCTACGGTACGCTCCTGGATAGATGATGGTTTGGTGTGGATTGGCTGCATCAGTTTTGACTTAGTTCTTTTCCCTCCCATCCCAGTTCTTGCTGAAGTCTCCAAAATGAAGTCACCATTTTGGTCAAGCACCAAAAATATGGATGCCTTGAAAGGTATCTGTGGGTACATTTTGACTCAGTTCCCATGTACTTTTTACATGGAGAACACAAGTCAACATCGCTTTTCTTTCAGAATAATACAGAAAAGCTCAACTTTGTGAACTTGCCCTTAGCCCAGAGAGCTGTGATACAGAAACAGGCTTGGTCCTGTTCTTGTGAAACACTCTGAAGTGAGTACAAGTGAATTTTATCTCATGCCCTGTACCACAGCTGCAAAAATTAAAGGTTGTTCTTATATTTGCAAACAGTGACTTGTACAAGTGTTTTCCAGGTTATTAGCAGATGGTCTAACCATGATCCCTGGTGGAATCTCCTGTTACTTCTTTCACTCCCACCTATCGCGTGTCACAAAACTGAATGTATTTGAGCCCCATAGCTTTACCTTGGCCCTGAGACAGTAAAACATTTTTTTTATCAAAAGTTCAAATAGAATTTCTGTATCTATTGCTTTAGAAGGGTTAATTGACAAAATAACATTGTCATCTGGCACTCAGTCTGGAAAGGCAGAATACCATCCTGTGTGGCTGTGTAGAGATGTAAAACAACATAGTGCTTTGGCCTTGATCCAGGCTCATCTGGCTTTAGATTAGCAAGTCAGCATGTACCTACTATTTCACTAGAGGTGATCTGCAAAGCAGAACAATGTTTATCAAGACTCTTCAAAAAAAGAACAAACACAAAAAAGGAACAAAAGAACAAAGTTCACACTGTTCAAAAGAAAAAAAGAACTATGGTTGGAGAATGAGGAGCTCTTCCCAGCTTTTTTTTCATGCTTCACTTTTCAATCTCAGAATATCAGAGGCAGAAATCTTGTCTTTTGTAGCTTTGGTGAAAGATTTATCAAGTGTTTTGTTAAAAGAGTAGAAGTGTTGAGTGATTCACACAGATTGTATTCCTTGTGGTTAATTTAATTAAATAAGTGCCAACTAACTCTAATCAAACAAAAACGAATTGGACAACTAAAGTGTTACAAGCAGTCTGAATAATGATCTCATTTCTTTTATTTGATCAGTTGGGGTTCCTTGCTTTGCATTATGTCATAGCCCTGCCCTTTGTCCAACTCTGCATTGAGACTGTAAGGGAAAACTAGAACTGAAAGTAAAAAAGAAGCACTGAAAGTGCTGCTATTATATCTTGTGTTCTCTCTTAAGAGTGTTTCTTCTCTCTCCCTCTCCCTCTCCCTCTCCCTCTCCCATCCCCTTCCTTTCCCATTTCCCTTTCCCGTTTCCCGTTTCCCTTTCCCTTTCCCTTTGCCCTTTTTCTTCTTCAATATTTACAGGAAGAAAAGAAAGTAATATATTGATCCTGAGATAATTCTGGCTTTCCGACTTTGGTGCTGGTGATGTGGAACTGGGTGCTCCTTTCCTCACCTCCATATTTTTGTTTCCCCACCCCAACCTGATCTCTCTATATAAAGCCAGGGGCTAACTAAGCATGCCCTCACTCACATACATCTGGTATGCAAATATGAGCACAAGTTAACCATCTACCCCGTAAATAGGAGGCAACCCAGAGTCTGCTGAGCTCTCCTGCTTGGCACTGGCTGCATGTCAGAATCGCCTCTTGAGTAGGGGTGTCTCTTAATGTTACTCCTCAAGGTCGAGAGAGTCCTTGCCCACAACAGATCCTTGGTAAGTGACTAATAGTGCACTGATGCTTTGCAGAGTTTGCCAAGTTGCATCTCTGATTAATTGTGCACATAATCCTTTAGACATAAATGGCTGACCAAATCTGGGACCAGGATTGAATCCAGCCACCCCAGACTCGTCGAGGAGGGAGTTTGGAAAACAAGGGGGTCTATTTTCAACCTCACGACTCAATGGGAGGTCTTCTTCACAATTTTGTCTGACCTGCCCTCCATATAGTAAATAACCAAGGGTACCTTGCTATCAAATCTTGTTAAAAATGATTTATCTGCCATCAAACTTTGTTAAATCACTGTCCATCTCAATTAAACATTTTGCTGCTTCTATTATGAGTGAAGTGTATCACTCATCTGCAGCATGGTGTGTATGTGCATCTATGCTTGGGTGTTCATAGATTTTACTAGACAGCACAGTCAACCTCCATACTTACACCACAGGAAGCACATTTTGAAAAGTGACTTGTCCTGGCTAAAGAGATTTTCAGACAAGCACAGAACATCCTTAACTTGTTCTAGAATGCACAGCAATCCTATTAGCTGGCACCTCTTCTGAGTTGACTGTGGTGCAGTGGCATTCCTCTTAAAATGATATCCAAACTCCATTCAGGTTTGTCCTACTGATTTCACTTTATGAAGCCATTAGGTTTGACTGCACTCATTTTGCACTAGGACTGATGATTTCACAGACTGTCAGTGCCTCATAGACACTGACTACCCCCAGAAACCCTCACTGAAGAGAGAACTGCTTATTCCAGCCTCAAGACTGAAGCAAAAAGGGCAAAGAAGGCCATACTGTACTCTTGTTCAGGTTACAATTCCTTCTGTCCATGACTACTCTGTCCTTGGCTATTCATAAGATTTTCAGCTCAAACGAGTGAGGTGTAACATGGCTTTAAGTGGCTTAGCTTGCTTTGGAGAACTAGGTTGTTGTAAAGCTGTTGTATATGCACTGAAAGAATTAATCCGGCTCTTTATGGAGTTGCAGTGTACCAGACGGGGAAGTGATCTGGTTGAAAATTAACTTTTTTAGGGAGTGAGAAATGTTATATGTAATACCTGGGGGCTGGCAGACAGCTGGAGTGATTCTTCTGCTGGAGGAGCTGCATTGTATCGGCCCTTGTTAAACTACAGTCTTAGTTTCAGGGTACTGGCCCTGTGAGCTTCATACATCCTCCAGACATAACTACAACTAAATATGACAATTCATCCAATTGCTGTTTTTATTCTTCTTGTGAACTTCCACAGTTTCATGATTTTAGTTCTCTATATTCTCTATTGTCTACATTGTGAACGATTAGGGTTAATAAGCAGCAATTAACCATGGGAAGTCTCATTTCAGATGACCAATGTCCATTTGGTCCAGAGAAGATGATGAGTGCTTTCTTCTAGATTAATCTTTCCCATGCTGTTGCTTTAGCAAAGCATTATATTTTATAAGTATTTCTTATGGGGAACAATGCTAATCAGAAGTTTCAAAAGTGACCATTAGCAGTACCTTTGGAATTTCGGGGATTTATGCATATTCCCAGATTTTTTTTTTATTGCTGTGGAAGAAGGCTATGTATTATTAAACTTTTTTTTTTTTTTTTCATTTCTTTATAGTCCTTCCTTCACTGAATTTCCTATCTCTGGAATTGCAGTAGTTGGAACAATTGTCATTTACTGATCCAGTTGCCATCCCGCCGAAGAGCAGAGTGACTTTGCAGGGAAGCAATGCTATGTGTACTAATAAGCATTAGTGGCACTCAGGAAATTGGGTCCTGTGAGTAGACTCTGCATGTTGCCAGCTCTCTCTGCCATTCAGCACTAATGAAGGAGCTGATGAACTCACTGCAGCTGACGACTGCTGCAGGAAAGGTTGCAAGGCTATGAATTAGGAAAGCAAATGCAGCACATTAAGGCTAATTGAGCAAGCTGATTCCTGTTGCGACTGTGATGTTGCTGCTTATGATAATGACACCTCTTCAGTTGCTGAAGCATTCCAGAGTTCTGGCATAGGAACAAATGACAATTTTGGAATAACATAATGTTTTGAAGTAGTGTTAATGTCAGCAATGACAGTACTGGTGACAAAGATGGAGGAGTAGTCTGCCAAGGGTGGTCAAAAGCTTCAGGTCTATTTCGTTGTGGAAAAAGGTGGATTGCCATCATTGTAGCCTGGCAAAAGGGGTTGGAAGGAACTCTGCTCCCTTCTTCTACCCTGTATACCTGAGAGTTATTTGCCTAATAACTGATGGAGATTCTCTTAGCTGTAGGCACTCTGTTCAGGTATTCCACCTGCCTTGCTGTTAGCTATTTATCCCTACTGTCTCAATTAATCTTACATGCTTAATCCCCTACGTCTTTCCTCATTCACTAGAAATGTGGAGAGCAGTTTTTTCTTTTTGTCTTGGCAATGGGTTTCACATATGTGTAGACAAGTATCGTGCTCTCATTCTTCTCTCCCATTGACTAAAAATTCTCAGTTCTTTAATCTTTTCTCACAAGTCTTTTAATACAGACTCATGATTATTTTTCTTATTTTCTGTTCCTGCCTTTTAAACAACTAAAATGACATGCTTCTGTGAAAAAAAAGGGGGGGAAAAGGATTATATTGCCACATCACAGGAATATCTAAATAACTAAACATTGATAGTTATCTAAATAACTAAATATCACAGGAATATCTAAATAACAATTCGTTTGATGATTTCTATGTCTGCTGACTGTGATCAGATCCATATCTGGAAGACCGCATGATTTCCAAACAAGATGAAGATGAAAAAGGTGATTTTAAATATGAACACCGTACTCTGACCCTGAGAGGGGCCTGAAATATTTCACACTTAGGTGAATAAGACTGTGCATCACCAATGGAAGATGAAAACTATATTGCCAGTGCATTCAGTTCTGCATAACATTTTTTCTTTCAAGCCTGGAACACCTCAGTCTTGCTTTGCTTTCCTTTGAACCAAATCTTTTCCCTTCAAGATCACTTTTGGATTCAGAAACTTCAACAAAGTCTATGTTAATGCCATTAACATAGTTTGGGGTGCAATACTGAGTCTCGATAGCATAGCCAGTCTCACAGCACTTCATGGTCTCATGCTACTGGATCAAAAAAGATAAAGTAAAAATCTTTATAGATTCCTGCCTGCAAAAGTTTCAGAGTGGAGGGAAAGTTCTCTTGCAAACCCCACTGAGTACTTCTGCAGAGAAAGCAGAGCTTCTGTTCTTGCTTTGTTTTATGAACAAATTAGGAGTACTCAAATGCTGATAAAGGGATCAGAGAAGCCCGGAAATGTGGGCATAGAGATATCCGTGTCCATGAAAATATTCTGTGTCTCTCTGTTCTATCCCTTCACCCAATCTCTCTCTCTAAGACGTCCAACAATACTGTTGCATTTTGTTGCATTTGTCCGTTATTCTTTATTTAGGTTTTTTTTTTTTTTTTTTCCGAGACATGAGACTGGGGAAAGACTCAGACAAATTTTTGAGTACGTCTTTTTTTTTTTTGTTTTTTNTTTTTTGCCGAGACATGAGACTGGTGAAAGACTCAGACATAGTTTTGAGTACGTCTTGTCTTTTGTAGATTGATGTGATGATTGATGTACAAGTTTCTATGAGTTTGATATTGGAACTCTACTACTAGAAGTATTTACTGTTTCTTTAAAAAGTGAACAGAGATTACTCTTTACCAAATTCTACCAGTACAGAGAAACACACATCTTGCCACAGACTGCAGCTCTGCTTGTTTTTCAGAAGTTTTTGAACTGTATGAGTATGAGGGAATGTATGGGGTCAGTCAAAAGTGATGGAGAGGATAATATTTGATATTCAAAGATTTTATAGTCACATCTTCCATCTTTCCTCCTCCCCCATGAGTCACATCCCACAGAAGATGTCTTCTCCTTCCTGGCCACAACTGACAGGAAGATTTGTAGTGTTCAGGTACACAAAAGCCAGGTCTTGAAGCATTTGGGAGCAAGGTGGCCCTCCTTGATTCAAATAAAACCCCAGTTGTGATCTATGCTGTCCCATCTTGATGAATATTCTCAAGTTACCCTGGAAGTACTCACTTGAGAGACGTGCTGGAAATGGAATCACACTTGGAATTCTGGTTGAAGGAAAAGAAGGACACTTGTAACAGAGGAATTCCTATGAGGCTTTACATTAGTTCTTGTGAAACAAAGTCTTTCTGGTTGCTGAAAGATTTATTTAACTTTCTATTTTTTCCTAAAATGTTTTCTTCCTTACTTATCTATTAACTTATATTTCTTAATATAAGATGGTGAGGGATAGTGGTGTAGTATGTTAGTTAAACTGAAAGGTTATCTTACATTCATAAATAGATAGTTTGAGAACATGCTGACTAAGAATGAGCTTTAAAATTTGAAAATATCTGCTTTTTCATACAGTAAGTGATAATAAAAAATAGTATTGAAGTAAAGACTTGCTGCTTTGTTACTAATTTCCACTTCAGTTTTCCAGCACATTTTACTGACCTGAATCAGAGAGGAGGCAAAGCAATAGATTCCACTTGCTGAGGCATCTTTCATATCCTGCTGTTTTCCAGGCGATATTCTCATGTGTTGCTTATAAATTAGTTTTATTGCTGGTGCTTTGCAGATAACAAGGAAGAAATTTTGAAAGCATAATTTCAACTACAGCTATGAAGAACTGATTATTCAAATAGTAGCAGTGATTATGAAAACAGGCACATATGAATTTTAATCCTTATTGTAGACCAGTGCTGTAGACTAGTTAAGAGCAAAATTGATGGAATGTTTTATATAAGCTAAAGAAAAATGCACCTTGAATACAACAGACAAAATGATTGCACAGGTCTAATAATACACTGTGATCCCACACTCATACAGAAGAGCAAGGAAGTCACAAAGTTGGACTTTGAGGTGCTGTCTCCAACATGGAAACTGAAATTTTGCAAACTCAAAATTTGGCATTTTGTTCAGTCAATATCTTAATAACAAACAACAGCTCTCCTGAGGTGTTCCAGAGGAAATGAAACAAAACCTGCTCTGTGGACTCAGTGCCCTGAGGAATGGATTCGTCTGGATTTCATTTCCAAGCTATGAAAAGATCTACTTTGTAGAGACCGAAAGTTCAGCCTAGAGAGAGTTCTCCTGTGACTGAAAAGTGATTTATTTCTTTTTTTAATGTGACAGACAAAATGGATGACATATGCAGGGAATAACCACTAAATCTTCTCAGCCAGGAGAACAATGACTACAGAATTATGCAGTCCTTGCAGATTCCATTTATTCTGCTTTTAAAGAAACTAGCAGAGCAGGTTTTTATCCAGACTGACATGTATAATTTCATGTATGTTGACAAATCCGTGTGAAAGCATATAGTTTAATTAGTTTTATTGTGGATTTGAATTGAATGCAATAGTGGCAGAAATATAAAGTAGCATTTCTGCAGTCCCTCTGCCAAAGTCCTCATTTTCACATGACTAATTTCCATTCTCACAAAACACAAAGAAAGACTGATACTCACATCAGAAAATTATATTTCAGTCTCCAACTAATCAACATGTTCCATGCTAATTCTCCTGATCTAAAGACAAGCAGAGTATATGACACATTATTTGACATTTGCTGAAGCAAGTTACAGGGATCTATGGCTGGATCTATGTTTTTTGTTCTGCTTTAATACAATAGGGAGGTTTTGGAGCAAATTCTCTCGTCTATCCCCAGCTGTGCATTGATTTATTTGGGCTGCAGAGTGGTTGGGTATGTGTAAACTAGACTTCTTTGGAAGGAAATTAAACCTGAAGCCATTTTCCAAGTGTGCATCAAGTGCACTCCAAACCTTAACAAAGACATAAAAGCCCGGATCAATGATTGGTCCTTTGGACAACTTCAGCCAAGGGATCTGAAGGAAAAGCCCTGCACCACCTGCTGTAGATCCAGATACAGGCAGCAGGTATGCAGATACAAGCAGTAATCGCTTCCTTGCACAGAGGTGCTCCTCGTACACCAAAGTACTTGCTAAAGTTGGCATTGCCCTTGAGCCTTCAGTTTCTATGAAGTATTTTCAACTCCTTCCTTCATTTATACCTCTTACGCTCCTCTTGCTTTCTTTTTTTTAACATAGACACCAGGACCATGCCATAACAGGACTTTTTTTTTTTACTGATTTGTTCTTGAAAACAAACCGGTGACCTGAACAAATTCTCCTGTTTTCAGTTTATGTATCTAAATGTAAGCTATGACCTTCCATCTTTTCCTTTGGTCTTTCCTGGGACATTTTTCTTATCATTTTCTCATCTGCGAGATGCCCATTCTCTTGTTAAGTGGAGTTGGATGAAGATGGAGAAGCTACTTCTGTATAAATTAGATTCCTCCCTTGTCTTATATTTCTAATGCCTTTTGCAGTAGCTGCTTTTCAGAAGTTCTTTGGGAATATTATTGCCAGAGACTCTCACTGGGTTACTCATGGAGTTTTAGCACAGTATATATTACAGTATAGCAAAGGCATAATTGAAGAAATGTTATTAAATGTTAATATGCCTGGAGTAAAACTGCAGCATGCCTTCATCTATGACCTTGAGTGTTTTGTATTTTTGCATCATCCATATATAGCTACAGTTTGCATACACAGTTTGTTCTCAAATCTATTGTACTGGTTTTGCTTCAGTCTCCCTCCCACACAATTTTTTTAGATCTTTAGACAATGCAGTTATGTGATAAAAGTTCACATAAATTCAAGGGAAAGCTGAACAAATAATCAGAATATAAATACAAAATGCTGGATATAGGGTGATACATAAGAGAAGTACTATATCTGCTCAGTCTCTTCCTACACTTTTTCTGGCATCTGTTTCTGGTCACTTGGGACCACTTCAGCCACCTTTATCTTTTGGTGGATGTACTAATTCCCACAACAGCAGCAGGCTCTCCCAGTGGTTATGAGCTGCAGATCTGCTCCCCTAAGTTTGACCTTCCTCACAAACCCAGGTAGTAATATGTCATTCCTCCTCCATTCTACTGAGTATTTCTAGAAAAAGCTTCCTGCCCTTTTCCACATTTCTTCAGAAGCAGGTAAGTGCTTTTCCTTGGAAGAGGTGTTCCCTGAGGAGGGAGGAGGAAGAGGAAGGTGCCTTCATCTAGTAATGGATGCCAGAATTAAAAATTTATATCCTGTGTGGCTGCTTTTTATCTCTTCTGAACATTTTTTTCCCTTAGATGCTCTGTAACCTGTTTATTTTGTGAAGGTGTAGGGGTACCAGGAGGTCACAGCCAAGTACTGATGCAGCCCCATGACAGACAGCTTGTTGAACCTGATACTGTTAAACTTGCTTTGCAAGTCTGGTTTGCTCTTGCAGCAGTAACTGGAAAGGGAGCAGAATATTTACAAACATGATTGAGCCTCCCTGTTCTGGAGATTTAGAAGTATACTGAGATTAGAAGAAAACTTCTTGTTTCTGTAGTGAAATGCAGCAAAATCTGGAAAACAAAACAAACACCTCAACGTAGGACCTACCTAAAAATGCCTGCTGAAGTTCCCCTTGTAGTCTAGGGAATGAGATACTGCGCTGCAGCTGTGACATGTCCTGCCTTGGCACAAGCCCCTGCGGGTACCTCTTCCCCCCGAGCAGCTGCCGTGGTGCCCATTGGAAAGAGCGAGAGCCGCTCGGCTCCCTCCTGCCCGGTCCTGCCAGGCCCTGGATCTGCCCGCAGGGAATTAGCTGCTGGTGTGAGCAGTTGGGAACTGGCAACTCCTGTCGTCTCTCGCACTGGGGATAATTCCAGGATTTCTTTGGAGAAATAATTGAGGTCAGTAATACAAAATCTGTGTCCCCATTAAGCCCGGCTAAGACTGGCTAAGAGTTTTTGGGATCAGCCCTGCAAGGGATTGAATAACGTGTCCCCATGTAAGCAAAATGGTTGAGAATGAGATTAACTTCATGCTGTGCAATTTCCCATCCTCCCAAGAGCTTTGCTGAACCAGTGCAACATCTTCATTTATGATAGCTTGTTTGGAGCTAGTATTGCAATTATCTAGAGCAGTATTACTATTATCTCTGCAGCAGAAACTTTCAGAAAACAGAACTTTCAGAAAATGGGCTGGTTTAGAGGTACTGCAATAGTTTAGGATTTATTTAGTGGACTACTGCTGAGCAAAGTACAATGTGACAATGTGAAGTACAATATTTATTCCTTTTAATCACGTAAGTTATGTTGGTTATGAACCTTTAATGACTCAAAATCCATTAGAAGTAAGCAGTGTGCAGTATAATTCTGGTTTTAGATCTGTTTAAAACTTGTTCCGGATATGATTTTCCCTTTGATGCCAACTTCATTACTATATATTTTAAAAAATTCAATCATATGATTGAATAGATTTAAAGTAGTAGCTTAAAAAGAAGGAATGAACAACATGAGTGAGAAAACACTTCAGGAAAAAAACTAAGTGACAAGTACTTATTTAGCAAAGTTTTTGATACTATTTTATGAAAAGCAGAATGTTGCCACACTTTACATATTGTTTCCGTGGTAATACTTCTGGATTTTCTTAGGTACACAGCTTTGCTACATGGGCTAATCTAAATCAAAATCTTAATTTTTATTTTTTGAAAAGGAGATTTTTGTGCGCATTCAACTGGTAATCTCCTTGAAGTGCAAGTGAGCAGTGATTTTGAGACAGTCTTAACTGAAAGCCATGAAATGTTCACTTTGGCTTCCGCATTTTTAAGATACAGAGAATGCTTAGCTTTATTATTTTGAATTGCCACTATTGTTAATTGTTTGCTCTGCTTAGATCTTGTGAACTCTCATTCCTTTTGCAGTAAGACAAATTCTATGACCATGACTAAAATGAACAATGGAGTTCATTTGCATATTTTGTTTACTTATATGCATATTAAAAAGTACACACGTACCCATACCTACATTCTCAGACATTTCCACATCATGAACAAATGCTTTATCTGGCAACTGTAATTTAATGGTGGCTGCTGGGATCTGCAAGATCCTGCCAAGGATAATTTTTGAATGTGCATTCACTAGCAAATATTAAATCCACATTTCATTTAGCAGACCAAGGATAACAATAAATTAATGGGCCAGTCACTTAAAATTTTTATCTTTTATGCTTTTATCTTTCAAACTATCGTACAGAATCAGTCAATCAGAAAGGTGTTTATGCATTAAAATGCAATACATGTAATTAAATGTTATTTTCTCTCTCACAAATGTACTTTTTCTCTCACAAACTGCGGTGTCTCTAGCAGCTTTAGCCGTGAGCTTGAGTGGCCTTGTGACAGCTAAGAGGGAGTCCGTTTCGCCCAGAAATTCCATGTCTTGGGATTGCAGATTTGACAGGAACGGGGCACAACTGCAACCAGAAAAGCTAAGAAATGGCAGCTTCGTGCTGAGCTGATTCTGCTTCTGAGAATACAAATCAGCACTCTCCTCCTCAGGGAAGGGGCTCTCTGCCACCCTCTCCTGGTGGCCGGGGCAATGTGCATCCAGGGAATGGGATCGTTTATGGAAGTGGTCATGCATCCTTGCGACAATTTGCCAAACCTCTCTTTGCCCAAAGAGGTGCACAAAGGGAAGAGAGGAGAGGGAGAAGGGAGGGGGGAGGGGAGGGGAGCGGAGGGGGGGGGGGAGGGGAGAGGAGAGGAGAGGAGGGGAGAGGGAGAAGAGAGAGGGGAGAGGAGGGGAGAGGGAGAAGAGAGAGGGGA
>VWPW01014234.1:305127-342040 GCA_013389825.1 Crypturellus undulatus
AGAGGAGAGGAGAGGAGAGGAGAGGAGAGGAGAGGAGAGGAGAGGAGAGGAGAGGAGAGGAGAGGAGAGGAGGCATCTCTAGAGCTGTGATGCCTGCAGTGAGGGTGTGAGCCCACCCAGCATCTTGGAGCTGGAGGCAGCTTTCCAGCTCATGCCACTCAAGCGAAAAGAGCAGACAAGTGAGAAAGAAAATGGGCATAACTGATGCATTTCAGGAATGTTTTCTTTCAGTGCAAAAGGCAAGGAACTGAGTTAAATTTGCCATAAAGGGAGGAGCAGTATTTATTCTTCCTTTATATATAGTAAGACTTTCCCCTTATTGACACTTCGTCTGTCTCCTATACAGATTTGGCCCTTGTAGCAGGGAATTACTACCTGAAGAGGGTGCTCTGAAGAGAGACTGAGTATCTCTCAAAGTTTATGAATGGGGATTCATTGGTGCTTGCAAATATTAAGGGGAACTGCTATGAAACTGGAAACTGGCAAGTTTTGCTGGCAATTCCATTGGCAGGAAAGCTGCACAGATGCTTTTCTAGAATTGAATACAATGAGTCTGTTCCATTACTAACTTTTGAGGGAGGGAGGCAGTGTGCATGCAGAGCAAAGAAACAGAGAAAATGACTTTTTGAGACATTATCTTAAGAAACCATCTTTCACTCAAGGATACTAGTTGTGTAGATCTCTTATGGTCTACAGATGACCAGCTGAAGGCCTCCCAGGTTTCTTCTCTAACAGGAGACACTGAATCTGGTCAGCTGGCTGGAGGCATCGGCAATACCTAGGAAGAGAGCAGGGTGATGTATTTGGGGACAAACCAAAGCATTGACTGAGCAGCTGTGTGAGGCACACCGACTGCAGAGCATGACAGAGTCTGGAGCACTGCACTGCCCAGCCCTATCAGCACTCTGTGGGGTAGAGGAGGGAACAGACTGTATGTCTTGTGCTCAGTATTCCCTTTTCATACTGTCTGGATTGCTCCTAAAAGAAATTCTTTTTTGCAGTAAGTATCCCGCACACTCCTACAGCTCAGGGCTTCCTTTGCAGGCAGAGGATGGGGTGCAGTTGCGTGAGTAGCCAATGTTTTTAAGGTGAGCAGCTCTGCCCCTCTGTAGACACGCAGATGAGCCATTGCAAAAGAAAGAAACCTAGTTCTTCCTGAGGCTGAGGACATTGTTGTAACTGTGTTTTGGACAGTGACAGCTGTCATACAATCAGCAAAGAAACGAACTTTTCCATGCTGTTCACAATGTAATAAGTATATGCTACCAGAATGTGGTTTTTCTGCCAATGACTGGCAGAAGCAAAGCTGTGACTAGGGCCCCATGGCATGTAAGTGCCAAGTAATACAGAAAAGCATTAAATGTTATTGACTGTGCTAAGTACCCTTGTACCACACAGACAAATAAACATAGGTTGTGCGATGGTACAGCCTTTTGAGGAGACTCCAGAGAGTCTGGATCATGAGAGTGAGTAAAAGTGGGGAAAAAAGCGTGTGTCATTCCTCAGTGAACTATAGTTGGCCTGAAAATGACATGATTGACTATAAAAAGATAAATACTCAAATGCACTGCAAGTTTTGAATAATTTCCTTTGGTAGCTTCAAACTTTCTGAGGACAACTATGCCAGGCAGATTTCCAGGATAACAGCTTGCCAGAAAGGCAGTTACTTACCTCCAGATTGCACATGATAATTTTCTTTCCTGAGGCATCAGAATATGACTTCAAGAGTCTAGGTAGTCGTGCTTTGACCTGGTCTGTAGTGCCTCTTTTTTCACCTCAGCTTGTAATTTCTAGAGAACTTAACAACTCCAGTTTCATTTGGAGATGGAGGAAGCAGCAGGGAGAGAAACCGGTGGATATGGCCCCATGGCAGCCTTAATAATTCAGTTCCCAAAGGGACACTGGTTATTTTTTCATTTTCTTTTTTTTTTTTTTTTCTTATTAACTCTTCAAAGGCACCACCCTCAGTCATCTCATTTAGGATGGACACTGCTGGCTAAGGAGACCCTCTTAACGAACACATAAGACACAAGACCCACAGTGGCCTGCTTTCCAGTGTCTGTTTCTGCACATCCCTTCCCTGCTTCCCACACGTTCCTATGAGATTTTTTTTGGTATCTGATAGCTCTCTATATAATAGCAAAATGCTCCTTTAATGGGAGCTTCAGACTCAAAATATGATTCCATAAGTCTTATTTCCCTAGGAAACAACACTAACATTATTTAGACCTTTTTCTAGTTTAAATAGTAGTTTAAAAGCTAATACCAATGAGAACATGGGTCAAGAAATACTGTGAAAACATCAGTCTTTGGGTATCTGAGGTGACCTTAGAATGATAGTTTACCTGCCTAATATCATACAGATTAGGTCATTGTGTTTTCATTTTGTTTCATTCCAGATCTTGCTGAGATGAAGCAGTTAGGTACTAAACCTAATGTCCATGGGGAGCCTAAAATAAACAGACCTCTGCTCATACGGACTTGGTTGCAGAACTCCCACCTTCTAATGCAATAAGGCATCTCATTGGCCTTAGAGCCACACCACAACCATCTAAAACACAAAATATAATCTGTGCAAAACCCGATGTATAGGGAAACAACAGAGAGATCTAAATGTGAAGACAAATAAGCAGAATTTGCAATTCAACACTTCACAGCAGCAATCAGGAATGAAATGCATAAATCCATCAGGGTGCTAAAAGAATTTTTTTTGTTTTCCATCTGGTATTCCTCACATAGTTTAGTAGTTTAAAATTCTGGGTGCTTCACTGAAACTCTAGTTTGCTTAGTAGGATCTGTGTATCATGTGTTGCTAGCACTGTATTGAATCTAATACCAGACAAGGGTGAAAAAGGAGAAGAGGGGTGTGGAGAGGAGGGGAGGGGACAGGTGCGAAGGAGGGGAACCATTTTCTAAAAGATCGGAGACTCACACACAGAATGTCCCTGGTTGCACTTTATGACATCTATTCTCTCGGCTCATTAGCCCCAGTGCTGGTGCTCTTGTATTTTGGGGTAGTTCACATAATTATTCAGTATATGACTTCTGCAGTCCTCATGTCTTTTAATCTCACTGCTCATGCCATTATCCTTTTTTGTTTTGAAAACCTTGGGAGGAAATCTGCATTATTTTATTTGAAAAAAAATATAAGCCTCAAAGTCATCTTTCAGGAAAGCCTACAGATGTGCATGGCACAGTCCCTTTCCTCTCCAGGCCGTGTTGCCAGTCAGTCAGGAGAATGCAGATCAAGGAGGCAAAAGTTCTGTGTCAGACTTGATTCAGAATTTGCATTTATCTTGTGTGGGCGTATGACAGTGGAAGCAGGTGTGGAGTAGATGAAAAGCACCATATGTTCCTGCGCCAGCATGTGCAGGTGAGGATGAGGGATATAAGCCCTGTACAAGCTACTCCCAAGGCCCTGTTTAGCCTCAGTATTAGCCACCAAAACTTCCCTGATGCACACAGCAATTCACATTGTCCTCTAGTTACTGGAAGTATAAATTCTGCTGCCAACCTAAACTCTGCCTAAAGGCTTTGTTTTCTCCAAATAATAATTTCTAGTTTATTTGCTTTGTCAAATGAATCTGCTTGCTATCTGATGGGTAGAACTTAAATATCACTTGAGTATTTGCAATTGATTTGAATATGTTTTATTCTAAGGTATTTGCACAACATCCCGAATGATGTGAAATAACTTTATAAGTCAGTAACATGACATCAAAATCTATTTTTGCCTGAGCTCTTGAGCACATTTTCAAAATCCCTACCTGAGTCAATCAGCTGCAATCACCCAGAGTACACATGAATGATTGATTTTGACATCTGGAATGGTATGGTTATTATAATACAGAATAAAGCACCTGTGCCATTCCTGCCTTAAATGGCTGTTAGGGTAATAACATAAACTAACGATCTGTCTATCTAACACAAATGGTTAATGTGAGCAGTTAAGCTTAATGGATTTTACAGTCAAAGCAGAATACTTTGCAAGGAGCAAGATGTATAAAAATCTTCATTCAAAATGCATAGCATCATCATCCTATATAAAGACCTAAATAATCATGATTCTCATTTTCAGCTAGCAGTACCCAGCACTGTATTTTGCATAATTAAGCTAGCAAAGGCTGTTATTTAAAGTTGTTCAGCTGCCATATGTACTAGTAACAGAAAGGCTTGCTGTAGTAAGAGCTCTAAGACTTAATAATAAATAACAAAAAGAAAGAAGTCCAAATCTTTGAGTGTAAATAGTTGCAGTCAACTCAGTGGAACTGTTCCTCATTTTTATCAGCTCAGCATATGGCTCATCACATTTGTACTCCTACTGAATACGAATAAGGCAGCAATTAGGGTTTAGCGAAAAGCATGTCAGTCTTTAGCAACTGAATCCAAGAATTTTGAGTCATCCTTTTTTGGCTAAGTAGGAAACAATGCATCTGCATTATATAAGGCTGTCTTATAACTACGGAATAAATGTCTCAGCCTTCATAATGGTTGGATCTGCTTCCTTGCAGTTCCCCAAATTTCAATCCTACTTTTGTGCTGCATTCAAAAGCACCCATTCTGTATCAGATTCATTCAATTTTTTTAGTGGTCTAGCCTTCACTCTTAGGTGCAAGAGTGTTATCTTTCTGGGTCAATATTTACAGCAGAGGCAGCTTAATTTACTTCACATTCCTGCATGTTCTAGATTGACTGAAAAACTGCACCAGAGTGGAAGCGACGAGAAGACTGCTTTTTTGTTTGTTTTAATATAAGACTTCTCTGTAGCAAAAAGTCAGTAACAGTAATAATAATGCTCTACAAAGTATGGTCAAAAGGCAATTTGAAAAATAATGGTTATAGAAAAAATGTCCCACCCATTACAGTCAAATAAGTATAGAGACGCTTTAGGCCTGAAGAAGTTGGCAGGATTGTGGCTTTCATGCTGTTTCAGTCAGTTATGCCTGTTGTTCTTTGGAGTGGGGAAGATGTTGTATATTCTCAGTTAATCCTTTTTGCTAACTGTGCTACAGTCTTCAGGCTGTACTTACATTTCAGAGAGGAAGAAATAATAAAACATTTAATAGGACTACTGAAATAAATAATAGAATAAAGAGGTATTTGCATGTCAAGAGATGTGGAACCCTAGGGCCCCTGCAGAATCAGCCAGAAATCTTAGAATGTAATTCCTCTAAAAACATTTTGAGCCAACTCTGCTTCAGAGGACCTTAAATAAGATGGAAAATGTTATTGATGCAAGTTGTAATGATGCAAGGCTGGGTAAGGTAACTTTTTACCTTACCCAGAAGGGTAAGGTTTCTTTTTAAAAAGAAAACTTTTTAAAGTTTTCTAGCTTCTCTTCCAGTTCCAACAGCCTGCATACCTAGGATCCATGCTAGTGAGGTCCTGGATCCTGCCAGCTTGGCTATCACACTTGACTCTTGGATCACCTTCCCTTGCAGAGCAGGCAGTTCTCGCTGCTTCCTGATACTGTCCAAACGCTCCAAATGAAAGTTAAGGGTTTTCCATGTAAGAGAAATAAGAAGAGATCTGATTTGGCAGAACAGAAGGATTCAAGTGAACTAGAAGTAACCAAATAGAAACTTGCTCAGCTGCTCTCACCCTGTTCCAGGGGTCTTCCAGGCAGACACTGGCCCTGTCTGGACTTTCCCAAGGGAAAAAAAAAAAAGAAAAAAAGAAAACAGGATCATCAAGTTATCTGTGTAACTGCAAAGAATCTACCCTCCCTGAACTCAGTGTTGACAGAGTCTAGCCTGCCTGCTGGGCTTATCTTTCTGCCAAAAGTAGTATCAGAACAAATATAGTTTTTTATCCGCACAGGCTGGCTGGAGCTTGGCATTCCGTGTGAAGGATTTCCTGTCTACCCCTCTCCTCCTGGTCAGGGCCTTCTGGCTTGTTGACAGGCAGACTGAGCAAAATTTACTTTGCATATTCATCTAATGCTCTTCTCACAGTCTTTTAAAATGCCACCAACACTGCAAAGTGCTTGTTGTCACGGAGGGGTTATCACTTTAACAGGTGATCTGTTTGTCAGGATGATTTTTGCAGAAGAGACCACATATTTGGGGGAGCTGTTTGTCATTTTCTTTCCCCAGGCAGCAAGACCTGCATAAAAATGTTATCTTATTAAACAAATGTTTGGCAGGAAGCTCTGAAGAGAAGCTGTCTGGGAAGACTGCCCTGCCAACGTGTATTGCAGAATGTAACCATAAAGCTACCTTTCCTGCTTTTGCACATGAATAAGGGAAGGATTCACCTCAGCTGGACGTAGGCAGTTAAACTTAGTCAATCATCACAGCAATTAAAAATCATTTTAAGAAAAGTATCTAAAATAACCAGAAGGAGTTCCCCTGTGGACAGGCCAGTCTCTCTTTCTTGCCTTGAGGAAGTGTCTAGGCTGCCAGTTCAGCCCGATATCATTTTTCTAGATGAGGAAGTTAGGTGACAGTCCACTAGCTTATTCTAATTATTCTAATGTCATCCCATATTAGGTTCCGTAAGCTGCTTCACCATTTTTTACTCCCTCAATTGGTTTTTCATCAAGTGAACTCTCAGCTTCTGAGACACACTGTGCAGTAGCCCATGCCTGCAAATTCCTGGATTTGCCATCACTGTTACCTTCTTGACCATGCCAGAGAATGACCAAAGAGAAGAGCAGCTAAGATCTGCAAGATCATGGCTTTCAAAAAACACATCGTTGTGCCTTTCACTGTGTCACAGACAAGGGAGTAAGCCCAGGCGAAGCTGCATAGCAGCCTTTTCTCAAATGAGGTGCCACTCTTCAGCTCCTGTTTAAGGGTCCCGGATCAGCTGCTTTCACCACTAAATCTCAGACTGTCTTTTCTCTGAATGTGTCCCCAACTTAAAAAACAACAACAACCAAGAAGTGGAGAGAAATCATGGTATCTCAGATACCACTGCACTCCATGAAAGGATAATTCATAGTGAGGGGACAGGAAGGTGGTGGGAAAACCCATAATTCTAACTAATTGGTTTAAGTTATGTAAACAGTATCTTTCCAATGCAGTATCTCTCCTGGCACTGCACAACTGTCATTACACACAGGGCTCAACACATGAAGCTTCTGCTTCTGTCATCTCTTTCTGTCATCAAAATATTGTTTTTTCCTTGCTTTTCTGGAACTGCATCATTTGACCATAAATGCAAAATATAAGAAGACTCTGTATTAACCAGAGTGGATTAATCTCAGTAATGGCTGGACATAAATGTGGGAGTTTCTGGCAATACGTTAAGCAGAAAAAGCACTGATGTTTTGCTATTGCTTCTGTAAAGTCTTTCAATTCATAGAATTTCTATTATGTGCAATAATTTTCATTTGAAATAATAACTTTTTCATTTCTTCTACATTCCCAGCATCTCCGAGATGTATCATGTAACCACTGGAGGAGCTGGGTCACTTTTATGGTGGTAACTATTCCAAACTCTGCCTTTAGTTTGTTTTGTTTTGTTTTTCCATGAAACATATAGAATTTCCAAAAAATCGGACTGGAATTTTCAAGAGTTCCCGAGGGAGCTGTATGCTGAATGCTCTGAAATACTGTGGGAGCTAGGCATCAGGATTCTGTAACGAATCTGAAAAACATCTTCCTAACATCTCGAGGTTACTCCTCTGCATTAGAAAAATGTCAGCGGAGGCAGCTTGAAGCGGGAGAGATGATAAGACTTATTTCAACACTTTTTCAAAACTCGCAGGACTTAAACATAAACCCACACTATTATGTCCAAACAGAACAATAACACTAACTGGTTTCTTGTTTTTATATCATTCCCAACCTCTCAACTATCCATAAGAAAGCAAGGGTCACAATTGCTGTTAATACATGTCAATTCAAAAGCTGATATATTTACATTGGTCTCTCAGCTTTTATTGCAAAGAGAGAAGAGCTATGTCAAAGTGTACTAAAGTCCATTGGAAAGGATCCTATAATCAGATTTATGGTATGTCTACTGAATTAAACAGAACAGATAATTAATGTAACCACTAACACCTGAACAGTTTTTTTTTGCTGAACTTCCAGATATGTCACTGTGCACAGAAACATCCATCCTGATTGAATCTCTCAAAGTTATGGCTGTTTGGTGTGATTGCAGATCGAAATTTCAGGACATTCTCTCTGTATCTTACAAAGTGGCATAGAATAGCTGCTGCAGGAAGTACATCAGTTCTGCTTTCTTTATTGGATATCATATTTTTAAATGTCTCCTACATATAATTTATCTTTGTTCTGAGGTGTGCAGGAAAATTATGACTTACTTCAGGATAGGGTACAAAAAGATGTTCAACAGAATCACTTCATCATTCATCTGAAAAGAAATCATATGTTATATTTCAGTATCATTTTTTTTAAACAGGATGACTGAACAGACATTTTCAGAAACAATGTGGTAAAAGGCTGACAAATTTGTGTGTCTGCCTCTTCGTAAATATTTGTATACCTACCTTCTTATTTACTTAAAAGTCATTTCACTTTCTAAAAGTGACAGGTATATGTTATTAAACTAATTTTTTTAGAGGTTTTACTTTGCCAAAATATACTTTTAGCTGAAAGGTGCAATAAGGCTGTGCAATGCAGTATGGTACCATTAATTCCCAGCTTTTGTAAACAGATTTTCTTGAAAAAAAAAAGAAATCTACATCTACAGGATCATACCTTCAACCAGTTGTTGGTGAGAATTTTAGTTATGACTAGAAAGTGTCTTTGTTTTATTCCTAATTTCTTAGATTTCAATTTCCTTTATCAATCACTTATTTTGTTTTGGTTCTTTTTAACATTTGATGTTAAAATATTCATAGTTACCATTCATAGTTACCTATGATATTTTTTATTTGTTTTACATAAGAAAAAAGCCTGCAAAATGTTGGCCAGCACTGAAGCAAAAATGAAGAAAAAAAATTAAGAAGCCTCACAACAATTACAATCCATATTTAAGACCTGCTAAAACTGTTGCCAAAAGCCTGCTGTTATTTATTATTGTTATTTATTATGTTATTTATTTGAGAAGCCCTTTCTGCTCTGCCTCAGCTAGGGGCCTCAGAAGCAAAGCCCAACAAGTAGGACTGTGGGTGCAGGGATCAGGGGCAGGAAGATGAGTTATCTTTCCATAAACAGACCTGACTGCTTTTAAATGATGTGGTTTTGTGCTTATTTATTTCATGGCTCAATCTGGTCTTTCCCTCTCCTTATTTTTTTTCCTTTTTTTTTTTTTTTTTAATCCTTGTGCTCTCATCCTGTCATTACTTTGCCAGTGCAGTCTGTAGAGTGAGGCAGTGTGTAGAGTGAGGCTCCGTCTCCCAGGGGTCATCATGCCTCTTTGTTGCTTCTAAGATGATATTTACTGAAATACCTTAGTCTATTGACCTCACAAACTATGCTCGTTATTTCTGCATCAGCAAAAATCTTATTCATAGACTCCTGAATAATATCTATAATAGGAAAAAAAAAGAAAAACAGCAAACCTTTTATTTTTATTATTATTTTTACATTAGAGGCGTAACTGAGGTGACAAGACCTTTTGGGAGTGACTACTTCTGAGTAGGCAGGAGACTGTTGGGCAGATGTTGTGGGAAGGCAGGAGATGAGCATGGTGAAGGCAGGACATATGGATTTGAAAAGAGGAGAGGAAAAGAGGAACATGTCACCCTGGATTTGAAGGTGGGTGCTTTGGCATGGCAGCAGGGAGAGGAAATGGAAGTGCCCAAGGAAATGAGGATCACAAGAAAACAGTAGAAAGGAAGAAAATAACGAAAATAAGGCAGAAAAGGAAATAAGACACCTTAAGTGTATCTCTGTCCTGCTACTGAAGTAAAGAAATCATGAAATATTCCCTACTTGCAACACCCTGCCTGTCCTGAGAAGACTGGTACTTTTTCTTGTACAGTTTTGAAGGTTGATGCTTTGAAATGAAGGCCAGGATTGGGAGCTGCTCCTGGGGAGGGCACACTTCAAGGAACACTTCTCGAAGGCAGCCGGCCTACCAAAAATCTCAGCAGAGCTGAAGCACTGAAGAATATTGCACAAAAACAAGCAACCAAATGACTCCAGGCAGGCACAGAACAAGTGTACTAATCCTGGTGCTTACTGACTAGTCATATCTCTGTTTCTAAAGATGCCATGAACCACTGATTTGCTCACTAAGTCTTATAAAAATAGTTGCAGAAATTAGTATATGCCTTGAAAATAACACAGCACACACTGAAGAGCAGGGTGCCACACAGACCTTGCCTGGAAAGCTGTCGGACTTGTCCCAGGGCTGGCGGGGAGGATCCGGTCTGCCTGTTGCTGGGCACAGGGAGTGATAGACACAAGCAACAGCGACTCATCCATCTTTGTCCTCAGCTGAAAATTTTTTCGTTTATCTGCAGATAAAAGTTGTCACCCATCAGTGCCATTGAGTAGGTTTTGGTAACAGTTTAGCTGCACACCAGGACTAAAGTCCTGCTTAGCATGTTTTTTCTCATTCTGTATCCTAATAATGCCTGTCATGATTCAATGTCTTAGATAAAATGTTCTCCAGCATGACCTACTTGCTCTCATGTGCTGTTACAAAAATCTTTTCCCTCTGTGCTCAAACATCAGCTGCTGCTCTTTTGGACAGTAAATTGGCTCTGCGCAGGCTGGCATGAATTAAGTTGGCCACTTGAAATGCTGACTGCTCATGTGGTGAGAATCAAGTAGAAACATACAGTCATACAGGACAGGGTCACCAGCTGGTATCTTCCTCACAGATGATATCTTAAAAGTAATCTGTTGGTATATGCAAGGCTGGACAGAAATAACATGTTAAATTCTATTTTACACAAATTATACACAGGTCAGTCCCATGTGCCTGGATTTCTACCAACCACTGCACTGAATTTCCTGCTTGATTCTAATATCTGTTTCAACTGAAAAGCTGGTGCTGGCTGTAGGTTTTTTTCTTACCTAGTTAAACTGTGCTTTAGAAAATGCTTGGAGAATATCTGGTATAACCAGTTAGGTTCAGTTCTGACAGAAATTGCTTCAAGGTATTTTAGAATAAAGCCTACTGAACTTTTAAAGCACCATTATTTATAAAGCCTTACCACAGAATAGAATAGGGCTTTGTAAAGCTCTGGCTTGGATTTTGAAAAGAAAATAGGACTTAAAAGAATGGTTTTAGATTTTAAAGAGTGGTAGTAAAACTCCTAATTGCTCACATCTTCTTTACTGCAAACAGCAAAAAACAAATAAATCCCCTGGTGGCTAATGGAGATTCTAGGAAAAGCTATTGGTTTCCTTGGGTATTTCCTCTAAACTCATAACTAGAGTATATTCATGTCCTTTCCTTCAAGTTAAAAGCTCACTACACAGAATACATAAAATTCTTCTTTCACAGAGAAAATACTGATCCTGGCTTTGTAACTTGTAATGATAAATTCAA
Source organism: Crypturellus undulatus (assembly GCA_013389825.1). NCBI lineage: Eukaryota > Metazoa > Chordata > Aves > Tinamiformes > Tinamidae > Crypturellus > Crypturellus undulatus. The sequence continues at coordinate 316,549 of VWPW01014234.1, forward strand.
AGTGAATCCAAGCTATGAGGGGTGTCACAGTTCTCATTAGGATTGATGAGAGCAAGGTGCAAATATCAAGGGAAGTGCAGACCAGTCCAAATTTGGATTTCATCTTGCCCAACAGGTTCTTTGAGCACTGTGATGAAAATTCATTCTGAAAAGCTTAATACTTTTCAGAGAGATGAAGTTTTTCAACTGCTTATAGTAGATGTCAGCAGAACTGGCATTAATTGGCTTGCTGCCACACTGATGAAATCCAGTGTATACATTTTTTTTCCTTTAAAAAACGAAGATCAGTAATACTCTTGTTTTCTGAAGCAAGTCAGGCAGCGACAAATCAGCTGATAGCTTCTTTTTTGGGGTTTCGTCTTAGGCTCAGTGACTTGGTGCCCTAGATTCTGTTGCTCTCCTTCCTGTTCCTCCTGGTTTTATTTTGCTGGCAGAAACTATTCCCAGCCAGCTTCCCTATGGAGTAAGAATGCCAGGTATAGTAATAAACAGAAGGACTGATGCCATAAACCACATATCTGTAGAGATCTTTCTTGGCTGTGCTGGTAGCCCCTTATTTTTGTTGAGAGGATTCCTTTCTTAAGCCCTGAGGGACCGTTTTTACGGGGGGCAGATTCCTTTACTCAGGGCTGCATTCAAGGTGACCCATGCATGTTTACCCTCTGTAGTTCAGCTGGATTTTTTAAAATGTTCGGGCACCTCCTGAGAGACCACCAGAGTGTCTGTTTGGGCTGCGTTAGCTACTCACATGCTTTTGGGTACGCAGGCCTCAGAGGCATGAAATACATGAAATAAAAGCAGCACTCTAGCGTAACTCGTACCTCAGTGCCACAGGAGCCAGCTGGAGAACGGCGCGGTACACTCCTAAAAGCAACAACCTGTATATCTCCGGGTTCCCAAGGCTGCTAACAGAGATAGAGTTTAAAGAGCGATAACAACCCAGGGCAGCTTTGGGCCTGTTTCTCCTCAGAGCGAGCAAGGTCACCGTGAGAACTCATGAGGAACGACACAACCCGCGCGTGCCGCCGCTGGCCCGCCCGACGCTTCACGTGGGCTGAGCACGGCAACCGCACGGGGAGCAGAGTTAAAATGTAAAATGGGAGCAGACGGTATTGCTGTCAGTGGAGAGCTAGCACTAGCGCAGCCTGCGAGCTGCCCTGCGCCACTTCAGAAATGATGGCATCAATGTGAACGCTCCCAGCAGCCAGAAGAGGGAAAGGGTTTATAGCTTGGCTTAATTTCTGTCAGTTAATGAGACCTACAGGGAATCTCTGCAGAGCAAAAAGCGCCTTGTTTTGCCGTGTTTGCTTTCTCATCCAGATTATTATGGGTCTCCAGCCACTCCATGATGACACTTCCCTCTTTCAGTCTTCGGCCTCTATCATTTCACGTTATAAATAAATAAGAAGAGAGACAGTTGGCAAAGTGCTTTTGGAAACTGCTGTTCCCCATGGAACTTGTTTGCTTCTCCTTGTTAGATACTTGGAGACTTTCTCTGTCACAGGAAACCCAGGGACTTAGGGCCAGCTTCTTTCAGCCCGGTGGTGACCCAGCTTCTGCTTCCATGCAGGGCACGTCTTCGATCAGCAGCCCCGCTAATACCCCCAGCACATACACACACTCCCGTGCCGAGGCAGCATGGTGCCTGGGGCAGAGTGTCATTTTTGTCCCAATAAGCTTATTTGAAAGGAAATCTGTGTTCACTGGACGGTGATATGGAGAATCCTCCCTGTCTAGTCCTTTAGGCAAACAGATATTAAGAAGGAAGGTTTGGTTCGATAAATAACGTTTACCCTCTTTTGCTGTCTTCTTGGGACAGGCATCCTTCTCTCGGTTCCTCCCTGGCCATGGCATATCCGTGTAGACTCGGTCTGAGACCTACGCACAAGGCTGCCAAATGGACTGAAGGCCGTGCAGGGTGACACGAGTACCCGCATGCTCAGAAACAGAAACAAGACCCCTGAGGACGAGCAGAAGCCTTAATCCCTCCTTGCTCATCAGTAATGTCAGGACACAGTGAGTACAAGAGGAGCCATTTCACTTGGGCATCATGTGGCTTTTCTTATTCAGAGACCTGGCAATGACATGCCAAGTAAGGACATGTACTTTGTCTTCAACTGACTGTGCACAGATAAATCTGTCCAAAGGCTGAGTGACACACACGGATTTCTTTTATTTGCCCCAGATTGCCGATACAGCAGCTGGGGAGCACTAGGGCTCACAGTTGCCTCCGTTGCGTTAGACTAAGTAGAGACGAACCACTCTGTTACGGTTAAGGTCATAAACACTGATGTACATTGATGGCTTGAATGCAGGAAATAAATACAGGGCTCAGCATGGCTGTACCTGCCTTCTGCTCACTTACATTTGCACAGCTGTTTGTGAAGGCTTGAAAGTTAGGAAATCGGCTTTTATCATAGCTGTAATTAAACGTCTGTAAAAAACTATGTGGACATGGTCTGATTTTGATGAGAAAACAGCTCACCAGTTCATGTAAGGACTGTGAGGAAACGGTTGGGAAGTGAGGTGCACAGGAGACAAAGATCTGGGTTCTGATCTAGAGAAGGAGGCAATGTGAGAGGAAAATGAAGAGAGTTGTGTAACTGGAGAGTGTTACAGGAGGACAGCACCATGCGAGTGTGCGTCGTAGCTAAAGAAAAAAAATCCTTCTGTTTATCTCATTTGTTTGAAAATGTTGTACCTATAAATTAGCGAACTTTCTGAAAAAGATTTTCATACTTCCTTTCAAAATGTTCTTCTGTCTCTGAATTCACTTCTGAAATTATACTGCTACGATTTACTTTTTTTTTTTTTCTCTCAGACCAGATGTTTAGGAAATCTTAACAAAAACAGTCTCTAAGGATACAAGGTCAATGTGACTTTACAGACAAAACTGTGTGAAGTTTTGCACTTTCACTTAGCCAGAATATTTTCAATCTATTTTTTTTCCGTGTCTAAATCATTTAAATTAGAAAACAGCTTACTGGAAATAGAAAATTGCAGAGGAAATTGCTTCTCAAATTTAATTTTTGACAGATTTAATCAAAAAGCTAATTAAAATGATATTTTGAGTCCAAACTATAATCTAAGTCCTGTAGTATTCACCCCATGGTTATCCCATATTAAGCTTTTTTTATTTTTCTCTTTATAAAATTTAGTAAAACACTTGGGAGAGGAGCCTGGAGTGAAGTTTCAAGTGAAATGTATTTTTTGAGGTGTTGGATTGAATTGTAAAAGTTTTTCTGTAATATCTTCTTCTTAATAGAGAATAGCTTCCTATTCCCTACAGTTCTTAAAAGTTTTTTAGTTATGTTTGCTTCATAAAATGTTTTGTATAAAATGAAATTGTGCATTCCATCCTTTTCAAATTATCATGCAGAAAGCAAACATTTTCAAAAAAGCACTTGTGTTCTAAGGTACCTTCTGTAGAACAGTTACTGATAAAGTGAGAAATATGTAATAAAGCTGTAAAAAAGCCTCTTTTAATATGAGAATGCATAAACCTTCAGTTTTCCAAACCGTTTACATTTTGCAAGGGGGGAAATGTAACCAGCTGAACCATAAGAGCACAGAATCATTCAAATTGGAAGAAACCTCTGGAGTCTTTAGTCCAACTTGCTGCTGAAAGCAGAAGCATGAGATCAGACTGGGTTTCTTAAGGCTCAGTAAAGCCAGGCCTTGAAAACCCCTTTCGGGTATTGCTTCATTGCCAAATTCAGTAGGAACATCTGATAAAGCACACAGCAATTTGTAGAAGTGATTGTTTCTCTTTACTTATTGCCTGCTGTACCCTGTCTGGTGCATTGAGTTTTGAGCTCCCAGAAGAGCTAGGATACTTCTAATCTAATATTTAAAGTTTTATTTTATTTGGACTAACTTTGAATTATTTAGCTTATCTAGATGAAACAACTCTGTTGTTTTCCCATGGAGACTGAATAGAGGGTTTTTTTTTCCTGATTTTTTTCTTAAATTGTATAATCTCTCATGTACTATAAGTAGATTATCAGGTTTGATTTTTCAGAGATGCTGATATATAAAGATATATGAGGCTTGACAGTTTTCCCTGTTGCTTGAAGTCAAAGATATTTTGTTATTGAACAAAGACTACTTTTCCCTTACACTGTTCATTCTTTAGCACAAGGAGGCTTCTTTTATTCAGATTCAGTTACGTAACTGTAATGTACATAAACAGTTTATTTTTCTGTATATTAAGACATATATAGAATGCACACTGACTTTTTAAACAGTTCCTACAGAATGCTAATACTGTAAATACTAGAAATCCTGAAGGTATTGGAAAGCTATACGGTATTGCATTAAAAAAGAAGTGCAAGCAAGCTGGGTGAGGGAATCCTTCTCATCTACTCAGCACTGGTAGGGCCGCATCTCAGTCCTGTGTCCCCTGAACCAGCTCCATGTCACAGGCAGTGTCCTTGCTGGGAGTGAGTCCAAGAGCTCATGTGGATGCAGTATGGACAGCAGGAGAACCAGGACTCTGCAGGGAAACAGAGATCCAGCAAGATGGTGGATATGCCAATAGGTTTTCCAGTGCACCTTTTTTTTTTCTTTTCTTTTTTTTTTTTTTTGAGGAGGGGAAGCAAAAGGGTAATGAAAGAGCTGCTGTTGTGAATACTTACTTTTTATTATACCCTGGCACATAGAACTGAAATGCTGTCCTTGAAAGCTAAGTTAAATTAACTTTCAAGTGTGAATTCAATGTACTGCAGCTATTGCTGATTATCTGTATGTGGTGACACACTTTCCCGGAGTAAAATGCCCATTTGTGTTTAGCTTAATTCAGTCTGAAAAGAAAAGGTCAAATAGGGAGAGAATGTAGTGTATTCCGAGAGTGGAATTGATTTGGAGGGGCAACATGAAATGTTGTGATAGGAAAGGTGCTAAAAACATCAAAAACAGCTAAAAGGGTTGATGCATTTGTAAAACCGTAATGTGCAAAGTGTGAAAAGAGACAAAAGAAAACCACGGCTGGCCGCTTTCTGTCACAGTGCTTTTATGGTCACCTGTGTCCATGTTAGGTGCTGGTTGTGACCCTTCCACATTGTCATAAGGGCACACAGAGAAGCCACAGATTCCCTTCTGGTGCATGTGTGGGGGAGGCAGAGTTTTGTCTTGATCACCTCAGCTCTTGGCTTCTTTCTGTCCAGCAATACACATGCTTTTTAAATTTATTTTTATTATTCTGGGATATTTTAGAGCTAGAAGATAATTCCTTTAGTAAAAAGATTGTTAAAATATTGAAGTGAATGTGTTTCCTTTATATGTTTGCTCTATAAATGAATCTGCTTCTACCTGATTAGGGTGACCAAACCATACCTTTCCTGTGAGTGCTTCCTGAATTCAGCTTCCCTCTTAGTTTTGATTAAAAATAAGCAACTTTTGTTTGCTTGTTTCTATTGACTAAAATATTTAAGAACTCCAGTGCCAAAATTTACACTGATAATACTCATTACTAAACCTTTCCTGAAAGCACACAAGTCTGCAAAATATTTGCCTCTGTATGAAGAAATATTTACCTTGAAGGGTGAGAAGAGAAGGGCATCAGAGTAATACTCAACAGAATATTCTTCTCTTGAAGAGAAGGGTGTCAGAGTAATATTCAACAGTTGATTAAACGTGTAATCAAAGACAAATGTTACAATGCTTCCAAAACCCTTTGCTTGACATAAAAAGGTGCAGTTTCCAGACATACATTTGCATCATTAGAAGTGGTTCTCCACAGCCACCTTTCTGAAGAATCCCCTGTTTGCTTTCAGACAGCACCTAGTGTGTATAGACCTAATGTGTAGTAGTAGTGTGTATAGACCTAAAAGTAGCGAAAAGCAGAGGTGTCTAAGTCCTACTCTCTGCAGAAGCAGAAGACAGACCTCTCTCCATCTCTCTGAGCCAAGGACTTGTTCTATTTTCAATGTCATTCAGTACACCCAAAGATCTGCTCCAGCAGCTGGGACTCACCTGAGCAGCCATGTCTTTGCTGATACCCTTTGCCCGTCTCCACTTTGAGCATCTCCTCTGTCCTGTAGTGGTTAAGTCAGAAGTTTCTGGCAGAGGGCTCCTAGCTTCTATGTCATATCAGATTCCCTAAACTAGGAAACACTGGAGTTTTGAAAAGGACAAGTCAGCTTAATGACTCAGACAGCTACGCTCAGAATAAAACACAACCCTTATAGACAGTGAAATACTAAAAATGGTAAGATTTAAACTAAGCTCCTAGGATGAAGACAGTAGGAATTATGTAGGATTTTTTTAACTAATGTTTTTTACTCATTTCTGTCTTCTGTTCTAGAACAGCAGGAGATTCTCTGCACTCCAACAGCAATCAAAAAAAAAAAATCTTTTTTGCTCTCATCTGTCACCGTTTTGTTAATAACTATCCCATGTAGCCCCTGCTTCCTCCCAGTAGGGGTCAGACAACGACCGCACTCGTTCACTGATGCCAGCAGCTGGGAAAGATGCTCTTGGAAATACCTGGAATATCTTGGAAATTGAAGAGAACAGAGAATTACCATTTTGTTATACAAATATTTGCTTGAAAAGATCCCTACTATTTTTAGATTTTTTTTGAGGGGGAGAGGGGTGGCGGGGAAGCTAGGGCGTTTTCCTTAGCTGTCAGACTACTAATAAATACACTTATCCTGAAATGTGCTTGAAAGCTGTTAATTCTCTTCCAGTGTTTAACTTGACTCATCAATCCCTAAATAAGTAAAAACTTCCTGTAGCAGAGGAAAAGCAAAGGTCTGACTGTAGGGACTGTACTAAGAAATTTTTAAAACAGTATTGCCAGGAATTGAAATAAAAAACATTTAAAAATTTTACACTTTCATATGTGGTATGCCAGCTATGATTGTATTTTTTAGTGAAGTTTGCTTCAAGGAGAAAAGTTGGCAATGAAGATATAGCAGCTAAATAATGAAAGCCTGTTATGGTATCTGGGAAAAGACCAGTGGGATGCAGTGCATATCTTTGGGCTTCTTTGTGCCTATTGCTGTTATTTCAATGGGAAAAAAAAAAAAAAAAGTAAAGATTCCAGTGAGTGGCCAGGCACCCATTGTGATAAGTCATGCACATACAACTATCCAAAGGCCATTTCTTTTTGTCCAGACGGCTCAAATCTGTAATCTGGACAACTCATGATGGGTGGAGTACTATGTGAATATGAAAACACAGGCAGTTTTTTAGAAATCATCTGCAGGCAAAGTCCCAGCAAAAGAATCCCTGGAGGTCATCTTCTCCAGCCTCCCAGCACCAACACTACAGCAGGTCAGCGTAATTTTAGGCAGCCAAATCTTGAAAACCTCCCAGGACAGAGATTTCATGGCCCTACTGGGCAACATGTTCCAGGACTGCACTGCTTTCCTAATGAAGATTTTCATAATGTTCAATTTGGACCTCCCACCTTGTGAAGTGGAATGGTCCATGCTCTTCTCACCTCATTCCCAGCAGCTGCAAGGCGTGTCTGAAGCCCTCATCTGGATCAGAACTTACCCACTTATGTTTAGTTTCCAATAAGTAGAATGGAGACAAGTGATTTAAAAGTTATGACTGTGAAGATGGTAGTTTCTGCTATGTGATTGACTGCTAATGTTGGTTCACATGATTATCTTTTTTACTGAATTGGACTCATTAAGATCCAAAAATACTATGAGGAAGAAAGTTAGAATCTTCAGAAGAGCCTTTTAGCTAGCAGAAAAGAGACAAGGAGTGAGAGGATGAGCCTGCAGACCTGATAAGAAGGAAGAGGAGAAGGGTAGACAAAACCCTTAGAGAGACATAACTCAGTAATCACCATCTTCTGTAGAAAGAAGAGGTACATGTCCACAAATTTATCTATAAAGGAAGGAAGGATCTCACTAAATGTAGTTAAGGAAAAAAACTGCATTACTTTATCTCTGCATAGCCCTGCTTCTTCAAAGGAATTACAAGCAAGTAAATCATTGCCACATTAGGCAAGAGTTTTAAATCAGGTATTAAAATTTACGTTGTAGACATTATCCATTTCTGAGAGGAAATTTTCTTGAGTTATTCCCATGCAAATGGACTGGTAGCTATTAAAAGTGATGTAAAGGTGCACTCAGCATCTCTTCTTTGAAGACTCTTAAGTTCCATGTAGTTATTACATTCTACAGACAATGAAATACTAGAACTGGTAAGCTTTAAACGGTAGACTAGAAACCGTAATGTGTTACTAAAGAGCTCATATTTACACAACTCATAACTTAACTGCCTAGGATTAGCGTTACTCGTTTCCTTCTGTCAAACAGGCAAGATAATACCAGGCACTGACTGACCATGTTGTTACAAGAAAAAATAATTAGATGTTACCAGTTACAAATGGTTCTTCTCTATATGAGAAACGCTGGCCTTATGGCCATTGGAACAAAATTATAGTACAAATCGTAATGTTATTAGGTAAGATGTATTCTAATTTCATCTTAAATTGCAGCATACCTGTGAGGGAAAAATTACCCATTCATTGAGAACAATCTTTTTATACCTACCATTATGCAATGCATAGTTAAAAAAAGATCACTCAAACACTCTCCCAAAGGAGGCATTTATTAATGTTGTGAACCCTGTTCAACCTGACCAGACCTTATAGAAATTTCAAGCAGAAGATGAGGCTGTACACCAGTACAGATTAGAGGTTGACCTGCTGGAAAGCAGCTCCGTGAAGAGATATTTGGGAGTCCCGGCTGACAACAGGTTAACCACGAGTCAGTAATGTGCCCTCGTGGCCAAGAAGGCCAATGTGTTCCTGGCTGCACCAGGAGGATAGCTGCCAGCAAGGAGGGGGAGGGGATCCTGCCTCTCTGCTCAGCAATGGTGAGGCCGCACCTGGAGTGTTGGGTGCAGTTCTGGGCTCCGCAGTACAAGAAGGACATTGAGCTTCTAGAGAGGGTGCCATGTAGAGTGACAAAGATGAACAAAGGACTGGAGCATCTATCATAAGAGGAAAGACTAAGTGAGCTGGACCTGTTTAGTCTGGAAAAGAGAAGACTGAGAGGAGATCTGATCAACATTCACAAGTACCCGAGGGGTGAATGTAGGGAGGATGGGGCCAATCTCTGCTCCGTGGTGGCCAGTTGACAAGGGATAATGGGTCCAAGTTGAAACACAGGAAGTTCCACCTCCATGTGAGGAAGAACTTCTCTCCTGTGAGGGTGACAGAGCCCTGGCACAGGCTGCCCAGAGAGGCTGTGGAGTCTCCTTCTCTGGAGATCTTCCAAACCCACCTGGACGCCACCCTGTGCCACGTGTTCTATGTGCCCCTGCTGGAGCAAGGGTATTGGACTAGATGATCTCTAAAGGTCCCTTCCATCCTCAACCATTCTGTGATTCTGTGATTCTGATTTGTGAGAAAGACTCATAAGCTCCATAAAGCTCAAAATACACTAGGAATAAGGGATAGCAAAGGATGCTGTGTGGCAAGTCTCAGAGAAATGTCTTCTGCCAGTTAAGCTCTTACTGGAATTCAGAATGAGACAAAATTGCTTGTCTCGCAGCAAGCCTCAAAATGGTAGCAATTCAGAGCGAGCGAGCAATACGAAACGTGCAACAAGGACAGAGAGTACCACTTCTCTGCCAGCGTAAGACCCTTAACTTAAGGGACTCTTAAAATTAGAAGCACTTTTTCAACACAAGTGTAAATAGGAACCGAAGTGGAGTGGTTCTTCAAAAACTCAAACAAGCTATGTCTCCATCCCTGGATATAAGCTCAGCCTGATAACTCAGCCCTCTCCAGCACCATGCAGCAGAGTCAGCTTGTAATCTAGCAGCATCCAGCATCACACCTTGGTTTGCAAACTGTATTCTCAGATTCTGGCTTTAGAGCTATCTCCTGGGCCTGCTGTGTCAGACTGTGCTATACCAGAACAGGCAGCCCTCACTCTCCTGGGCTCTTCTGGTCTTCAGGGTTCTCAGACGAGACCTCTATAAAAACTGATTTGAAATTAGGCATGTGACAAAATTCCTCAGCTGTATGACTGGCGACTCATAATCTCTGAGACTACTAAATCCCCTGTAAGGTTTTGTGCTGCATTATTCTTGCAAACTTGCCGAGATCCCTGAGGCAGCAGAGATCTTGAAGAAAAGATAGAACGCCTTGTGCACCACAGATTTGATTTATTTTTATGGCTTTGGGACATTTCTTCTGGATCCAGTGCATCTTGAGTACTATTGAAATGACTTTTAGAAGCTACATGCGTGCAGATTACGACCTGTAAAGGTTTTGTCAGTGTGTATTCGCAACACACTGTTAGTGTTTAACCAGCACATGAGGAAATGGTTTATGTGACTACAAGCATCACTCTATCCAGAAGATGCTGACAAGGTTGTCTTTGTAGGGAAATTCTTTGAGAGTGTGAGTGAAGTTGCCTGTGGAAGAGCATTTTTAGCACAGTGATGTTAATCATATTAAGCACAAAACTTTCTTTGCTGCTCATGTTTCATTTTGCAAAAAGAGATCTTCAAGAACTCTGCTTTTTGTCTCTGCTTTTTCTTTTTAATTCTGAGAAAGAAAATAGCCTCAACCCCTTGTGCTGACTGAGAGCTTCTTGACTGACATAATTGCTGACCCAGACCAACAATGTTCATTACAAAGGTAAAATTTAGATTGCTGTTTCTTTTGCTATTGAAAAAGCAATCACCTTTAAAACTCAGTCTTTTAAACTTCTGACAGGTGGATGCTCTGCAAGCCTTCCACAACAGCAATATCTTTTGGGAAGACTAACTGCCTGACAGTGGGAAAGGAATTAATTCTTCACAGGTTCCTGAAATGCATGTGTTTGCAAGGTTACAGTCTAAAAAAGGTAATGGATATATATACCACTTGGCTTTTCCTAATGCAGGTCTGCCGTCAAGCATTTTGACTCATTTACAGTATCTAGCAGAACAGAATTATAAATCCTTTATCACTGTGCTACTGGTCCAGTGAAGTGCAAGGTATGTTTATGCGTATTAAATTATAATTCTATACATAGAATTAGGATTGTGAAAACAGTATAGAGAAATATTAGATTTTAAAATACATAGTTCTCCTTCCAGTGATGCTCATTTTACTATGCATTTTTCAAGGCACCAAAACAAGATCAGAACATTACAGTATGTGCAGTCTGGCCTTTTGTACTTTTTACAGGCAGTAAAAGCAAGTTTCTAAGAAACCTAATACTATCATTTTTTCATTTTATTGGGAGAAATAGCTAATGGATAATTGTCAAGAAGGACCTCTCTGTTCTTTGGAAAAAATTAAAACAGGTTGTATTTCTAAAAAAAAAAAAACTTAAATCATTCTCCTTCTCAGATTTGAAATATCAGCTTTCACAATATACATGTTCTGGTAAAAAGAAAACACTAACTTCAGCTGATCAAGAAAAAAACAGCAGATGGGAACAAGTTATTTGACACTACAGATAAATTAAATGGGTAATAGTTCACAGACTAGTAGCACAAGGAGAAAAAAAGATCCTTTATGACTGAAAAAAATCCTGTAAGTACATAAAATGACACCACTGTGAAATTCTCTCTTTGCATAAACAAAACTAACAAACACCCCTGGTTTAGGATGGTGAATATATTTTACATGTACTTAATATTTACCTGACATTATTAGAATCAATTCCACTTCCTGCAAAAAATAAAAAAAAAAAAGGTAAGATACTTGGCATTTTGGCAATGTCCATATGGTTGCTATGTACACATTATAGCCTGTCTCTAACCCTGCAGTTCATGAAGAGTCTACAACAATGAGCACTAACAGAGGAGCTGGATTTTTCAGCCCAGTAGGCAAGCTTCCTTTTCTTTTGATTTTTATTTTGCCATCTGATCTAAATAATAGTTTCAATCCACACTGTCTTTCTTAATGTCAACTCTAGAAGCCTGTGGAGCTTCTGTCATCTCCTTTCTCCTGGTGTTTCAGTTGAGATTCACAAAATCTGAACAATATCAGCAATATTAATGAATGATAATCTGTAGGTAAAAATGATGCAATACTGTCATGGCTTTTCCTAGAAATGATAAATGTGTCAGCAGGTGAGCTGAGTATGTATCTTGAATATCTGAATATATATTTGTATGCTCAAGTTAAGCAGAATTACTGAGAACTCTGAAAACACTTTTTTTTGTATCATTTATACTTTACCCCTTAGATTCCGGTGACATGTGTTATCCCAAAGTTTTTTAAACATCAGACACTGAAGCTATAAGGAAGATTTAGACCATCATTTAACTCAATGAGGGTTTGGGCTTGATACCACCCCTGTGATTCCTGCTCCTTTGGTGTCCCACAGGCAGCTCGATCATTGCACAGAGGTGCTCAGTTTTGCAGATTTTCATTTGGAAGTTGTATAAATAATTGGGGTTTTCTGGGAACAATTAATTTCCATTTCTGAGGGTAGTCCATGATTTGGAACTCTTTGTCTTTTCTGGAATAGAACAAAGCTATTCCTTAATGCTCTTCAGGAGACAAAACTTTTTTTTAAAGACATTTAAAAACCATTTTTCTTTCAACTTGCCAGAGTTTTTTAAAGTTGGATTCAGTGTTGCAATTTAGGGCATCCCCAGAGGATGATTGAACCCACTCAGTTTAGGGACCTACCTTACCATGGATTGAACAGTTCTTGAAGGAATTTATCTGTCCCTATTAACTCTAGATAAGTAGATCAGTTTACATGTGAAATTTCAAAGTGGTAAAAGCCTCATGAGAAGAATACTACAAGCCTCATGAGAAGAATACTATCTATTGATATAATCTGGTAAGAATTATGAGATAACATAAACTTGAGCATTCAGAAGACTTCTAATATGAATGTCAGCCTATAGTTGTCTCGTGGCCGGTGTGAATGATGCTGAATAGGTCTTTAAGTTTCCTCCCTTCTTTCAGATATTCAGCTGTCAAACATCCCTTGTTCACTCAGGAAATAAGACTTTCCAATGTCAAATGCATAAAAAGCAAAACACAAATCTTTCCTTAGTTTGGTAAGAATCAGCAAGGTATCAGGAGGAGAAAATATATCAGACTAAACAGCTGGAGAGAAAGAGTAGAGATTGTTAGTACTTCTGTGTTTGCGGTTGTGCCCACAGGTTGCTAAGAACTTTTAAAGCAAAAGAGAGCTTAATATTTGCTCTCCACAATTCACAGAAAACTATCAACCAGTGAAGAAGAGAAGGTGAAGGGCTTCAAATAATGTAGATATCACTCTAGTAACTACACATAAACTGTAGAGAGCACTCTGGTGGATTTTGGAAACACGGAAGCTAAATACCCACATTCAAAACACTGTGCCTAAATCAAGTGAAGCAATGATGGTTGAGATGAGTAAGAAAACTTAAAATGTTAAAATCTGAAAGTGTCCTTTTTCCATTTTCAGGCACATCTAAGTAAGTCAGGCACATCTGTTGTCAGTGACAGGAAGAACTGTAAGTTATAAATACTTCAGGGCAAAACCATCTAGAAAGTTCATGCTCCAGCTTCTTGTATGTAGGAGAGACTATTTTTTCCTTTTAAAAATGCAATTCTGTAGACAGAGACAGAGGATCATAGAGGTAGAAGGGCAGAAGGCAGTTCAACAGTAGGAAGTTTTAGAAAGTATGTTTTATGTTAGGGAAGATGGAAGACTATAGACTAAGAAGAAAAGTAATTTGATCTTACCTTTTCCCCCCGCTAAAAATGTTTATGGGCAAGCTCTTTTCTCTTTATTTGCCAAAAGACAAAAAAAAAAAAAAAAAGGTTAGTTACAGGAAAACAGCCTTTATTCACACAAAAAACAGGTTTAATTTAAGAAGAATGGGTAGCTTCCTCCTACTGGAAGAAGTGAAGATGTTAGTGAATGGAGAATGACAGATTAATTGTCTATGAAGAACACACACACAAATACAGGTAAGTAGTATTTGTAGGACAAGAAAGGTTAAAGAAAAGGCAAAATGTAATGAGAAAAAATGCAATAGACAATAAAATGTGTTTCTATATAGTCTATGATTTTTAATATCCAATGACATTATGAATGTCATTGGTTCCAAATTTTATCTTTTCAATGACACCTAGTAGCTAAAGATCAGAAATCTTTCTTGATGAGCACATCCTAAAATAAATGTTCACAGAAATAATCTCCTTTCTCTCAAAAAGCTCACCATCATCAGAAACTTCCAATGAACAAAACACACCAAACATAAGCAAGTCTTGCCAAAGCAACCAGGGAAAGTAGCCTGCACAGTTAAGCAACTGTCTATCCAGATTAACCAAAATCCATGGACTCAACATATGTAGATTCCCCAAAGTATCCACCTACTCTGTGCAATCAATATACTGTGGAAAACTACAAGGGTATAAGCACCCTCTTACTTTGTATCCACACACATCCATAAATTAATGGATGCACTAAACAAAACAATACTTCTCAAGTGAAAGCACATATTGTACAAAATGGTTTCTTACCTTCTGATCCTAAAGGCAAATTTACTCAGTACATCCTCAGCCACAATACTACCATTTCATGAGATGTCCAAGATGTCTAAGGACTAGATTTTCATGCTTCTCATCGTCTTCATGAGAAGATATTTCCTGAAATTTCCTTCAGATTGATACAGCACCAGCTGCAACTTCCATGGGGTACAGTTCATCAGAAAAATAATACATTTTAATGAAGTAATCTGAAGAGAGTACCAGACAGTCCCTCTCAGGAAGCTTACTTTAAATGACTGAGTTCATAAGCCTGGTGCAGGGAGGACTGGAATCAACTACAAACAACCATACTCACAAAAGACAACTTTTCAATGGAATGAAATATTCTTGGCAGTATAAGCTTGCAAATTTCTTAATATTTCTTGAAGGCAAATGGAAAGGGGAATGTAGAGAATACTCACAAGGATCATAATTTAATGTGCATAATAAAAATGTATATCTCTGTAGAATCCGTCATTATTTTTCCACTACATTAGACAGCTTTCTGAATATAAAGAAAACACCAAAATCTTAAAAATGTCTAGCTTTAAAAACTGACATTGAAATGCTCTGCAGCATCATTTCTGTACTTCTATTGCTTGCTAATATACAATACATTATTGTGGGATAAATTCAGTCCCAGTGTAACTTGTTCAGTGTAAAAGAGATCTTTCCCAGAATAGCATGTAGTTCCATATGTGTCTATTATGGCAAAATTTTCTGCTGGAAGCTTGAGAGTGGCTCAGAGATTCTGTCTCTGGAAATGTACTTAAACCAGGAGAAAGCAAAATCAATTTCTAGAAATCCAAAGACCATGATGTTAAACAAACTTTACAGAACACTATTACAAAAACGTTATCACAGAAGAAGTTATCACAGCAGCATCCAAGGCAATGATGAATTGTATACAACTACGTAACAGTGGTTAATCTATACATCATTTCATATTTAATACCTGCCATTGGAAATGGAAACATTCTCTGATCTAAATTGGTTTCTTATATCTTATTCATTTCTTATAACTTATCTACCTTTCAGCATAAAAGAATATTTCCAAGATACATATTACCTCTCATACTATGTTCAGAGTCTTCTTTATGTAATATAAGTCTGTATATGATATCAACCTGGGAACTGAAAGCTGCAGAGCTACATAGCTTTTAATGAAAACACAGAAAGCATATGTTGTTCAGGAATCAGAGCTCACGTGTGGTGAAGCCTTCAGTGGCAGTTGGCCCTGGCTGGTGCATTCTTGCAGTCCCTTTCCAAAGCACTTGCAGCTGCTGCAGAATGGACTGTTTGTACCCAGGAGTCTACCAGAAATCAGAGTTACTCTCCAGCGAAGCTGTTTGTTTGGGAGAGGAAGTGGAAAGGGAACATGCAGCAGATGAGAGGGATAACGGAATTTGGGAAGGTTGCAGTGAGAGAACAGGGTGTTTTGAGGTCTTTTCTTCCTAAAAAAGAATTTCCTCCTCCCCTTCCTCCTTTAGCTTGACATTATATTACTACAGTGCTCTTAAATTGTGAGATACCATGCAGGATCACCCACATGGGAATATGGCAACCAGTCTAAGGACGAAGTAATCTCTCAGCAGTAGCATGTGAGATTCATGCTTTCTGTGGGGAACTAAAATTCCTAATGCCACTTTTTCATGTCTAAAGAAGATTGGATAATGTTCCTATTATTTGGTAAACTTAGTGCTAGACCAAGCAATTACTTGTAGTGCACAAGCTGGAATATGTTCTGTGTGTTGTGGTTTAAGATCTTCACTTTTCATTGTTTGTCCTATAGTAGGTTTTGAAGTATGAAATTTCTATTACCTATGGATTTAATTGTCCAATGTCCACTTACTCTGTACCCATCCATATTGAGTGTAAACCACAGATGTCTGAAAGAAGTCCCCAGTGTAGCCTGTAGTCATTATATATTCTTCTATAAAATTATTTCCTCCAGGTGGCAATTCACAACTCCCATACATAAAAAAAGCACAGGTGCTGGAAGATATAAACCAAAGTGAGATATCCTGATAAAAGTAATTTTGTGAAGCACTGAATTAAAAAAAGGACTGAATTTTCTGCAAGACTGAGTTTTCTGCTTACCCAGGTAGATGTATGTTTTTTACCTACCTTTCCTAATAATGTGTAGAGTTGCATTCAGTTGAATTATTGTTGCATTCAGAAGACCATAATGAAAGCATGGGAACCACATGATAATTAATGGACATTTATCTTGTAAAGGGCAAAGATTTCTGTCTTGAGAAGACTGTGAACTCTCCACATGGTTTCTGGCATTTAGGAAGAGAGGGTCTGGCTTCTTCTCTAGATTTCTCCACCAATCTCCTGGCCCTTCTCCAGCATCTCTTATTGAAGAGGCGAGAGGGTTTGCACAGTGAACTCAGTATAGTATGACAGTAGCTAGTGAGCATGTGAAGAGACATCATTATGATTTCCATAAATTGTAGAGTTGACTCTAGTGAGGCAAAAATAGGATTATGGAGCTTGCCTTCAGAAATACCTTTTCTCAACTTTTGTCTCTAATCTCAGCCTTTGGGAGAGCTGTGTTTCAGTTAGTGATGGTGTTTTGAGACTGGATCAGCTGTGATGAGGGAAGGGTCAGGGAGCTGAGCACGATAACCCTTGCCAGCCTCGGTAAGCAAACTGCGGTCACTTCTGTGGCCACAGGTTATGTCCATTATGGGTTTTAGCTGGATGTCTCCAGCAGTTGAACCCCAGGCTTTCTGCTAGGGTGCTGAGGGGCAGTCTGTCACAACCAGATGAGAAAGGTGGAGGGACTCTGCATTCATTCACCTGGGAAAGACACTTGTGTGTTCCTGGCATTTCCCCACAACTTCTGTTAAAACCCCGCGAAGAGCTCCTTGGACACCCCAAAGCTCTCATGTGTGTTCTCAGCCATCGACCCCTCTTCCTTAGCCAGCCTAGCCACTCTGATGGCCCTGGGGCTGTGCTGGCATAGCAGTTTGAGTTGTTGGACAAGGGATTGGGTTAAAACCACTCTGTTGGAGAGGGGAAATAAAGCCCTTTTTTACAGTGCTTTTGTTCAGCTGAGTGGTTCTACTGCTGTGGTTTGTCACGCAGCGCAGACAGGCGGTGTTGTGGGGCCGTGAAGAAGCGAGCAGCAGCAGCAGTTGATGGACAGCAGTGAATATGCTCACGGGATCGCAGCTACAATATTTTTACTAAGTCTGTCTGAGCTGCCGCGTGGTGCCTGCCAGAGTAACTGCAGCCCGAGCTCCCTGTGAGGCATCCTCATGTGAGCATCAAAGGTGCTTGCATCCACGGGCTGCTCCACACAGCAGCACAGGCTGTTGCTGTCAATGCTGCCCAGAAATGGGTCCTGGGGATATTTTTAATACAGTTAGTACTGGCTGGCAGGGCTAGCAGTGGTGCTGAGAGCCTGATGCACTACAGACTTGCTTACCTGCTAAATCTGCGCTGAAGCGATTTCAGTCCTAGCAGGGGCTAAAAGTGGCTTAATTAAAAACAGATCATAAGAGTTTTCTTTCTGTGCAGTCAAGACTCATTTTCCTTTGTGAGAAAGATGATAAGGAAGGTGTTTGTGTTCTTCCAGAGCACAAAACATTTTCAGGTCAGCCTGAAAACTCCCAAAAGAAAGCAGTTGAAGGGATAATGACAGCATAAGAGCAAAGAGGGTACAAGCTAAGAAAGGGCTGGAAGTAGTATAGTAAGTTCCAGTTTTGAACGTGACTATAGTTAATAGGACAGACTTTTATCATGACAGCTTTCATATCCTCACAAGCCTTCACCTTTTAGGCTTCAATTTACACCTTTTTTATATAGCTCCTATATAAATTAGGAGAAATTTTCTCCACCTAAACAGGCTAAGCTTGCAGAACCAACTATATTATCATATTGGTGTGCGGTATTAGTCACAGCTCACTTCCTCTTCCCTCCAGCTGTGGATAATTTGAAGGATAAATTTGACCCCTAATTTAATATTTTGGTAATGTCTTACACTTGAGAGAGAAGCAGCTAATATGCATATTCAGCCATTAGGCACTCAAATACCTAATATGGCCATACCATACTATATACACATATATACAGAGAGAGAGAGAATATATTTTGACCATATATATCGTGTGCAAGTGGGTGTGTGGTCAATGATTCGACAATTGTATGGAACGTGCAATGTTAGTTGTGCAGTTGCTGGTGGAATTGATTGCTACATGCATTTGTGGGGAGAAAAAAAATCCAGATCTCTAGCACTCTCTAAACCTTTTAGATAACAATTGTAAATGAGGATGCAAAATCCACTTACAAATTTGTATTGATAAATGAAGTGCTACTTAGGAATTAATTTGCTTTCATGTTTATGTCAGCACGTGTGTGAATTGCTGTACAAAATCAGTGAAAAAAAGTGTAGTCCTAATTATGAATAATGCAGCAGCTGGGAAACTTGGGTAGGTGCCAACAGAGGAGCTGATGTCATTTTCTTTTAAAAGCCAGATCAGTGGTTTTTGAATACAGCACATCTTTCTTGCACATTTTATAGTTCTGGAACTAGTTATGTCAAACTCATTCAAAACTTATGACTTGCATAAATGTTCATGAGAAGAATTGGAAAGTGGGGTTTTAAAGAACATGTTTAAAGTTAATTGCTTTAGGTTAGGTATCTCTGTGCAGAACATATAGCAATAAAAAAATAGAGGAATTACAGCGGCAAAGGTGTGTAACCACAAAAGGCGTTGGAGGGGCAGATTGATTACGCAAGGCAGTTCGAACACTCACATAAATTAGCTCAGTCTTTGATAGACAGAATTACAAATTTTGATCATAGCAAAGGCAAATACAACCATTTAGCCCTGAGTTACACAAAAGACTATGTCTCTTCATGTAAACCTCTGATTGTCTTTTTTTAAATCCAGTCTGGGAAGAATAATAAAAAAGCATTTTCAAAGAAGTAAATGCAATTTGTTGCTGTTTTTGAATAAATAAGCCACTAGCCTCATCATGTAGTTTTCCATTTCATAAAGCTTTCATAATTTTCTTGGGCCTATGGATTCCCAGGCTTGAGTACAGAAATCCTACTCAGTGATAGTTCAGAAAAGAGCCTAAACTTACAGGTCGGAAGCCACAGCAATCTGTGTGCCTACGAAGTCTTGTGAAATAGTAAAGGAAAGCAAAACACAGGGCAGAGTATATGACTTTGTTAGAGATTGCCACACGGAAGAGTAAAACCCAACTCAAGTTGGCTTCCGTGCGCCAGCCAAATAACAGCAGTAGCTTCAACCCCCTATGTATGTCGGATGGAAAACGATTTTCTGTAAACGCCTTCAACCTTAGGGGAAGCCACAGCCCTCTGTGTCCTTTCTCAGTCTTCCCTGCTTAGATCAGCAACAGTCCAGCCGTGACAGGGCACATCCGCTTGCACCAGGCCACCGAGCAGAGAGGGACCCAAAGGACAGGCACCGCTCGGAGAGCAGCTACAAGGCAGAAGGGGCAGAAGGATTTTCCTGCTTCTTTATAGTGAAAACAGAAGGCCTGGATGGGTAATATGCTCTTTGCTTGTGTCTCAGCAGGACTGACGGCACACTTTTTCAGTGCGGAGGGCATCTATTTGCAGGAGCAATACTAGATTTAAGAAAAGCAATTTGTCTGTTAATAACAAGATGATTTTTAAAATGTATGAGAAAGAGTAAGTTGAAATTCTCAGTACTCCATAAAGAGTGCAAAGTGCAGCATCAACAAAGCCATTTCAGTCTATGACCATTGCCGAGACAGTGATGAAACAGATCCAGAAAAGCCTGTTGGATTTTATTTTGGCTGATATGCGTAACAATTTCCAGTTCCATGCTGACTGAGTTTTTAGTGTTGGCAGTTATCAGGCAGATGTTTTCTTGTAAACTATGCAGATTGTGCAAGAAATCATAGTGAAAAATCACAGAAGAAAGAGGAATATGTTAACAGGAACCTTTTTATGCCTCTCTGTCAGCATTTCCCATATCAGCAAACATCTTTGTGGTATTTACCCAAACTATTTTGGCCTAGTTTATCATATTTAATTTTCAAACACTTTCAATGCAGAAGCTTGGATTGTGATTTTTTTTTATTAGCCAAGAAATAATAAATTCAATTAAAAGGAGTGCCTTGTTCTCATTTGCTAGTGGACTTCTGAGTCAAAAACACTTTCCTGCAGAGAATCTCATTCTAATATCACTAGGTCTAAGTTGCTTCCCCTTCAATTTCATTAAAGTTAGCCCTTTTGAATTCTGTCCATGTTCTCCCCTAGGATGAGCATTGGGCTTTTGCTCACTGTAAAGGGAATTCTGGAGACAGAGCTAACATAAACTTCGTGTAGCAAAAATTCCAAACAGAGGTATTGTTGGTTGAAAATTTTATTCATTTTTCTACACAAAGCTGTATGGCAGTGACATAAGATGCAAAATTTACTTTAAGTACACTGCAGCTGAGGTATATAAGCTCAACTGATATGGTAATCTATATGCATATATTAATATTAGTAAAAATACAAAATTGTCTATGCCCCTTTACCTTGTTTCCTTTAATCTCAAAATTGCTGGTTGGAATGTACAAATACTTGCATGTCTTCTTACCAGGTACAAATGGGTGCATAATTCTATATACATAGAATAGAATATGGGACAAACAATCTAACTGAACTAATAGAACACATAAATATGACAAACTCTGTACCTGCAATCAAAGTAACTCCTGGCAATTTTTATCTAACCAAGAGAGAATTGAACAAACACTCCAGATAATTGTGAGGTTTCTTAGATGATCCATTGTGCCTTTTTCTGTAAGACTTAGTCTAGTCAGTAGAAAACTACAGTGTTTCTTCTTTGTTGATTATTGCTACATCTACCGTGTGTTCAATTACGAAACAAAAAGGCAGCTGTTCTTGAAAAGCAGATCTAGTTTTGCCATGATTTTTTCTAAAGTTGGTGAGGGAGTTCTGCTTTTGTGCTTTGATGAAAATTTTCAAATATCTTCAGATTTTATATGCGTGTTTCTGTATGCGTGTGTGTGTGTGCAATATTACTTTCCCTTTTTGCATAGAATTTCCTCCTTATTCCTGGAACAGTCATTCCTACCATGTTTCTACCATTGCTACCAAGATAATAAAAGTCTCTGTGGAGCAGGGATAGTACAGGACTATACAGAAGAATAAGAACTGAAATCAGTGTACAGAGACTTAAATTCTTTCAATTCCTAGAAGCTTTGCAAGTTTTTTCAAATATGAAATAAATTCTCTGTAGAAGAGTGACCATTTCGCAATTAATTAAAATGCATTTTGTGGGCCGCCAGTGAGTTCATTTGCTAGTTTACTTGCCTCCAAAATAAAAAATAAAAAGCCTATAAAATGTAACTTCTTGATGTATTTTAAACCAAGAATATTCTAGATTTATGTTTTCCAGATGTGAAAAATTTGATCACTTTTAAAAGCCCAACACATCATATAAAAGTGAGGTCTACATAATAAACAGTCAGGGTTATCTGATAAAATTCTTCCAGCTTATGGAAAAGTACCAGGTGTACAGAACTGCAGCATAAGAAGATTATTGATCTGACTGTGCTTTTGCTTGCAAGGGGAAAAAATATCATATCTTTACAACTGCTTTTAAATACTATACATATGCATATATGTATATATGTTTATGTATGAGCATTTATTGTACCCATCAATACAGTTGGATAAATTAGAATCCTAGGCAAACTGAAGAGAGAAAAGAAGGATGTGAAGAAGGGAGAGGCAGGAGGAGAGAAACAGGAGAAGAAAGAGGAAAACACTTGGTTAGGTACAGGTTGTGAAAAATTCTCCAACATTGAGAGTGTGACAGATCATCTCCTGACAGATCCTACAATGATCCTCATATACCTGGAGATGGCTGTATGGATTTTCTTATGAAATGAAATTCATAATTACATTTATTTTCTAATCTATTTTCATGTATGGGAAATATTTTTGAAATTTTTTATACCTATAAAAATAAGGAATCATCATTGTCTTCTTGAATCAACATAAGAGAAAACAAGTGGAGCCCTTTGGGAAGATTTCATGGCATACTACATATTTTTCCTAACTAAGATTATCAATTGTCATGATGCTGAGCTGCAGCAAAGTACACTAACCTGTGAAAACAGAAAATATGGACTATATAAGGGTGGCCTTTTGTACGGGAAAAAAAAAAAAAAAAGGATCCCTGAGCTAAGAGATCCATGAATATTTAGATTTAGATTGTCAGGAAAAAACAAAAAAACAAAACAAAAAAAAAAAACAAAAAAAACAGGGTTATTACGGGGTTATTAAACTAGAATACTTGATGCTTGTTCTGTATGAATACTATTCCTAATGAAGAATAGCAAGAAGTGTGCTGAATTTGGGATTCAGAATTAATTGTTGCAGGGATCCTAACTGGAAGACTATTGTGCATCAAGGAATTAGTATAGACACAACAGTTAACCTGAGTAGGTGCAGGCCTGTGCTATGCTGCCCATTTCCCATGGCCACAGGGCAAACTTACTCAGCTAATCATAACAGAGGAGCCCGCAGGCAGCTCCCACGAGGCACCAGTGATTATGCCACCTGCATGTCCTACTCTTTATCTAAAAGAGAAGCAACATGTTCTCATGTGAACGTCCTTTTGCTTGACAGTAGCATGATGAATGGAATTTTTTTCTTCTATGAAATCCTATAAGAGCTCTAAAGACCAAAATGCTGATGAATGTCACCATGGGCAGGATCTGCACAGCACGCTGTGTGTCCCGACTGAGATGCCCGGCCAATGCTCTATCATCTCGGGATTCCCAGCATCAGAAGGGACGTAAGATTTAAATTCCTAATCCTTTATTCTACACCTGTGTTGTTTGAATATTTTGATGAAACATGGTATTATATGTAAAGATTAGAGCAGGTATTCTTTCTTACTGAGATTAAGAATAACCGGGCATCTGCACAAGCATAGCCAGTATGATCTCAGTAATAAAATGTCTTTTTGAAAAAAGAATGGCAATGTAGAAAAGCCTGCACAGGTGCCAGGCTGGTCCCACATGCAGATGTGGGGGCTGCTGCACAATTTTTGGCTTGGGTGACTTTTCTGCTGAGCTGGGAAAATGAGAAGGAGTTATGCGGATGTCTACCTCCAGCTGATACATTAATTTGTCCCCAAAAGTAAGGGATAGGAAAAGAAAAAAACAGGATTTGTGTTGTAGATGGTTGTTCTTAACATGTTTGAAATGAGTGTGGGAATGTTTTAACCAGAGAGAAGCATTACAAAACACTAATATGATCTGGGAAGAACTAGATCTGTGCACTAGAAAATGCTGGCAAATGGACCTGCTCCTGGCTGTGCTGTCCAGGGCCAGGGTGGGAAGTGTGTGATCCGTGGGCAGTGGGTACAAGGCAAAGGCTGTGGTCCTGGACTGTGGGACCATCAGTTTTGAATATGGTAAAGGGCAACCTCAGTGTAAGCAGACTGTGTGAGATTGCACCCAGGGTGAACTGCAGACCATTGCTGAAGCTTACTGGCAAAAAAGAGGGGAGACGCTAGGGCAATGGCTGATGTGACTGAGTGAGTGAGTATGAAGAAAAATCAAATAGGGTGAAAGCCCTAATCCTATTAAGCAGTCTCTCCAGCAGGAGAGTGTGTGTGTCAGTGTGCTGGACTATAGTGATGATAACTGCTGCGCTTCAGGGCAGCAGATGCAAGGAACAGCTAGTCAGGGTCTCCAGGGTTGGTGGGGTCCTCCCCAGAGATCCAGCATGCTATGCTGGTAACTCTTATGCCTTTAGGCACCCAGTGCATGGGTCTACCAGCTGGTCAGGATCCTTTGGGGCTTTGCTGGGCATTTTGTGTGCCTGTAACCACAGACGGGAGCTTTTGTGCAGGCAGAGATCTAGTGTGCGTGTGAGCGCAATCATTATGCCTAAACCTCACATCACAGCCAGGGCCAACCCTTAGCTGACTTAAAGGCCAGCTTGAACCAGTGTTTAAATGCAAGGGCAGCAGTAGGCTGCGAGGGGAGGAGGATTCCCTGTCTCTTGAAGTTTGTTCTGCTTGTGCTGTGACAGCTGGGAGCGTCCCAAAGACTGCTCCGGAGTGATGGCATGGGGGAGTTATCATTTCGCAAATGTACCCAAAATGTTACAGGATCAAACTGTATAGCTCACTTAAGGAATATGTTTAGAAGCATCTCAACTACTGAACCAGCAAACTGTACTGGGCATAGAGGAGCAAAAGCTGAAGAAAACAGGCTAAATTCAAGCTCCCTATACTTTGCTTGCTGGAAATTGGATAAACAGTTACATAACAAATATACATTTGCAAAAGAATGTCTTGTCCCATATAGGATGACTTTTAAGTGAGGAATCAAACTCTTGGATGTGTTGAAAAGTGTACCTTTGAGTGGAAAAAAGTACAAAGTGTAACTCTTATCATCCTATGAAAGAAAATAATATCCATCATTCATGGGGTGAGTGTTGAAAGGAAATATAATGGTAAAGATTTGCTTACTGGAATGATGAGCAGATGGAAGAGTTAAATGTTTGAGGTGTGGAAGACAAAGCTCCTGGAGAAGCGGTAGCTGTTGCACGCTGTTCTGCTGCAGAGGCTAATCATAAGAATGTGAGAAACAGATAGCAGCCCCAGGAGCAGAGCTATGAACAGCAAAAGACCTATAATGTGAAAAGTAAGAATTTTTAATTACTAAAAATCTTCACTAATTACTGTTATGAGATACCAGAAGGGGATGGAAAGCACCCCAAGATGTAGTAAAAATTTCTAATAATAAAGACAAATAAAGGTAAAGAAATTATTCAAACTGAAGCATTAGATGGATGCAACCAGGTATTCTTAAGGGAAATGGTTACAGCAGTCACAATTAAGGCAAACTATAACAAACTTGGTAGACCTTTTTGTTTTGTTTTTCAGAGTAAGCCTCTGAAGAACAACTTGAAAAGCAACAGCCAGAAACAGTAATAAAATCTGGGGGTTGAATCATACAATCATAGCTTAAAGTTGGAAGGGACCTCTAGAG
>VWPW01014247.1:0-46020 GCA_013389825.1 Crypturellus undulatus
CCTCCTCGCAGCTGCAAAGCGGAGTAATAGAGGCTGGAGTGGAGTGAAGATACCGTGGCCAAACTCTGTTGCACTCCCTGTGCTGGGCCAGTGGTAAGCCGCACAGTAGCTGTCCAATGGGAGATATATGATAAGATGTCCAGTGCTGAGCCAGCAAGGGTGGCAAATCACTCCTTTCGGATGAACTTTGCTTGAACTTTGCTCGTTATAAGCTCATTATAATGCCAAAGAACACCTCCATCCCAAAAGTTACCCACCTCTGAGGTATGACCACTCCTGACTGAGCATGCACCCTAAATTTTCGATTGACTGTACCTTTAAATGAAAGCGATGTTATAAACGGACAAATCCTCTGAGCCAATTGATTTGGATTTGCCAGTATGCTTTATTGTAAATAGCAAGCAAGCAGCGCTGGGCGGCCGGGGAGCCTCTGCTCCACCAACAGCGCGCAACTTATAGCCCGCGAAAATGCCTTTTTATTCCTTTCTTATCTCCATTTCTCGAAAGTTCTTCCTTTTCTCCGCATGTCCTTCCCAAAAGTTCCTCCTTTTCTGCGCACGTCCTTCCTTGTTACTAGGGGGTCTCCCGAGCCCCCCACTGGTCTTTTTGGTTGAAGGCTCCTCTTCTTCCTCAGTGAACTTTTTACCTTTCTGTTAGCGAGCATGCGCCCTTCAAACTTCTTTGTTTCAACCAGTTCACATAACCTTGAGCCCTCTATTACTACTTCAGCAGTTAGTTATGGCAACATTCTGTCTTCTGCTATCTCAGGGACTGCATTCTTATATTGCAGCATCATGTCTTTTGCTACCTCACGGATTACATCCTTGCTCACTACAGCGAGAAACTTTTTCACCAATCAATAACAATATTAAGTATGACTATAGTCACTCAAGCTCCACCTGAATGTAAAGAAAAAGCATAAAAGGTGAACTAAGGATGAGAAGCCGGAGGGAGAAGATTCCATCGTAAATCCTGGGTCAGTCAACGGGCTGATTCCCCTTTCCTCCCCTCAGTTTGGGACGCTGCCTGAGGAGACTTGAGATTGAGAGGCCTCTCCCATCTTCTGTGGTGAGTGATGATTGCACATTTGTACATCAGAGCTAGCTAAAACTCCACACTGTAGTAGCGAATTTCCTATACTGACATCTGAAACCTGCTTTGGAAATGTTGTATTTGAATAAACCATACTGTTTGTGAACTTGAGTACTTGTTTGGTGGGCGAGCGATCGGACCTACAGTTGACAGACTGTTCGTGAATCCGATACTGCCAGAGTCGAGCTTATAGTTTATCACACTATTTGGGAACTCGATTCATTCCTAGGAAGGCGATCGGACCTATGGTCCTCAGACTGTTCGTGAATCTGGTATTGCCAGAGTCGATCTTATAGTTGATCACACTATTTGGGAACTCGATTCACTCCTAGGAAGATGATAGGACCTACGGTCCTCAGACTGTTCATGAATCCAATACTGCCAGCATCGATCTTATAGTTGATCATACTATTTGGGAAGTCAATTTGCTCCTAGGAAAACGATTGGACCTACAGTCCACAGTCTGTGAATCCAATACTGATTTGATATCTTCTTCCCCCCCCCGCCCCCCACCACCACTACAGCTTTCAAACTGCAACATTTTCACAGGAGGCAGTGAGGAGGATGGGGCTGGCCTCTTTTCGGTGGTGGCCACCAACAGAACTAGAGGAAATGGCCGCAAACTAAAGCATCAAAAGTTCCACAGGACCTTAAGGAAAAATTTCTTGACAGTGAGGGTGACAGAGCACTGGAACAGGCTGCCCCGAGAGGTTGTGGAGTCTCCTTCTCTGGAAATCTTCAAGACCTGCTTGGATGAGGTCCTGTGCCACGTGCTCTAGGTGGCCCTGTGTGTGCAGAGAGGTTGGACTAGATGACCTCTAGAGGTCCCTTCCAACCTTAAGTATTCTATGATTCTATGGTTCTATGATTCTATGATCTTAGTCTTTTCTAAGCTTCCAGTTATTTAAATTTCCAGTTCTTGATGTCTTGTGAACATTTTCAAGTTGACCTACACCTGCTTTGAAGTATGTTGCCCAAACTATATATATATATATATATATTTTGTAATAGTATTTTGATTTATTTGCCATTTGTTTATTTACAACAGCATAATAGTGCTAGCGCTGCAAATTGTTATAACAGTTCTCTATTAGATCCCAATAATGTCCTAATAATAACTCTCCTTCGCGTAAGTTACCCAGTTTTATATATTTTTAAAATAGTTTCACTTAGAATATATTTCTGTAATTTCCACATTTTCTGACAGGTACTGACAGGTACTAACTGAACACAAAAGATAGAGTATATATATCTCCTTAGTTTTGAAAAAACTTTTTGTATTTTTTGTAGAAGGAAGTTACATTTAATGTGATTTTTTCCGCGTTACTCAGCTCCTTCTTAGTTAACCTTTCTTTTCTAAAACAGGCACTGGATTTATCTTTCTATATTCCCTCTTTCTCTTTGAATTCTTAGTGATAAGTGTAAATATTTTATTTAGTTCTCTAAGGAAGTGCACTGCAGTGACTTAATTGGGTCAAGAAAATATGAGGACATTTAAGTTACCTAAGCGCTATCTTACCAATTTTTGTATAGCTCAAACCATCTATTCACATGATATTAGTTAGCTATTAGATCACAGTGAAATATAATCTGATGAAAAGTACTCTTTCGATTTTTCAACTTCCTCAGCATAAGTATCAATA
Source organism: Crypturellus undulatus (assembly GCA_013389825.1). Lineage (NCBI taxonomy): Eukaryota > Metazoa > Chordata > Aves > Tinamiformes > Tinamidae > Crypturellus > Crypturellus undulatus. The sequence continues at coordinate 2,736 of VWPW01014247.1, forward strand.
CCTTGCTTTCTCCACTGTGTAATGAACTACCTTTTTTGTTGTTTGTCTTCTTCTGACTAATATACTATCAGAATGCCCTCTTGATTCTCTTTTGATGTCCTTGGCTTGAGGTACCTCATTTTGTGTCTGATTTTCTACTCTCTGTTCAATTAGTAATTCTAATTCTTTCATTAATTCAGCAAGTTCAGCAATTCTACTCCTTTAACCAAGCCTTTAGTGATTTAGCCAGCTATCCACTTTCTGCGTACTTTCTTTTTGAATCTGAGTTTGCTCAGGAGTCTACATGTTACTTCAGTGAATTTCATTATATATCCTATCTGTTCTCTTCACTGTGTGTTTTTGCCTTAGTGTCTTTCATATTGTTTTATAAAGGAATCACCAGTTCTTTGTAAGATCTTATTCCTTAGACTTCCATACTATAAGTTCTTCCAAGTGTTCCTCTGAGTCTATAGAAGTCTACTGCATTATTTTCCTTCTGTTTCCTTGCCTTTATTGCATTATTTCAAAGTTGTTCACATTCAATTTCCTTCCAGTATCCCATTTTAAAAGTTTCTCCCTAGTGATTCAAATCAAGCCTACAAAAACCTACTTTTTTAGCTGACATTCCTCTGTTCAGTAGATTTTTTTGAAAGGTCATTAAAGCATTCCAAACCCCAGATGGACAGTCTGATTATGTCTACATTTAACTACTCCCAGAAATTTCTAAGATACATTTACTCAACTGAAAAGATCTTCAGATTCCACATAGCATGATTCACTTGCCTAAATGGAAGAATAAATGTCACTCTTTAATATATCCTAGTGCATCTACCAGCTCTCTAGTTGGCTGATCTGAAAGAGCAAGGGTCTCCCTTAGGTCTTGTTGTTTCTGCCATCTCAGGACATGTGCCTTGGACACCCTAGGATACTTCAAATGTCAAACAGTGTATATCCATAAGGATCAGAATTGACGTACTGTTGCACTGACTAGGTTTTCATTAGCAATATCAGGACTGCATATGATGACACGTAATCATATGTTGATACCTACATTATAAAAGTCTAAATGGATATGTCTCATCCACCTACTGCACAATTCAGCATAATATTATAAATATACAGTTATTTCAGGTGGCTTACTCTGCTGGTTTCCAGCTGCTGCTTCAGAAGGGCAGGGCAGGTCCTGTGCATACGTAGCTATCACATGCTAAACAGTGGCACTAGAAACATATGGTTTTGGAAATTAATTTTATCTCTAAAATTAGATGAGATAAATGTCTACATTAGTCTTCATCATGACAACTAAGTTTTAATACTGTATATATATATGAAAGATTCTATTTCTTCCTAGAATTATTCCTCATCCTTTTGTACTGGTAAACAACCAAGGTTGCCAGCAAATTTATTGATTATCTCTCCTCCTCCTTGACTGCATAATCAGTATGATTATTCTTCTTGGCTATTACAGATTTTTGTGCCGATTTTTGTTGTTTTTATTTATTTTTAATATTTATTTAATATTATCTATTTAAAATAGAGATAACTTTTCATTGGTTCATCTATATTTCTGAATGGTGCAGAACAAAGATGAAATAGCAAGCTTTACATAAGGAATAATCCTTTATGGTTCTAAGATCATATATACTAATTGCATATTTACTTGCAGTGAAATTTCCACCACTTGCCAGTGCAAGATACATCAAATCAAACGTCTCTATAATGCAAAAGAAAAACTGTATAGATGAGTGATGCAAAACAGATTTCCAGGCAGCTTCACAGGCTGTCATGTCATTGCTAACAGTGTAATTGTTTACTGCTGGAGGACCTCGGATCCATCCTTCAAAAGAGAGCAGATTGGTGCATGACTCCAACTTTGTTTCCGCTGGTAGGAACACGCATCAGTGGTCCACTTCAGTGCGTATCACCCTACTTAAAGTACAGCCACAATATAAAACAATCACTTTTTTTTTTCCCACCAAATTACAAGACTGGATTAACCATTGGTTCCATTTAAAATACGTTTTGTTAAGTTAGCAACTTTGTGAAGATGTTCTCATACTTTTTTACAGATTTAAATCTATGAATTCTGTTTATTGCCCCTCTCCTCAAGCTCCTGCTACTGCTAATTCATTCACTGTTGGTTTTAGCCCCTCCTTACCTGGTCTATTTTCCAATAAGGGATGCTCTTCCCTGCTTCCTTTTTTTTTTTTTTTAAGTCTTTGTGGAAGGCAATTATTGCTTCTTTTGAAAAAAAAAATCCATGACTTGGTTGTTAATGTAATTTTTATCATGTTCTTCTTCTTTGAATAAATCAGTATTTTTATTTGTGAATAGGTACTGAGTAAATTATATCAGAACATATATCTATACATGGTATAATATACAAGGCAATACATAAAATACCTGTCTATCTGCTAATAAGAGCAGAAAAGTGCAGGTGCATATATTAGAACTTCCAATTCCCTTTCCAATTGTGCTGGGCAATTTTAATCTGATTGAGTGCAAAAATAGGCCTATAATGTTTGAAAGGATAAAATATTATTTCCTTCATAACTGCTAATATTCATAAAGGTATTGAGAATGTAAGAATCCAAATTGGAATTTCTTGCCAGTAACCAGTTCTATCCCCACTTGTGCATGAAAAATAGCTCAGAGAACAACGTGAAGGCAGCACTTAAATGTATTCTTTTTTTCTTAAACCACCTACATCAAATACAATTCTAATTCATGCAGAAAAAACACATATTCTCTTCTTATTTTTATTTAACCAGTCTCACTGAATCTCATTAGTCCTTGTGGTAGCTTTTTGGACATGAGTGGATAATAGGGTTAAAAAAGGAGAGCGTGTAGTGCTTGTGAAGGAATAAGGCAAGACTTCAAGAATTACTGTATGTGACAACTCCCTTATATGTAGGAAGCCACCATGAGTCATACCTGGGTCATGAGCCTGTCTTCCAATTGCCTTCAACTCCAAGCATTAATGGCCACCTCTAGCAACACCTCTTATGACTGGAAGACTGATGGCTATGAGGATACTGACTTCCATGTTTCCAAATTAAAACTGTATAAAGAAACAGGAAGAGATAGACACAAGCAAAGCAGTAAAGCCAGCTTTGGAGCTGAAATGAAGCTTTGACTTTACTGACAGTGAGAATATAGGGACTTGACAAGACTAATTCTGTGTCTACTGCTATCCTGAATGTAATGTAGATATAAACAAGCCTGTATTCCTTAGCTTCATAAACAGTAATCCTTCTTGGACTATTTTGCACAACAGACATAAGGTTTCTGTATCTGTGTTTAATTGTATCCTGTATCCAAAACAAAACAAAACAAAACAAAACAACTCTTAGTGATTCTCAGTTTTCAGTTCTACTAAAATAGCCTCTTTAATTTTTATTTCCCTATCTCTGAAGGAAAGGACAATTCATTTGGCATCAGCTTACTCCAGTCTCTCCATTTCTGGCTGGCAATCTGTCAAAGGATATCAATTCACCAGGTCTCTGCTCATTAGCATAATTGCTTTTGTACTTAAAAAAAAAAAAAAAGAAGTTGGCTCTATTAATCAAGTTTGATCACAAGCCTATCTTTTGCGTGTGTGTTTTTGTGTACGAAATTCAGCAATTCTCTCTTTCATACACTGGTATAACTAACTTTATAAGATCAGTAGTTTGACAGCTCTGGCTTCCATTAAACTATACATTACTTCACCTGCAGATGTGTGATTCTTGTAGCCCACAAAATGGGAAGTGTTTTACATTAGAACTGTTTTAAGATGATTATCCTTAACAGCAGTCTTTGTAAAGAAGGGAAAGCATTTCACATTCTGCATTGCTTCAGTCCTTTTTTACTCTGGATCTTTTGTATTGCATTGTCCTTGTAGGTTTTGATCACTTTGTTAGAAGTAGTCATTTTTGTTAATAGAAGTTAAAAGATTTTCAATTGGAAATATGCTCTGGAAACATTCATTTTTCAAGAATATTATTTTTACTGTATTTATTGTCAATTAAAAAAACATTTTTTTTAGAAAATAAAAAAGTACTTTTACCAGAATTATCTGATATAAAAAGCTTACATGATCTCTTCTTTTAGCTGAACTGCTTTATATTGTCCCAAATTACAGAAATCAGTAGAATCCAAGATTTCCTTTTGTTTCAAAATAAAATTATTGCAGTTTGAATATATGGGATATATATATTTCTTTGCCAAAGTATCAGTCCTCCACATGTTAATTTGACAATACTGTTGCAGAAGACCTCTTTTCCGGCTTTACTCCACATTTGATTTAGCTTTTGTCCTGTTTTTCTGGAACACATTGTTCATATATTTTATTTCCAGCATGCCACTCTGAAAAGATCTCACATGCACATCATATGACAGATGTCCTTAATGATGCATGATCCTTCTACACTCATTTCATTAAAGTTTTAATAGTAGATCCTTGTAAACCTTAAATTATCCTTATATGACCATTAGACACTTAGGAGAATACACATTCAGACACTTAAACACTCCCGAAGCAGCAACTTTTCTTACCCATTTTGCTTTTAAGTGTCTATATGTTCCTCCTTCTTTGTTAGGCTTAGGAAACAAGTCAGTATATGGATTCTCAAGGGAACAACAGGAAATACAAGTCTAAAGAAGCATCTCTAGTAAAAAATATATCCATAAATTCTAAGAATGCTTGAAACAGATTGATTAAAGTTAGACAATAAACTAGTTTTTTTTTTTTTTTTTTTTTTTTTTTTTTTGTTTTGTTTTGTTTTTATCCCATGGACAGGTCCTTCTTGCAAATCAAAACTGAGGTATGCCCCTAATGCATAGAGTAGTTTCAGAAGTTTCTCACAGAAGTCAGTCAGTCACACCTTTTAGTTACAACTCAAATAAGAGATTTTTTAGGTTTACTGATACCAGACCCACAAACAGATATTAAAGGCAATGGGCAAGAATAAAAACTGTAAAAACTGTAAAAAAGCCAGCCCAGCAGCTGTAGATGTAGATGCTGAAAGGGAATGGACCAAAGAAGAGAGTGCCAGAGTTTACTGTCTGCTGTAAAAGGGAAAACATTGCATCTAACCAGAAATATGAAAGATCTTTAGAAGAGTTTTAAATTTAGCTTGCTCTATAAGCAATCCATATTAGTTGGAAAGAAGACAACCAGACAATAGCTTAAAATATGAGAGCAACTCAGTTGCTTAATGTTGACAGTCCAAAACCCTTCTCAATGTAGTAGAGTATCATACTCCAGAGGGCTGTCCTGCCATCCAGAGGGATCTGGACAGACTAGACAACTGGGCGGTCAAAAACCTCATGAAATTCAACAAGGCCAAGTGCACGGTCCTGCACCTGGGGAAAAATAACCCCAGACACCAGTACAGGCTGGGGACCGACCTGCTGGAGAGCAGCTCTGCAGAGAAGGACCTGGGCGTCATGGTGGACGACAGGTTGACCATGAGGCAGCAGTGTGCCCTCGTGGCCAAGAAGGCCAATGGCATCCTGGGATGCATTAAGAGGAGCGTCTCCAGCAGGTCGAGGGAGGTGATCTTACCCCTCTACTCAGCCCTGGTGAGGCCACATCTGGAGTACTGTGTCCAGTTCTGGGTCCCACAGTACAAGAGGGATGTGGAGCTGCTGGAGAGAGTCCAGCGCAGGGCGACTAGGATGATCAGGGGCCTGGAACATCTGCCCTATGAGGAGAGGCTGAGGGAGCTGGGCTTGTTCAGCCTGGAGAAGTGAAGGCTGAGAGGGGACCTGATCGGTGTCTATAAGTGCCTCAAGGGAGGCAATGAGGAAGATGGGGCTGGCCTCTTTTCACTGGTGGTCACTGACAGAACCAGAGGAAATGGCCACAAATTGAAGCATAAAAAGTTCCATGGGAACTTAAGGAAGAACTTCTTGACGGTGAGGGTGACAGAGCACTGGAACAGGCTGCCCAGAGAGGTTGTGGAGTCTCCTTCTCTGGAGACTCTCTGGCGGGTCTCCACTCTCTTCAAGACCCGCTTGGATGCAGCCCTGTGCCACGGGCTCTAGGTGGCCCTGCGTGTGCAGGGGGGTTGGACTAGATGACCTCTAGAGGTCCCTTCCAACCTTAGGCATTCTATGATTCTATGATTCTAGTGACTATATTTGTTTCCTAGCAACCATTTTGTGTCATGTTACAAAGATTTCAATGATTACTTGAAGGTTTTTGCATCTTAGCTTCTGGAATACTTTTTACCTTTAATGCCCATGTGTAGGTGTGCAGTGTTTCTACCAGTGCATTGGTATTCCAAAGATACTCCATTTGCTTGCAACCCATCTTGCACATAACCAGCTAAGCCCAAACCTGAAAGGTCCTTTCCACCCACAACCCTAAACACAGGTGTAGGATTATCAGGAATGTCATGGGGCTTTGGTGTTGATGACTGGCCTGGCTTGATTTCTTGTTTACCTAAAGAATATGGAGAATTTTCAGAGGATTATTCAAATACTCATATAAATTATTTTTCTGTTATGGAAAACATATAAGACCTTGAAAATGGCCTTTCCTGTTCTATGCCATCTATTTGTTACTGTTTGCAACATATTTCTAAACTTTTGTACTCTATGATGTGCAGGGCAATTTGAGTAGGATTTTTGTGGTCTTTGTGTACTCAGTGCCCTTTTCATGATATTCTGTGTCTACAAGAACTTGAATGAGCGAAAGTAGGAAAACAAAAGAGGCGAAGTTTGAATTCTTGCATGTTAATACTTTCAAACATCTGCTTGACAAAATAGTTTTTCAGAAAGCTCTGGTTCATCTAGACTATCTAGACACTTTCCAAAACAAAATTCTGTGAAACCGCTTGCTCAACATGTGAATGTGACATTCCTGAATAGCTGAAAATTGTCTATTCTGAGGAAATAAAATGTGCTGCTAACATATGATGGCTTCAATCCCTATATCTAAATTGTAGTGAATAATTAATAGACAAGATATAAATCAGCATGTCTGATCCAAAGGGTGAAAACAGAAATAAAAGGAACAAAACTTTCGACAGCATCCAGCTGCAAATAATAGAGAATGGTGTAAGACAGGTCACCAGAAAATTTTTATACTATTTCGTATATTCAGTTCACATTGTCAGAAATGGAAAGATCTTTATCTGAGGAATCTCCTTTGAAGAGTGTTCTACATAAGGAGATTTGTTATTTGGACATTTTTAAGGGCTCTATTTGTGAATCTAACTGAAATATTTTGTTTATAAATAAAAAAAATATTTAATATATAACTCCATAGAAATGAATATGTTGGATTTTATATATGAAGTTTAGTACTGCACCTTTTTATCATTATTCCGTTAGAAATGTGAAGATCTAGTCAGCTAATTTTAAAGGCACTTTGAGAAACAGAAAATGTAAAAGTTTCCAATCCATTATTTAAATAGGAAATACATTTTCCTAACAGTTCTATAACACTTACAAATTACGACATATTGTCATATAGCCCACACTATCTCAAAATGTGCTCTTGGAAATTGATATTTTATCATATTAATCTGTTTTCAGCATGAACTGTGAATAGCATTATGTAGAGCCGAACCTTCACGGATGACCTGATCTAAAGCCTAGTATATATTTGTTCTTTCCATTGCTTTTGGTTGGCTAGGATCAGGCTGAGACTGCACGTTTTTTTCCCTTCAAAAGAAAAATCATACATCATTTTCCATGAATTAAGATATGAGTTCCATGGTTTAAATGAAAGGAAGACTTGAGATTTTTACTAATTAGTATTTAATGCCTGCTTATTTTGTGTTTAATAACAAACACTATTAAAAGCTTCATACCATTTTTTTTTTATTAACCAATGTTGGAGTGGAACAACAATAATCATTTCAATGACTACCACCAGGTAATATTGTTCAGTAACTATAAAATGAAAAGACTATGTCTACTTTTGCTGGAAAGTACCTTGTAAAAATTGCAATTAATTCCCAAAATGATTAGACATAAATGCAAAAAAAAAAGATACTCATCTAAAGCCTTCAGTACGATCTTTTCTATCCTACAGTTGGTCAGCCTAGATACAGTTCCACATCCCTATCCTTCCTTCCTGTCCTTCCTGTCACCTTTTTTTTTTCATTCACAGACAGAAATCTGTCTGTTTGAAGATACATTTTGATGTAGAGCTCCACTTTTTTTTTTTTTTTTTTTCCAGCTACTAGTACTGCATTTCAGTTTTTTTGGTCAACATGCAGAATGCCAAACAGGTATTTGTATCTCTACAGGAGTTTTTGCTCTATAAAATATTGCAAGGAATTAAATAGTTTCAATATCTGAGAAAATAGATTCATAAATTTCCTCCTTACTTCTTATGTTAAGAGGTTGTCCTTCCAGAAATGCCACTCCAGGGCCCAAAATATGCAGCAGAACTTACATGTTTTAGTACTGCTGAAATTAGTGTAATTAACAACTTTGGTATCATAGCATAATCAAAGGACCCTTATAGCCTCTTCCTTCTTCCTACTCCCCAGTTCAAGAAAAACACATGTAGTTAGTCTAAGAAATAAAATGAGTCCAGCCTCCGCAACCTCTTCCTATCCATGAATAATTGTATCAGGCTCGAATGGTTCCTTTCACATGTAAGAGACAGGAACCTGCTTTATTTGATTTTTTTTTTCTATTTACAACTAAATTCCATTTTTGTCTCTTTACGGAATAAACGTATTCAGCAGATGTGATCTATGACCCTGAGATACGTCCAGTACCATCACATTTGCTACAGTAAAGACTCATAAGACTCATCAAAAAAGTCCTTTATTTTTATAGAAGGGCTCAGGGAATTACAGCATGAGGACAGAATGGAAAAGGAAACAAAGATAAAAATTTTCTTTGGACAGTCATGTCTTGGAAGAGAAATGAATGTGAACAGTAGACATGTAGTCCAGAAATACTAGTACTGAAGTATTTTATTGTGATGCAAATGAAACATCTCTTCATGAAGGACTATTTGGTTCAGCATGACTTTTAAAAACTAATTTCTAACACAGATTAATTTTTTTTATTGATTGAAGTTTTGGCTGATCTAAAGATTAATCTAAAAGTTTATAGCAAAGTAACACACACACACAACAAAAGCAAAATGGAGATCGCAGAAAAGAAGAAAAAAAGATCAAAAGGAATTAATATCATAACTTTACAAAGATAAAACCTTTATGGTATTAATATCTAAATATGATGTAATTCTAAAACAACTTTAGAAGTTATGGGTACAGAAAAAGAATATAGTAACTGATGACCTCTTGGATGCAGATGAATGAATCTTAAAAGGAGAAAAACTTTCAAGGTGCCCAAAAGAATTATCTGCCAAGGTTAACCTAACCAGCATGTATCACAGTTACATGGAATAAGCATCTAATATAAGAGACCACTTATCTGAAAGTAATAGACCACTCTCTCAGGATGGGAGGTCAGAGGACAGATTGCAAGGTATTATGAAAAAATTATTTTTTAATCATAAATCTCTCTAGCAAGTTGTCTACTTGTGTATTTTCTATTCATAGTAAGCAAGAAAAGCATATCTCTCTGAGAATGCTTCTATTTTTCAGAGAAGCACAGGAATTTATCTGAAGCAAACAAGTTGAAAAGCACCTCGTTTTAACAGATATAAAAGTCATAAAAAAATAAGCCAGATGTCAAAAGTGTGACCTGGGTTTATAGAATCCTGACAGTCCTTCTCCCATGAAAGCTGCTAGATCTTTTAGGATTGTGCCAGATGTTAAAATTTATCCTAGAATCTCTGGAGTCAAAAAAGCAATTATACTTTATCCTTCATCTCTCCTGTTCCAAAATCTCATTACCAGAGTTTACAGAAATGTTTGTGCTGTAAATATTACAGGCGCTACTTTTGAAAAAAGTTTTGATGATTGTAGTTTTTCAGAAAAGGTTTTTCAAAGATATGAAATTGCTTTGATTGATACAAATACATGCACAGATAGTACTTGGAGCAGAACACAAAATTAACATTTTATTTACATCTCTGACATGTTTACTGATATTAGCCTTAGTGCTTACTGCAATTTTAATGTTCTTCCATTACAGATCTCCCCAAAGCTTCTGCATTACAAAAATTTATGCCTGGACCTGCATTTATTCAACACAGCCATCCCATTAGCAAAGCTGATCATAAGATTGGGCACAGCTGAACAGATTAAATGTTTGGACATTCATGTTTGAATTTGATATCTTCTAAAACTGATCATTTGCTCAAAGTCATACTTTAGGCCAGAGAACCAAATATAGTACAAGTGTTCAGTACGGATTCCAGTAAGAAACTCAGGCTCCATAAGACTTTGATTAACATACCATTTATTGGAGGTAACACAAAAAGAAAAAGGACATAACACAGATTTTTTTACATCCTTTCAAATTCTGTAAGTCTCAATCACACAGCAGCAGACAGACATCTAGCTAGGGTTTGGCATGCCATACAGAGTCTGCCCATGGTGAGGTTCTGCAGCAATGCAGTTTTTAAAGCTCTTATAGGATGTTCTTATAAGTAAACAATTCCATCATTTCTACTGTCAAGCAAAAGAATAGTATGTGAAAACACGATGCATCACTTCTTCCAGAGAAGAAAAAGAAAATGCATGCAGATGGCATAATCACCAGGTAGGTAGGGGGGAAGGTGCCAGGTAGGAATCCCACACAAGCATGCTCTGTCATGCTTAGTTGACCAAGTTCATCCATCGACCAAGTGACATCTACCACACACTGCATCCTCTATTCAGATAAAGGTGATAAATTCTAAAGACATGGCAGTTTGCAAGTTTCATGTATAAGCCTTTTGGCTACTTAGAAAATTCTCACATATAAAATGATTACAATTAGTAACACAAAATTACTGACTGATAAAACAAGTATGGAGTGCAAAAACAAGTGTAGAATAGGAGTGACACTGGAGCTAAAATCACCAAAGATGACCCAGCATCAAGCAGCATCTGAAAAAGCTATTCACCCTGAGGTCTGAATGATGTGTGGATTATGATGCAACACTTGTATTTCTACATTTATCATAATAATTTTATCAATGATTTCATGTGTTTTTCTGAATTTCTTGGGGATCACAGAACGCTGTTTAGAAAACCATCTGTTCTCAGTCTGCAAAAGCTCTACGTTTGGCACCCATATATGGATGGTCACAACAGGTCACTGAGCATTATACGTATGATTATCAACCACTATTGGACTGACATTAAGGTGACATTCACAAACTGGAGATGTATTACAAAGACTGTTTTCCCATTCTACTGGGTAGTCTATCAAAATGACACAGAGTGAACCATTTCAGTGGTTATAATTGCAGTTCAATTTTGTAAAGCTATTAATGCACATATTCATTGGTCATTTCCTGGTGCACCATACTTTTTCAGTAATGGTGTTTTATCCAAGTACGGTGCTCTGACAGAAACAGATTCTTCACATTCTTGAATATCAATTGATACAGTAAGACTTGGTTTCAAAGAGCCTACATAAGGCGAAAACATAGTCAAGATCTGTAGCTTTCCAGCTAAAGTAGTGGCTAGAATATTTCCTCAGACACGTAATGGCTAGAATATTTCCTCAGACACTGGGTCCATGTAGGCTTCAGGCTATGCTTTTCCATCCCTTAACCCAATGGAATCACTGTGCTTACTACAATAACAATATAGCAATATCTCCAGTGTTGAAGTTATGGGCTCCACAAATGTCCATCTCCCTATTCAGTTGTGAGTATTCATTGATCAGGTCATGCATTTTTTCTCTTGACTCACCATAGTTATAGAGCAGGTGAGTCCATCACTCAGTAGGGTATTATAATGTCTGAGAGGTACATTGAATGCAACCACAGAAAGGTTAGGCAATACTTAGCACAGTTAGTATAAACAACATTACAATTGGATGTATTTTCATGTGCAGCAGCCTCACAGCCTTACAGACACTATTTCTTTTATTATTATTATTATTAATAAACATGATCGGATAATATTTGTTTGTTCATATCTTCAATGAATGGAGGATTCTTCTGAAATTTTTCAACTGTTTACTCATTTACTGACTGCTTGACCAATCCCTTATTAAGATTCAAATGGGGTACTCAGGGTTTTTGAGTTACCTACTGAAGAAAATGTTAACAAAAGATTGTTATTAATAGTTATCTTTATTTCCTATATTGGAGTATTTCCCTTCATAGGAGTTTCCAATATACTCAATCATATATTTTTTCATTCCTCCATCTCCCTGTCTTTTCTATACTAAATGGATACATTTTACACTTTATTTTAAACCAATACCACTAGGTTGTTATAGCTCAGTTTCAGCTGTAACTTCTAAAACTATTCCCCTTAAGATTACTCAAGATTACATCCATCCAGGACTTAAATTTGAACTGTTCCTTACATGTTTTTTTCTTTATAATCAGAATTTTTAACAACAAACACTGTTGGTCATTAAAGATGCTTCCTTTTCACATCATAGGCCTTTTCCTGTTTTGTTACTGTGTTTCTTGGGCTCTTATCTGTTTCTTACATATTTGTGAACAGTCTCTGCAACAGGGCAGCATGCATCAGATATCATCTCTCTGAGCTTTAACTTCCACCTTCATACATTTAACTCTTCCACTGCTGTTTACCTTTCCATAAGTGACTCTTCACCACCTCATTTTCCTTCTGCATTCATCCCATGAGTTCTGGATGTTACTTTCACAGAATCACAGAATGGCTAAAGTTGGAAGGGACCTCTAGGGATCATCTAGTTCAACCCCCTTGCTTAAGCAGGGACACCTAGAGCACGTGGCAGAGGGTTGTGTCCAGGTAGGTTCTGAAGATTTCCAGAGAAGGAAATTCTGCCACCTCTCTGGGCAGCCTGTTCCAGGACTCTGTCACACTCACAGGAAAGAAGTTCTTCTGCACATGGAGATGGAACTTCCTGTGTTTCAGCTTCTACCATTACCCCTTGTCCTGTCACTGGCCACGAGAAGAGTTTGGCCCCATCCTCCCTACATTCACCTCTCAGGTACTTATGCATATTGATCAAATCTCCTCTCAATCTTCTCTGCTCTAGGCTAAACAGGCCCAGCTCACTTAGCCTTTCCTCAGAAGACAGATGCTCCAGTCTCTTAATCATCTTCGTTGCTCTACGCTGCACCCTCTCTAGGAGCTCCACGTCCCTCTTGTACTGGGGAGCCCAGAACTGCACCCAGTACTCCAGGAGTGGCCTCACCAGAGCTGAGGAAAGGGGCAGGATCCCCTCCCTCGACCTGTTGGCAATGCTCCTCCACATGCAGGCCAGGATTCCATTGGCCTTCTTGGCCACGAGGGCACATTGCCGACTCATGGTTAACCTGTTGTCAACCAGGACTCCCAAATCCCTCTCCGTGAGCTGCTTCCAGCAGGTCAACCACTAATCTGTACTAGTGTCTGGGGTTATTCCTCCCCAGGTGCAGGACCCTGCACTTGTCCTTGTTGAATCTCAGGAGATTCCTCTCTGCCCAACTCTCCAAGCTGTCTAGGTCCCTCTTAATGGCAGCACAGCCCTCTGGCTCTCTGGCTGTGTTGGTAACTCCACCCAGTTTGGTATCATCCACAAACTCAGGGTGCACTCTGTTCCCTTGTCCAAGTCCTTGATAAATACGTTGAACAGCACTGGGTCCAGTACCAACTCCTGCAGGACACCACTGGCCACAGGCCTCCGTCTAGACTCGACCCCATTTATCACCACCCTCTGGGCTCTGCCATCCAACCAGTTCTCAATCCACTTCACTGTCCACTCATCCAGTCCACATTTCCTCAGTTTTCCTATGAGGATGTTATGGGAGACTCTGTCGAAAACTTTGCTGAAGTCAAGGTAGACAACATCCACGACTTTCCCATCACCCATCCAGGCAGTCACCCAATCATAGAAGGCTATCAGGTTCGTCAAACAGAACTTTCCCCTGGTGAATCCATGCTGACTACTCCTGATCAACTTCTTTTCCTTGACATACCTAGGGATAGTCTCTAGGATGAACTACTCCATCACCTTTCCAGGGGCGGAGGTGAAGCTGAACAGCCTTGCAGTTTCCTGGGTCCTCCCTCTTGCCCTTTTTGAAGACTGGAGTAACGCAGGCTTTCTTCCAGTCCTCTGGTACCTCCCCCATTCTCCACAACCTCTCAAAGATAATGGAGAGCAGCTGAGTAATAACCCCCGCCAGTTCCCTTGGCACTCTTGGGTGCATCCCATCTGGGCCCATAGATATATGGGTGTCCAGATTGCCCTAACCCCATTTTCCTCGACCAGAGGAAAGTCTTCCTCTCTCCTGGTTCTCTCTCTTACATCTGGTCTCTGCAGTTCATGAGGACTGGCCTTAGTAGTAAAGATGGAAACAAAGAAGGCATTTAATAACTCTGCCTTCTTTCTCTACATCCTCCGCCACCAAGGCATGCTCCACATTCAGCAGCAGACTAACATTTTTCCTAGTCTTCCTCTTGCTGCTGATGTGTTTGTAGAAGCCCTTCTTGCTGCCTCTGACATCTCTCACCAACTCTAATTCCAAACAGGCCTTGGCCTTCCTCATCACACCCCCGCATTCTCTGACAATGTTCCTAGTGGCCTGGCCCTTCTTCATTAGATATGTGTTCTTTTTCTCAATAAGTTTACCCAATAGCTTCTTGCCCATCCATGAAGGGTTCCTGCCCACCTTGCTCAGCTTCCTTCTCATAGAAATGCACTGATCCTGAGCTTGGAGAAAACTTTCTTTTATAAATTTTTTTTTATAGAAAGACAATTTTCTTTTATAGGTTATTAATAGTACACTTTTATACCAAAACTATGATTTTCAACACAATTGGGAATTTCTATGTTTTGCTCCATAAAAATTGAAAATTGGACTTTTTTTTAAGTGATTTTTTAGTTGTTTTTAGCATCCAGAGAGCAGAATATATAAGCTTTAGCCTTAGCCTATTTTCTTAGGTTTTTGACTATTTTATGATCAATACAATTTGCTGATTCAATAGCTGAATTACTTCTGAGTATATTCCTTAAGTTAATGTTAAACACCTTGATCATCAATTCTAACCTTTTGCACACATTTTCAAAAGGAAGAACTCTGCATCACCTCACACAGGGGCCAGTTCCCCAAAAACTTGGGAACAGGTGAGCTGTTATGGAGCAACTGAACAAGAAGTTCAATTTCTTCTTCTTAGATGTCAGCATCCAGGGAAACTTTCTTTTGTGGGCAGCCCACTGCTGCTTTTCCGTTTAATCACCTTGTTCATGCTCAATCTAATTCACACATTGGTCAAGGGTCAAAGCCAAGCTATGGTGTGAGGTTTAAGAACAGAAGTTACATTTATATGAACACTAGGTCTCAGCTGAGGCCCCGCTAGCGTGAAAGACCCCATTTATCTGGCAGACCCATGCAGTTGTTTCCTCTGAAGAAAAGTGGTTGCCAACACATTAAATGCATGGTGAAATTCTACCATCACATCAGCCAGCTGGATATCCACTGAGGCCCTACCAACACTGGATACCCCAAGCAGCTAGTTAATCCATGTGTTTGCTGTCCTGAATTATTGTCTCATGCTTTCTTATCAGTATATGTAGTATTATATATATATATTTGCCAGCTTAAATAACACACTAACACACACACATTCACACAATCTCCTGTTGAAGGCGTCCCTTAAATAGGATTACAACTTTTACCTTATTTGATTATTTCACTCACTCACTCACTAAATCACATTAGCCATTGCTGTTTTTTGCCTGTCTGTTTCATCAATGGCCTGCAATTCGCTCTGGGTGTAATCTCACACTGAGATCGGATGATGTGATTTCCCAGGGGCTTTGCTCATAATTAATGGTCGCACGCTGTGGCATCCCAATCTTTGCCTTGTACCTGCTGCTTACAAACCACATGCAGCCCACCCCGCCTCCACAAAGCGCAGCTAGCAGCATGCTCCTCAGCCAGCACTGCTTGTTGCTGGGATACCCTCACTAGGTCTTCCCATATCTTATTAGTCTTTTGTAACTCCTCTAACTGCTGAAAACATTCCTAGACTCTTTTCACGCATGTTAGAAACAAACAAATACAACAACAGTGTTGCCATTTTTTATCTTTCCCCACCCATTGTTTTTGGAGAAAAGCTAATATTTCAGCTGAGTACTGCATCCAGGCAACTCTTTTAGTTTCCCAGTTCAGAGCGAATGGCAACAGGGGCAAACACTGCATAACTGGCCCACATGACAGAATGTAAAGTCAGACAGAATCTCATTCTACCTTTTACTCTTTTTTTTTCCCCAGAAGTTCATACTGGAACTGCATTTCATACTGGAAGCCTGCAACTATGCCATATGCAATGCACCAGAGCAAGAGTTCATTACGGATTCCATTATGAAAGGCACTCAGACTCCATAAGGATTTGATTAATACCCTTTACAGGAGGTAACACAGAAAGAAAAAAGGACAGATAATCTTACGTCCCTTCCAATGTTGTAAAGCCCAAGTCATGCGTCATCTGACAGACATGTAGTCAGGGTACAACATAACATACGGAATCTGCCTATGGTGAGGTTCGACAGCACTGCAGTTTTTAGAGCTCTTACAGGATCTTCTTGGAAGTAAACAACTCTATTCATCATTTCTGCTGTCAAGGAGAATGTGGAAACCTAACATGCCACTTCAAGATAAGACGTATGCAGGTGGCAAAATTACCAGGTGCCAAGTGGGAACCACATACAAGCACCTCTGTCACATTTGGCTTAGTTCATCCAGTGACCAAGTGATACAGCACAGGGCAGGCCTGTGCCCATTCACACCAATAGTTACGCAGTCACTAACTCCTTGGTGTAGAATAAATAATCTTCTGTTTAGTTCCTCTACAACTCTCTAGAAGTAACATAGTTGCTTTTTGATGTTGGTTTACCAAATGACCTATCTTTATCATGCCTCCAAGGAACCCTTAGCTTAAGAGTGGCAAAGACAAAAGTGTGAAATTCTGATTCTCATCACAGTAAATTAGTGTGTCAGTTGGATTTTGCATCTTCAAAACGCATCTTTTTTGCAGTTTACATGTGGAGTTATAGACATACACAAGCCTATGTTTTTGCATTAGATGAGTTATCTAACTAGAATACTGAGTAACTACTTATGGGAAAGTCAAAATCAGAAAATTGACCATACCACATATATCTGAGGAATGGCAGATTTCAGTAACAGGAATTCAAATCCAGGTGTAATATAAAAAGGATCAAGATAAAAAGGAAACAGTTTTTCTAACTGATTTCAGCATAATGAGATAGACTTTGAACAAACAAAACAGCATTTTTTATACCCAATATTATGATGAACTTGGAAGGTGCCCTTCAGCGAATAGGTATTACTGAATCCAATTTTTATTCTTTTTATTCCTGTGTCCTGCCATATATGTTTTCTCACAGTCAGATCCAAAGTAATTTTGAACAATCTTTCTGTTACTGTTTTGAACAAAAGTACCAACTGCTAAAAATGTAAAGATTAATATCTTTGCTAGCTAACATATTTTAAAGGAGGAAAAAAACATATGAGCATTTTTCATGAGCACACTAATATTTGTAATTTATTTAATAGGTGTTTTATATTAATGTTTGTCACTTCCAGCCTAAGAATAGAACCTAGCTATTTAAGATTTAAAGCTACAGTAGATTTAAAACCTAACAGTATTAGCTGGATTAACTGATGAAAAAACACATGTCTGCATCCACTCCCAACTATTTTGACTTTGTTGTTTTAGTCTTTCTCTCTATATATGTTTTTTTAAATTTGATTGATGGTGTTTATTTCCTTTGATGGTGTTTGTTAGACTTTAGCCTCCTATATCCACACTCAAAAAGCCTCTACTACAAGCAGCTGAGTACTGAGCAAGTACAATCTGCTCATTGTTGCAAAGTTGTACTGAGTACAACTTACTGTGCTGATAAGTGTTAACCACCCAAAAGGTGCTAAATGGTCCAAAAATATTAATCTTCTACTGGGAGTAAAATAATCTGCCCTCATAAAGCTGGCCTGAATGCAGCCCCACATCATGTGCCTTAAAATGTTTGTGAATTTATGACCATATAGAACATAGTCAAGATTTCTTCTAGATAACCAAGTAATGAACTGATAGAGCAAAAAGAGTGACAGCATATACAAGAAAGGTGTGTTTAGATAACCAGGCAGAGAACAAATGATTATACATACGGACAGCAATGCAGAAATATGGCTAGTGCAGTTAATCCTTATTTGCTGTAATAAAACCCAAGAGCTTTCCATGGTAGGGAGAGTGCTCTTGGTTCACCACATGTTGAAGCACAAAAGCACTAAGAACCCATCCTTTCACTTCAATATTTTATTTAGAAAGTAATACTACCTGAAAATACACTTCGTGTGTACCAGTCATACCAGTTGCTAGGGTTCCTGACTCATTTTGCACTAGAATATGTGTTAAAGCATTGTCCTTTTTTGGTTTGCATAATTTTAAATTTGGAGTCTTGTGCTTTCTTATGATTTGGAGAAAATTAGAGATTAGAAATTTGGAGATTAGTAATACACAAAGCTATCTCACTCATTTAATACTGTTTGAAATTGATGGCAAGAAAGATGTTTTCCCAATACTGTAGAAATCAAAAAGTTTTCTGCTGCAGGATCTACCTCCTCTTCCAATTCATTTTCCAGTTGGTAGCTATAAGTCTGTAATCTGACAAGTGGCTTATGCCATACTAAGCCACCCTTATTTCCTGTCTTTTAGCCAAATATAGATCAGCCAAGAAATTAATCTATATCAGTTTTGTCTACCTAACCTCACAAACTGTATTTGTGTCAGTACTTCTAGACAATAGAGAGCTATTAGATTTTTTTCAAATATCATGGTTGAGATTAAAACACCCGTTTAAGACACGTAAAAAAACCCCACATTGTGAATAGCAAAATATGTCTACATGAAGTCACTAAGACAATAGAGATCTAACCAATACAATCTGAAAATTATTAAGTCATCCTCAAATTAATATCTACATTTTATCAGATCAGCTATTATTTTGACTAGAGCCTGAACTGAGTGGACTTAACCAATTTCCTGCATAGGAACCCCTATGCAGGAAATGGTAGGTAGTGCCATTCAGGACACCACTGGGTATTTGAAGTATCTGGACAGGATTAATGGACATGGAATATGTGGAAAATTCATGCTCTTCTGAAGCCTAATAGGAAGTGAAGCTGTGTTGCTCACAACATCTAAATTCACTGAGCACCACCACATAATTCCATTGATTAGATCAAAAGTGTCCTCTTGTGCAGAAGACAGTCTTTGCTTTGCTCACTTCATTTCCTTTTCCCTCCATGTTAAATACTGTTGGGTGCTATTTTTGACTTTCCTCATCATTTCATAAGAGTTTTTGCTTTTTTTTTTTTTAAATATCTCTTGCTCTCCTCGATCTTTTCAGTCCTTGCTTATCTCCATGTCTTGACTCTCCCTAGTGGAAGACAGTAAAGCATAAACACAATTAAAATTGTTATATAGAAGCCACATATCCTAACTAAATTCTTCTAGAGTTAACTGGCCTGATATAAGAGATGCTTATAGAGAACACTAGAGAATACCAGCATTACAAATATCAAGTTTTGGGTCACTAACTCCATATCTACACACACATACACAAAAACAAAGCAAACAAAAAGCAAACAATCAAACAAAAAAATCCCCAGAGAACCAGGAATGCTCAATAGAGAAGAAATAATGTCTTTTCTTTGTGTCTCTAAAAAATGCAGAATTCTGGGTTTTTTTGTTGTTTGTTTGTTTTTTAATAATATAGCAATTGTTATGATAAAGAATAGGAAATTAAACTTCTGTTGGCAGAAAAAAATTGAACTCTTCCCTAACCTAAAAAGACAAAAACAGACCTGATCCTTTTAAAATACTGTTTTCTATTATATTATTTAATCCTGAAGGAATGTATTGTATTGCATTCATTGAAAATTTATATCAGGATTACCAACAGAAACATACCAGCTAAAGATGATTTTTTGTATTGAGAATAGTTTAGAAATTGACTTATGCACAAATTGACTTTTTAAGCCACTCAATGGAGAAAAAATCAGCTCAACCATGATTTTGCATTGCAACATTCCAAGAACTATTGTCTTCACCATTAAATAGGCTTTCCATTACATTGGAGGATTTTTAGTTACAGTTTTAATTTTTTTAAATTAAAAGTGCATATTTAACATATTTAACCTGAATTAATTTTTTAAAAGCTGAGAAGCATCAAAATAAAACATTTTTTACTTTTTTTCACTTGTTAATTATTGTAAGCTTTATTAAATTTTATCACAAGTCAAAAATATAATTAGGATTACAAATTTAACTTTCCAGCATACATTGGGCTCCAAAATTTGCAATATGTTATAAAAACTGCTCCATTAATTTGTATTAACACTTATGGCACTGCTTTATGTGAGCTAACAATCATGGCTTCATTTTCTGGTTTCAAAACCTTTGCTAACAGTATTCTAAAATAATAACGGACTTCTCTTCTGAAATCTGGGAAACTTCCAGGAAGATGAGTTATTCCCTAACTGCTTGACAGTTAACTAGGATCACATCACTGAGGAAAGACATAGCTTTGAGAATTAAGACAGTTCAGGCTAGAGCATGCAACTATTCCTGAAATCATCCCTATAAATGGCAACTTTTCCACAGAGGCCTGCTAGTCCACTGTTGACAGCTGGTAAGCCAGTAACCCAGGAAGAAACAGAAGGTTTGAAAACTTACTGGAAGTCTGAAATCATCAAAGAAGATAAGAAAGGATGCAAATGACTGTGGGAAAATAGAACTTGAAAACTAAATGCAAAGCTCTTGTACAAACCACCTTATTTTTGTGCACCACTTGGATTCAGAAAATATTTCCTCTCATTTTTTTTCTCTTCACTGAAAGAAGTAGTCTGTTCCATAAAAAGCATTTGTTCCACGTCTAGAGCAACAAAAACCTTAGCTTTATTTCACAGATCACAGAATGACAGAATCGCAGAATGGTTAATTTGGAAGGGACCTCTAGAAATCATCTAGTCCAGTTATTTGGGTCTATAGGTGATATTTAAATACAAATGCAGAATAACAGTTTGAATATCAAACAATTTATAAGCAATTTGGGCCATACCTTTTTTTCTCCCACAAGAAAATTAAGTAGTAACTTCTAGACTATCACTGCTTTTCAGAAATTCTGTACCCAAATTTTTCAAAGACACAAAGTTCAGAAAAAGTCTAGTTCACAGATTTTTAAATTAATATCATCTTTTTAGAGGTGTTCGCCATCATCTCCTGAGTAATGCTGTGCACGTGCTCCATATTCCTCAAAGATACTTATGGCATACTGAAGAAAAGGTCAGAGTAGGAAAAATTGTGCTGTATGATTAGAAGTTACTTTTTAAACTCGACTTCACAATGAACTATTGCTGTTTTATGGTAGTACAAGGACAGAATTAATTTTTTTAGTTAGCAACTTTACAGTTATAGTTAAGAAATGTCTTATTAGGGTTTTTTCAGGTGCTTATAACTTTGTGAAATAAAGTTTTTGGGTTAAATGTTTCATGAATTTTTGCTCTCTTTCACTTTTTTTATTTGCTTCATAATAATTTACTATCAACAGTAAATTGAGCTATTAGTGAGTGCATATCTTCCCAGTGCTTTTTATTTCCCATTCACATTTTTTTCTAGATGACTGCAAATATGCATTTTGGGTAGCAACTGAGCATCACATATTAAAATGCAATAAGTACTAGCTGGCTTACTAAAATGTCTTCTTTCTGACTCATCCTATCTTATCATTGATATTTCCTCACAGACTCATTACCATCAATCAATCAAAACTGCAGTCGGTTCTCAGCCCAGTTATTGCAGTGATTTAGTTTGTCTATCTATCTCAGGTGCAGAATTCGGCTTTTGTCACTTCTTGAAGTCACTTCACTTCACTTGAAATCACTTCAGTCACTGTCACTTCATTTGAAATCATAGAATCATAGAATCATTATGATTGGAAAAGACCTTCAGGATCCTCAGGTCTGAAGATAGCACCAACAATCTCATGGAATATGGCAGTTTTTCATCCACATGCATCGGATCAGCTGTCCATAATACAAATCGTCTAACCCTAGAAACTCAAAACTAATTTTTAAGCAACTGGTCAAAGAGTTAATGCAATTTTACTGATGTCAATATGCATAACATCACCTAATAATTTGACTTAATTTATCAGAAATACTTGGCCAGATTCTAAATGCTATTGAGTTTGCACTTCACATAAAAATACATAATGTAAGTTCATGAAGCTGAATGATTTTTATTTGTTGTCAAAGCACTTAAACCAAGTTAAAAACATATTTAAATACTTGACTGATCTGGGGCCAATTAGATTTTGAATTTCTGCTAACATTTATTTTGAATGTCCTGTTAGATCTACAAGAAAGGAAATGCTAATTTAAACAGGTGAAAATCACCAAAATACCAAAGTATGTTCACATGTCACAAATAGTAGTAAATAGTAATTATTCCATGTGGACACTATTTGTTGTTTTACTTCTGAAAAATAAAACTTCTATAAAATAAAAAATAAAAGTCTTCTAGTAAAATCAGGAAGAAAATATACATACATTCTAATCACTTTGAGTGAGTGTATGACACATCTAAGTAATAAATAAATACAGAAATGTCTTAGAGCACTTCAAGGACAAGGACATTCAGTACTATCTTCTTCTGTCCAAAAATATTGACATGGTTTTAGGAAAAAATTTAAGTATAAATGTACTTATCAGATGTACAAGTATATTCTATACTACTACTCTTACTCCTCTTTCCTTTTTCTTCATTGCTGTAGGAAGCTGTATTTTCCACTTGCTTGTTTCATTAGCCAAAACGAACACTGCGCTTATTCTGTACAACTAAAGAATTCTATATATCCTCTCCTCATGTTCTAGCTGTACAGACTTCCTAGCATTTTTTCTGGAATTTTGTAGCATTTACCACAAGTTCACAATTCTTTTTCTTTCCTGTACTCATTTTTCTTTCTGAGAATATATTGGACTCACAGGATTCAGATAATGTAAGATATTACAGGTCTTATTTTAGATATAAAAAATACAGAATCAAAGACTGAATTTCACTGTAGCTCACAATTCTAGGGCAAGTAGTTCTGCATTCACAGTGGATATTACAGAATGTCTCACTTGAACTTACAGGGCTTAATATAGATGAGCATCATAAATCATCCTCTCATATCATAAAATTCACATTGCATGTCATCATACTAAGAAGATGTAATTACAGAGTTTTTAGCCTCCCTGATGATAAATGCAACTTCACAAATGTAACATTTCTTGTTGGTGAAGTGTTTCTCTCTTAAACATTTACTCGTATTGTTCTGGTTTTCAGTGAGCTAGCATGAGATCACCACTGCCTTATGTCTCCACAAGTCACTACTCTTACATTTTCAATATTTAAAAGCAAATTTTTACTGGTCATACAACAGGATCATATGAAGGAGAAAGTATTTTTAAGGAAGCAGTAGAAGTAATGTATGGTCTTTACTCTTGCATCTCTGTTACTTTGGACAGGGAAGGTTATTCCATATTCCCACAGTGGTGAAAAAGAAAGCTGCAGAAACAGACTAGCTTCATCATTTGATAGTTATTATTCTTTCAACTATCTTGAAATGGGAACTTTAAACACTTTGATCAATGGACTGAAGGATTGTCTATTGCTGCTTCAGAACATATTACTGTGTCCAAATGGTATTTAGTAGTTCCTTATAGGACATGCACTTTGATGAATCAAAGCAAATACCTGCTCCAAGAAAAATACATCTGACCATTAATCAACTCAGCCACTCCTTCTGTCTTAGACAAATGCAGCATTATTCTAATTTTATGTTAAAATCAGTAACAGTAAAAGGATAGTATATCTTTGTACAGCAGTAACCTTGGATCTTGCATGGAAAAGCAAATTTAGTGGATCTTCTCATTATTATATAGAAGCCAGAATCAATGACTCAGGTTTTAACTTGGCTTGCATTTAAACTGTCAAATATCCAAGCCCAGGCTAGTCCTCTTAATTCTAGTTTCAAAATCCACAGTATCATCGTGGAAAGCAATGTGCCACCATACTGCTAAAGCTCTTAATATACTTTTAGGGAGCAGTTTATCTAACAGTAGCCTATTTAAGCCCCCTTCTACCTGGGGCCTTTGGTTTAAGGCTCTTTTTCTGTTTTTTTTTTTTTTTTTTTTCCCTGTTTGTTTGTTTTTCCATTTCCTAACTCGAGTAATAAGTAAATAAATAAATGAATGAAAAAATAAATAAATGAAGTCAGTCCTGTCTAGTTATAAGACGCGAATGGAATTGAAAAAACAAAGGTATGTACAGAGTCAGACAATATTACAGAAAATTAAAGTGCATACCTTTAGTTATGCAAAGACACCAAAAATTAACATTTACAGATGCTAACAAACTAGGCTTACTAAAAAAAATTTCTTCTTACTGTCATTTCTCCTGAATACCTGAAAGGTTCTACACCTGAACCTTTAAATTCATCTTAGCAACCTGTAATCATAGCAATTTGTTCAAAAGCAACAGTTGTCAAATGCCAGCTCATTCAGAGCAAGTAACCAATATCATTTTATGGTCACAGCTGGAGAACTGAAAATATTCTCAGTGATTTTACAATATATCCATCATGTTCCAGTTTCCCTCTATGGAATCAGAATGAAAACTTTGTCATAGAGTTCCAATAAGCATATTTTTAAACAAGAGTTCCCTAGTTTGCAACTGCATTGATTATACAGGTATATCTCAGAGGTATATCTCTCTTTTATTTATCTTTTAAAAAAGTGCTGCACACTGGGTACTCTCTTACTTCTCACAGTGTAAAGTGACAAACACAAAAACTCTCAAACAGAAAACATACAACAGAATGCTTTCCAACTAGTTGCACTCATGTAAAAATAAACATACTGCCTACAACTTTTCACAAATGGTGCAACTATCATAGTAATATCAGGCAAAACCCTCTTTAGCCTTAACTGACTATATAGGTCATGAATCAAGGTCCCAGTAACATTATTTTTTCCATGCAAGTATATGTATTTTGGAGAAAAAAATGTATATATATAGAGAGAGACAGAGATAAAAATATTGAAATAAGCATACTCAGCTGACTATATTTCATGTTGACATTGCTACTGAATTCTGACATCCTTTTCTATATTTACATGTCGCACTGCAATCCTTAGTCCCATTTCTAACAATATCTCTTTCAAGTCATAGCTGTACTACTTCATGTTCTTGAAAATACCCTTTTAAGGAGAAATTAAAAACTATATGCAGTGAATTGTGATGCTCTTATTTGCGCTCATAACACAGGCCAGAAGAATGTCAATTCCTACTTTCTGTTGGACTATACAGAAAAATCCAGTCAGACAAAATATATTAGGATGTTTGTTAAATAGTTCTTTTTATCATCTTCATTGTAAAGGTGGAAAAGAAAGGATTCCATTTTGAAATAGTCTAGCTTTTGCCTCACATACCTGAATTTTATGTTCCTACCTAACAGATTAATAGCTCTTGCCTCTACCTCCACCTGTTTTTCTGTTTAAAGATATCAAAATTCTGAACTACTGAATACAGCATTTTGTCTGTTCTGAACATAGGCAAACTTTGCCAACAGCAAGTGCTGTTCCCACACGGATTGATTTAATTCAGTTCAAGGACTGCAAGATGCTTTAGGCTCACTTCACAATTCTTTGGACACCAGAATAGGCAACATGTAATTATGTCTTTAGAATTCAAGTCTCAAGTATTTCTCAGTTCTTATTGCTTCTTTTATCAACATGTACCATAAATTGTCTAGATGATATCCCATAGATAATATTTTATAACAAAACATGGGTACTGTATTTCCTTATGTCAAGTATATACTTTGTGCTTGAGAGCCATTCTTCTAATTAATTGTACAGTCATATTAGTTTGTAGTCATACTCAAATCCTGTATTTATAAATTTGGACTATCCTGCTTCCTGAATAATGGCTATAACTCCAAAGAAGTAGTCTATCCTGGGTAAAATGGATTACTCTGAATAGAATATATGGTCTTATGCAACTGCCAAAATCTTTCCCTATAGAAAGGAACTTATCCAAGAAGTAGAAATGCATGTTTTCTCTTCTTAAGCATAAAAGACACTAGATACAAATTTATGGTCTTAGTTTTAAAGCTGTTAATACACAATGCTATTGAATATGTAATGTTGCATGACTTCTTTGTTGTTGACATTTGCAAAAGAAGTCACTGTTCCAAAGAAAAAAGAGAAAGAGAGAGAGAGAGAGAGAGAGAAAAAGGAACTGTAACACAGATGAATATCACACTGCCAGAATAAAAGAGGGAATACCAGCCATTTCATTTCAATGTCACTTAAACTAGCATTAAAGATTTTTTAAAAAATACGCATCAAGGACAAGAAACATCTTACAACATTATGTCAAATGCAAAACATCAGGGAGAAGCAGTCTTGCCAGACATATTTGGCATTCTTATTTGAGGAGAGTGCAAATTTGATTGGCAATGGGATTTATCATCCAAGGCTTGTTATCTTTCATAGGTGTGATGCATTCTGTTTGAGAGCAAGCTATGCCGCTAAAGAGAAGGTCAGCTTGGAGTATCAGAAAGATGTTTACTGTTTTATAGTCTTGCAAGAGAGTACATATAAATTCCACATTTAGTCAATTCAGTTCCATACTTGCTAATCTATTTATATTTTGTTTGTATTTTTTCACCTTTTTAGTTGCTGGATAAAAATATAACATGCCCCTACAAATTCTGTTCTATTCAGATCTATCCTTGAACATCACTCTCTGTTTATATTCTTCAACATTGTTTTCCCTTATACTCTCAAAATATTCTCATGTTATTACCTTCAGCTCTTCACAGATTTATAGAACTTAAATAACTGTATAAATTAATGAAGGTTCAATTGCATAAGTTCTATCTGTGCAAATCTGGAAATCTGCCTAATAAAGTTTGCTTTATCATAGTGATCCTTTACTGGGTGCTATTTCATGACTGTGTTACAGATGCCTTCGCATGATACAGTGATGCACTTATGCTAGCTTGCTAAAGAAGCAAGTGGGCAACAACCACTGGGCTATAGTTAGCTGATTTTATTCACCAGTGCAAGATCTCTGTGATAACAATATTCACCATTAACTGATACAATTGTTATAGTGATGGGTTTACCAATTATTAAACAGAAATTAGCAATTAGCGCAACTAAATGGAGTACAGTGCTTGTCCCAGTAAACTGCTGTAATGTTTCTTCAACCTGGGCACTCTGAGTATACAGGGGCCTCTCAGCCTTATAAGAAGATACCTTAGCACTTACCTGTTACAGGTAACAGGAGGAGAAGGATATTCGTGGTCCAGGCAGAGGAGTTGATCAGGCGTCGTTCCCGATCCCTTTTCAACTCATCAATGCTAGGCTTTGTCTTTTATACCCTTAGGAAAGGAGTATGTTACTGTGCTATGGTCATCCTCATAAAGTGATCCTTCCAGAATCTTCAATCAAGTTCCATAAAGGAATCTGCTCTTTGCAGCCTCAGTGAGATGAGGTTTGGTACCTTATTGAGTGTTTAGCAAGTGTATCAGTTCTTTAGCAAGTTGGGTATTGTTTCCAATTTTAGTGAAGCAAGACTGTCCTGCCTCCACAAGACTTCCCTCTTCCCTATATTGCTGTTGGGGAAAACTCAAAGTTTCTCCATCACTTTTCTGCAACATTGGCAGAGTTTGTGCAATTTGGTGGTTTCAGTTCTTAGCTGTTTATCCACCCATCAGAACTTGGAACAGAAATTTGAATAATGTATAACATAGCAAACTTTTGAGGGAAAACATGAGAAAACTTTTTGTTGCAGGAATATTTACTTCTCATTTTGGAAAATGCAACATTTTTTCAGTCTCTGTCTAATCATTACTGTACATCTCTAGTCTATTACAGAAAAAAAAAGAAACACAAAGTCCAAGAACTACATCAGTATGGGCATTCAGCTCCTCACTGAGTTAAATCAAGGAGGGATGACCTGTAATGGCTTGGAATAACTAGTTTGGTCTAGTATTTTATCTACCTTATTTCTCCAAATTATCAAAACAAGAACTGTGCAATCTACTCTTTTTGAACTCTTGATATCTTCTAGACACTGTTCATAGTAGCATGAAGATAAGATTTGCAACAGAAACTTGCATTCTTGCGTACTACACTCCAGAAAGGCATGTGTCCGGATCCAGTGTCAGGGGAGGCTTTGATACAATCCTAAGAATGAGATTAAGACACAAATGATATCAAATGCCATACAGCCTTGTTAGCTTTATTCTCATAAGCATGACAGGACACAGAGAAAAAGAAGGGAAAAGGAAAGAATAGATAAGCAAGTGGGAGAGATGCGGCAAGATTATAGTTACCACCACCACCAAACCAGCTAAGTGCTGTTGGCTCCACTTCGGTGCAGGCACTGGTGCCTCGGTGCCTCAGTGCAGGTGATGTTCCGCACACCTCGGTGCAAGTGATGTTCAGGGAAAGAAGCTGTGCATCTCTGTGCAGGTGATGATTCACACACCATGGGCAGAGAGGAGGGCTCCAGGGGGAATACGTGTTCCTCGTTCTTGAAGAGTCTGTCCATTTTCTGTGTGCTCTGGTGCTCCTCTTCCTCCAACTGCGCCGGTGGGGGCCGTGCAAGCGCTGCTCGTAGGCACTGCTGAGCATGGTTTGGGTCTCAGGCTGATGGAGATAAAGCACCTGGTGCTGATACCACAGTCCTCCCAGAAGCAGGATGCCAAGGACAAGAAGTCGTAAAATGTATGGAGATAAGATATCCCAGTCTTCCTAGAGATGGGATGCCAAGGTCAAGGAGTTGTAAATTGTATGGAGATATCCCAGTCCTCATGGAGGCGGGATGTCAAGGAGTAAAGTGTATAGAGATAAGACACCTCGAGCTGATAGATGAGATGCCTAAGTTAAGAAGTCTTAAATGGTATAGCAACAATGTTGAGACAAATACAATCCAAAACAGTCTCTTACAGCATGATATTGGCATTACTATGGAAAAAGCCTCCTTCTCAGAATACATAAAAGGAAGCATTATAATGCCTTACTAAATTGATTTTCCTGAGTGAACTTTTATTTAAGATTTCTGTTTTTTAGGATTGACTTATAATAAAATTAGATTATATTTATCTAATAGTTATATTGCCAGTATAATATATATCTTATTCATTATACATTACACAGCATCTTCGAAAAAATTTTGAGAGGCTATACATGGTTATTGGTTATTACAGGATTCAGTACAGCAAAACAACACACTGGACTGTTTAATGAGTCTAATAATCATTAAAAAAAGAGATTATGCATATCCCACTTAATTAAATCCCACATCATATATTAAAAGCTGATGACGGTAGGGTCTGAATGAGAAAATAAGATCTTTACAGTAAATACTAACACCTAAACAACCCTTAAATGATAGGCTAACATCTATAGGTCCCCAAAGTTTCTTGGCAATGCCCTCTGATAATATTACTAAAACATGATTTTAGTGTTACCTATCATATTAACAGAAGGGCTGCATGACAGAAGACCTAGCGCAATGGATTGCAGATTGTATAATGGATCTAAACTGTCAAATTTCCTTATAAAAACAATTGCTCATATTTTTTGTTTGTCTATTCAAAGACAGGCATGTGTGGATTATCTGAAACATATTAACTAGAAATGTATCTACAACAAAATATTAAAGTATTATTCAAATTTAAAGCTACGTAGCAGATGAACTGTTTACATTATCTAATTTTTCTTTCCAACCCCTGTTTATATAACAACACACAGATACAAATCAAAATCACTTATACAAATTTTTGAATAAAAAAGATTCCTGAATTACTCTTTGGGATTCAAGATCACAGTAGTATTACTTGGATACAATTCTAATAGCAGGCTTAAAGGTCCAAAAAGGATAGTTTTGCATTTTTTTAAGCCTTTACTGCAACCTTTCACCCTGATTATGTTAAACTCCTAGTTTCTTGCCTTTCTATTAAGAAAAAAATATTATTTGAAAATTATTGCTTGATATATTCCAACCTTTAATGCACTGTAGCATGCTGTATTGCACAGAGTGTGATAAGACTGACCTTTTGTATTAATACATAATGGTTTCAGATGGGATGCCATTCAAAGTGTTCCATTTGCTGGAGTCTAAAATAGGAGTCACCCTGGAAACCTGATGTTGCACAACTTTAGAAATAGACCAGCTTGAAAACACTTGCTCCTCATTCCTAGCAAACAATTCAGAAAGCATGCATTTTTTAACACTGTATATAAAAAAGAAGTTCTTTAAATTCAAAGTTGTTAGGACATATAAAAATTGAATAAATATATTATGTAGCACAGACGACACAACAGAAGTGAATAACTTTCAACTATTCTTTCTAAACGGAGCTGGCATGGTAGTTAATTTAGGACTTCTCTAGCAGTCTTTTTGTGTATATCTAACAATAAAAATCTGAAATTCTTATAGTTAAAACTACGAGTCATCACTGACTTTTCCCAATGCAACTTTTAGGTACTCTCTAGTAGTGGAATCTGAAACTTCAGCTTGGGTAAACATGATAAATTAAAACTCACACTGAGAACTTGACTTAATTTACAGGTACTCC
The DNA here is from genome assembly GCA_013389825.1 of Crypturellus undulatus. NCBI lineage: Eukaryota > Metazoa > Chordata > Aves > Tinamiformes > Tinamidae > Crypturellus > Crypturellus undulatus. Next base: position 33,447 of record VWPW01014247.1, read on the forward strand.
TGCAGGTATTTCAGACTACTTCTGCCTATGCGGTCCAGCCTGATTACCCATAAGGCAGCCTCACCTCAGAAACGGTTAACAGGGTGAGATGGGGTCTCATTTGCCACAGCCAATGCCATCTGCTGCTCAACACATTTGAGGTTACAGCATGATGTTAGCATGACTGAATACAGTCAGTTCACATAGAGCAAAGGTGAAATACAAGACTGTCTACATCAGTTTGTCCACAAGTTAACCTAAGGATAGGAACATAAAGATAGGAGTGCATTCTGCAAACCCCACTGAAATGGCTGGAAGACTTCAGTAGAAAACACCAAGACCTTAAGTGTCACCCTTATGAAGAAACAAAGACCAAAAGTCCAAATTTAGTACAAACATTTCTGCTAAACCAGCATTAGTTTGATAACTATATAGTTTAGCCTTCAATTATTTTGATGGAATTTGTAATCATCCTGCCTAAGTGATTAATTACATTGTATTTCATTCTTGTTTGTTTTAATTCATAACATTTGTAAAAAATGTATTTAAGTAATCTTTTCTGTCACTAATGAATTGAGGCCAGGCTCAGGGAGAGCGCCCAAGAGAACTAGCAGTTCCACCTCAGAGTCCAGGCATTGCTTCTTACTCAGCCCTCTGCTTCTCACATTCATCAGACTGTAGCACTGTCAGCCATTAAAATTTGCATTTCCAATATTATCTAAAGGAGGAAATGGAAGAAACAAAAATTAGAAAAGACTACAGATTCCAAAATTAACTGACCAGTGTTATGGATATAATCTTATATTACTGCTTCCTAATATGCTTGATAATAATACACATTTCTTGAACTGGTGCATGGATCTTGCACTAAATACTAACAAGAATTCTCAGGCTGGCATCTACAACATACTATCTATTGAACTGGCAAAGGAATTTACATAGCAATTAATAAATTCTAAGTAAGCATTTATAAAGCACGACAATTTCTTTTGTTTTACTTTGATATCTTAGGGAACATTAAAAAGTTCTTCTTTTTCAGCAAGAATTTCCTTAGGTTATATACATATTTATGTGCACATATATATGTATACACACACATATATATTTGTATATTAAGACCCTGGATTTTGAAAACTTCAAAGAAAGCTAAAGTTCAAATCTCTATTATTTTAAGTCTCAGGGATGTCTCAGGAGGGAACGTATTAATAATTCTTTTCTAATTGTATTAAGAACTTGTCACAATTGTCCATAGAATCTATCCACTGTTCCATAGGATCCTTGGTTTCTGAAGCACATCAGCTGTCAAGTAAAGGCAAATGAATGGCAATATTAATATTCTTGACATGTTCCAATAGTGTGATGATGAATGCCATAAAAGAGCCTATAAATATAAAAAAATGAAGCAATAACATAAATGGAGGTCATGGGTCTTCTTTCCCCCTCCTTCACCGTTATTAGCAAAACACTTAAGCATGTCCTTACCTTTAGGTATGTGACTACTCCCATCAAAGTTGATAGTACTAGTCACATGCTTAAAATTAAACATTTGCATAAGTGCTCTGCAGACTTAACGGCTTTAAGTGATTTGTTTTAACAAAACTGAATGCATATTGGTTTTAAGAACAGGAACAGTGACATGAAAATATGTTACCAGGTCCTACGCCATCAGCCACCAGTCATCTGCCATTTAGGAAAGCACTAATGAGAACTGGAGCAACCAGTCAGAGGTCATGCTGGAAGTCTCTTACTACAGTTTGGCTTGATGACATTTTTTCTCATCCTCTTGAGAACCTGACTGACTACAGAAAGTATCACAAAAAAAAAAAAAAGGTCATAGGAAGGACAGGAAGGAGGAACTGCAGATCTACAGACTTTTGGTTTTTGCTTTTTACTTCAGAACGCTTGAGGGTAGTTGTCACTCTTCACAGTGCAAGATCTGAAATGCTGCAGTTCAAGAAGCAGTCACACAGGAAGCCAGATTCCTGCTTGTCTGGTGCCTTGCTGATATGTCCCTCAGTCTTCTTTATCAATACATTTATTGAGAATTTCTGTTTTCTTGGTAAAATTTTCCATCTTGATGCTATTATTTATTTGAGCAGGGAGTAGAGGCTTGCTGGGGGATTATAGATGATGTATGCCTTGCTTACCTGAAGGACTGATCATCTCAATTAAGTTAAGGTCTATGGAAATTAGAACTTAATGAGCAGTGAGCAAGAGAACAGCAATACCACTTTCCTTGTTTTCCTTTTATGATATTAGTCTTTATGTGAGTTACTTCAGTTCTTGAAAAGCTGATTGAGAAAAAATTTCTCTTGTTTCTCATGGTATTTCAGAAACTTGTTTTGTGACATAATTTATAATGAATGATTTTACTTTTGATGGAATCTAAATGTTTCTATACAGTACACATCCTCTGTTATATACTTTAAATCAAGTATTATTCTTAGAATATAAGCATCATATTTGACATATTTACCAAACATGAGTAAAAAGAAATTAATTTTAAAAATATGCCATATTATTTTTAAATTAAATATTAAGAAATAAAAATAAAGTCATATTATCATGCATTACTTCCACTGTTGCAATATTCTGACTGTTAAAGAGGACTTAATGTGTTCCTCAGCCAGGAACACCAGACATATTATCTGCTTGTGCTTATCCTATTGTGCTGCTTTAGGTAAAACAGCTTTTTGAAAAGCAGCCACATGCGCTTTTCATATTTGATTAACCACTGGGCTAATAACTGTAATAACACAAAGGTGCTGACCATCAGATCTTTAGCAGGTGATGACTTACATAGTTGTTATGTATGCAGTTGCTCTTTATAGCCTGACTCCTTTTAATAGGTTAGAAAATTATATGGACATTATTTAGCTTCTAAAATATTTTGATTTTTTAAAAGTTAGTCTGTACAGATTTGTTTAAGAAAATTATAGCAAGCAAAAATATACATGTGGAAATAAATAATTTGGATCAATTCTAGCTTCTATTAGACACAATCAGAAGACTGCATGGTGCTGGAGGAAAAAGATGGTGCAAGTTGTATATTCTTTTTCACTTCTAAAATATTTTCATGGGAGGCTGCCATATTGCAAATCAGACTGCAACTCTCTAATTATTCATGTTCATCTACCCTAACCACCTTTAGGTAGAAAACTTGTCTTCCTCTCAATATATATATAGACATCTCAGCCACTATGATTTGATATCCTATGCCTCACATCCTACCCTAAGATATATTTCTGTATAGAACATCAGTTTTAGGTCTCATCACATGACCACTATCTATCCCATGGGCTCCATGAAAAAGGCAATATTCACACAGTGTTAGAACAAGCTGGTAGCTGACTAATATTTTAAGTTAATCATGTATCCCCCGTTCAGAATATCTCTGTGAATTAGTTAAATTTCTGATTGCTGTGAAGGAGAAGAAAAATATTAAAGTAAAGCACATTCCACAGTTAAGTCTTCAAAATCCTTCGAGTTAACTAATCCAAAACAGTCAAGACTATAGCTTCTAATTTTCGAGAATTATGGTGTAGTAATTTGGAAGGTGCAATCTTTGCAAGCTCTAGCACTTAGTTGCTATATTATACAGATACAGCTAATTCAAAGAAAAGGTACAATGAGAAAATGGTTTTACTTTCCAAGGAAATGTTATTTGTTGTTAATAGCACATTGTAATCGCAGTTTAATAAATATCTTGGGGTGCCCTTCTATTTGAGAAGGAGGAAGAAAGTAACAGTATGATTCTTACTTCCTTTCTATTCTGTGTGCACTTTGGAGACTGGTAACTCACTCTTGTTTGTTTGTTTGTTTGATTGCTTGTTTTTTGTTTTGTTGTTGTTGTTCTCTGTGTGCCTTGGCTGTATCATAAATTGAAAGAAAATATATATTCAGTTGAATATGTGGTTTCTCAAGTTGTAATTTTTAAATCTCACCTTAAATTGTCATTCAATCAAAGTATTTTATAAATATGAAGAGTAGGTCAAGAGAGAACAAAAATTAAATTGACAATATTATCACTAAAATGCACTTATTCACAATTATGTAACAAGGTTCACTAAAAATCAAAACCAGCCTAGCAGGTCCTAAAACCATCCTTGAGGATATCCTTCAGTAAGGTTTTAACAGAGGCCTAAAAAAAAATAATTAAGAAACAGAGGAAAGTTAGATTAAAAATGTTTTTCCTTCTTTTTGCTTTCAGTTTGAACCTGTTTACAGCCTGGAAATAAAAAAGAGGAAAGCACAGCCTCTTGACTTTCATCAGTATGTCAGTCTTTTAATAGGGTAACTAATTCTCTTTTTTTTTTTTTAAGTTTTATTTTAAGGTGTTGACACTGACGTTCTCCAAATGGTTTTAACAGAGAAGAATTCAACACTCCAATCTTCCTTCTTTTCTTTTGCAGGAATTCATACTGCCTGAAAATGAAAATATATTTTCCTACAAATCCTCCCACCTTCAAATTTAGATGTATGGATTTATAGATGAATGATATCCACATTCAGGACTCTTTCTTTGATCAGATAACTAGTCCAGCTGGAAAAGAGCAAGCACAGATGTGACTGACTTATCTTGACTTTAGGAAGTGCTAACCCATAGAATAATTTTCAATGTCTATTTCAGCAAGCATACCAAAGATAGTATTGTTTGACAAACCATGGATGCACAACTAATTGAAAATATAATACTCATTTGTTTGCTATCTAAATGGACTAGTAATTAATATGGGTACTATGAAGTATTCCCATTCCCATTCAGTATTCAGTATTCCCATTAAGGAGTTTGAAAATGGCGAGTTTAATATGCCATTGTAAAAGGTTAATAAATCATGTAAGTTGTGGTTAATAGAATGTAAGTTGTGTCTGAAGGCATTACCATGATTCTAATTCAATAAATAAATAAATAAACAAATAAAACCTCATAGAAAAGAAACAAAATGCAGTTATAATGGAGACTCAAAGGAAACACTATGTTTGGGGCATCACATTTCTTTATTTTGGACAATCTAGGTAGTGGACCTAGTAGTTGACTCTCAACAAACTTGGCTGAGAGAAGAAGGTGAAGGAATGGAAAGAATAAGTCTAAATATAAGAAGATTAAATGGTGAGAACCTTACAGTTTTCTTGTATCTAGATAATTTGCAGGAAAAGAATGGTGAAAGATTTTTTCCACGTCTGTGATTGTAGTAGAATAAATCTGTCTACTTTTTGTTTGTTTTCAGTAAGAAAAAATCAGAGTACAGAAATTAGAAGGAAAATAAAACTTTTTAGACGTCAGATGTTGATGAGGGAGGTTATAACCTTTTTAAAGTGTATGAAATAGAGGACAGATGAATTTCTGCCCGGAATGCCTAAGTGTGCTTGGTACTGCTTCAGTGCGCAGGCATGGCTAAGTTATATGTAACAGTCTCTTCTAGCTTCTATTTTCCTGACACTATAACCCAACAATTATCTTAATTATCAGAAAAAAAATATTCATTAAAGGAAAGAGACACTAAACAGTATACTCCAAAAATAAAAAGTTTGTAACATGATAATCTGGGAGGATAATGATGCCTGTCGCCTGTCAAAATCAGCCAGCTTTTAACATCATATAATTTTGCTCCTCTCCAGCTGATGGCCCTTTCAACGGTCATGATGCCACTTCCACAAATCAGTCACCTTGGTGCCACTTTTAGATGAAGGCCAGGAGGTTCCCTCCATTCTGAAAACATTGAAGCAATCCTTTTTTGCTCTTTGCGGTGGTTTTTAAACCCCTATTGTGAGAAAAGGCAACTGACCAGACGCCCTCCAGAGCTCAGAGACACTTGTCAGGCAAACTGGCTTGTGCCGCGCACCCCATCGTCACGGGGGGAGGACCCGCAAGGGGCCGCAGCGCTGGGGCCACGACATGGGGCGGCAGCACCGCAGTGACAACCTGACCCAGCATCATCTCCTGCGCCACACCAGGAGCTCCTATGTCTGGTTTTGGTTTTTGATTTTCTTTTCGGGGTGTGGGGGGGTGAGCCACATTTACAGATTCCACGAAACTCGAAATTTCCCCATCTTTCAGTTTATTATTTTCTCATTTATTTCCTGCATTTGCATGTAGACTCCGGGCTGAGGATGAGGGAGATACAGTGCTGAGAGGTAGTTTAACTGGTAACCAGGCCCGGTGATATTAATGGCTTGCCTAAGTAAATCCCATGATTCCCTCCTCACAAATCATATATTTATCCTTGATATTTGAGAGACAGAGAAAAAAAAAAGGATCCCATATTATTTGCTCCCACATCTTAGTAGGCTATAAGCAGATCAAATAAAAATATTCAAAAAGAGGTTGTTTTTGAAAAATTCCTGGACTGGTTGATCAGACAAAATATTTCTTGGACTTCTGTAATTAGAGACGAGTACACATTTAGCATTCATTCCTATAATTTGCATTACTGGATACATTTCCCACTTAATTCCACTAAGTTTTGCCAAGAAACTGATCCCACACATACAATTTATCTTTTGTTTCACATATTGAATCACACTATTTATCTTCCTTTTCAGAATCTCTCTCTCTAAGGAAAAAAAATATATATATCAAGCAGCTTGTTGACTTCAAAATGACAAGTGGCTCAGAGCTGAAGAAAAGTGGTGACAAGCATTGATAGCATGAAGCTAACTGACTGAAGTTGAAATATTTTACCCTGTTAGGAAATCTCAAAGGAATATGAGTCAAGTTTGAAAATCAATATGAAATTCTCATATTTCACCATTTATATAGTTTCTATGCAACTATCTCATGAAATTCAGCTTCATTTAGAAGAAGTTGCTAGTGAGCATGGATTAAATGCACTTCATTCACACTGAAACAAAAAAATCTATTTATATCACCCTAAAACCCCTTTAATTACAGAGTCAGGAAAATGTCACTACTTAACATAAATACAAAAATGCAAAGTCAAATACTATTTCGGGATTCCACAGTCCAAATATTTTTGGTTTCTGTAGTGTATCTATTTTAATAAAATGAAACAAACAAACTAGAGAAATGTTAACATGATTAATGTGTGGTAAACTGTGGTAAACTTCTAGGGGAAAAAAACACTCTTGTTTTGTTAGATTAATAGTTGAAATAACAAGTCTTCTCACACACAGTAATTAACCTAGAACTTTGCATTTATAAGTGTTTAAAGGTTAAAATTGGTTATTGAAGCAAACCTTGTTTTCTATCTTCCAATAATTCTTTTATTAATTAATTATTTATTTTGTTATCTTTTTCCTAGTTGTTTAAGACTTTTTAGATCATTTAGATATAAGATACCCGTGAGGTTCTGGGTCTGAGCATGTCAGTACTTAATATCAAAACTTTAATGCATATTTGGCTTTTTTGCTGTCAATGGGCTTGTCAGATGTGCTTGCCATTTTTTCCTTCTCACAATGGCAAGCAAAGAAAATGGCATCTTTGTCAACCAAATTAGTAGGTGGAAAAAAGTGGCACAATTCAATAGAAAATTAAGCTAAAAATAAGGATTTTTTTTTTCTACAGATAGCATACAAACTGAGATTTGAAAGTGGAAATTAAGATACAGTAACATCTAAAGAGCAACTAAAGAGAGTTTGAAAGCTGGAAGAAGGTAATATTCCTGAAAATATACAAGGCAAGTAATTAGAATGAGTCAACTTCAAAATGCTTTTCTGAAGTGCTTTGCAAATGCAAAAGTGCTTTTTCTTTTGTAGCCCTGATGGAAAACACATGTTCATCCTCCCACCTCACTCCTCTTTGGAGCAAGGACATTAAAAATTACTCAGCCATGACCCTAATCTTATTCCAAAATTTCACATTAGTGAAAATAGACCTCAGAAATCCTTATTTTATTTTGTTTCCCTTTATATTGCTAAGGTGTTCTAGCCTTTGTCAAAGATGCAAACTTTATAGACTCATAAGTAAAGTCTGCTCAGTTGATACTAACTAAAAATATGGTTTTAATGTACTCCTAGGGATTATTGGTTGCCTAGAAGTTGCTTAGTTGGGTCTATGAGAAAAGTTTCATTCCATCTTCTCTACAACACCCTTTTAGGTAATCGAAGATTGCAGTAAGATCCCTCCTTAGTTGTGCTTCCTGTATGTTAAACAACAATAGCAATGCTGGGGCCTTTTGTTCTCCTTATATATTATATGCTACAGCTAACTGTACTTGTGTTTTTATCTCGTGAACTCTTACCTGTTTCTCAGTCTCTCACTCACATTGGAGGTCCAAAAGAGGACACAGTATTCCATAAGAAATCTTATCATGACCAGATAGAATGGAATAAGAATAGAGGTTCATGAACATTTTAATAAGGCCTTGCAAAGACCCTGCAAAAAAGATGTGAAGTTAGTGTTGCATTTCAGTGCATTAAGTAGCGCACTAAAATGGTGTATTAAAAAATGATGTACATAAATAACTTCTCTGATGTCAGACATAGTAGATATTTATCAAAATTCAATGACAATTCAAGCAAGGTCCAGTAAGTAAAAGGGTTTGCCCTAACTCTGTTTACTACCAGTAGAAAATCATATATAAATCATAGGGTAATTCATTTTGGAATGACCTTAGGAGTTTATGTAGTTTCACCTTCTGTTTAAAACAGGGTCAGCTCTGAAGTCAGACCAAGTTACTTAGGTAACTTACAGAATTGTTAGACTTCTTTAGTTATATTCCTCTCAACCAGAAACTTTCAAATGGGTTCAAAGAAAGAAGTTAATTTTCCATTTATTGGTAGTAATATTAAGGCTTTTTAAAGATAAATGAATCTGAATATTTTAACTTGATGCTGCTACTGTTTTAACTTAAAGTTAAAATCCAATAGCATTTGTAACTCAGAATGAAATTCCACCTACAAGGACCATTTCTTTACAATGTTGCATTTTTGAAAAACAGATTAATTTATTTCTCATTAATCTCTGTCATTTACTGAAGAGTACCAAAATTAATATACTGAGAATGCTTTTATGAGTACCTATTTTAAGGATCGCTTTTTTATCAGCCATTTACTGTTTATGTATGACTTGAAGGTCTGTCTGTCTCCTAGGAATATTTTCACTTAAAAATAAAAGGAAAACATGCTAGCTAAAGATATTTCAGAGAAGAGAAGAGATCCAGAGAAGAAGAAGAAAATCTTCGCCTACTCTAGCTCGTAGAGCTGGTAATTGCAGAAGTGAAGGACGGTGAACAATGAACAGTGCAAGGCTAATTCTGAGAATCTCCTGAGTGACATGGAATATTGCAGTAATCCATTCACACGTATGTGGCTCCCTCTAAATGCAGTGTGTTTGCTGTCAAGGACAAACAAACACACTGTATTTCTTGCCTGTTCAACAGTGTCATGACTCTCTTGATATATCACAGGTGCTGTGAATTTATGAAATGTAAGAAGATTCAGGAAAAACAACAACAAAAAATGATAATATACTAGATACAAAATGTACTATGACTATGTACAAATGACTTTAAGACATGTTACAAAGATTCTTTAGAATAAGTAACATTCTCCAATGTAATAATATTCAATTTGATATAGTATAATATTAATTTTGAAAAATAATTGTCATAGAAAGGAAAAAGAGTGTCACAGAAATGATTTTACAACTGAGTACACTGAGGCAAAAGAAGGTTAAATGATTTGCCCCAGATCACACTGGAAGTTACAGGCTCAATGAAGAAAAGAATCACAAATCTAAGCTATGACTTTAACTGTATTATAGTCGATTGGCTTAACATAAAAGGAACCTTTTTAAAGTTGTCAGAGAAAATAGGTCATTTTCTCTTGTCTCTGGAAGAAAAATAAATAAATAAATAAAAGCACTAAAACTCCTTTATCTTTTCTCACCCTTAACTCCTCATACAGAATCAACAAAAGCCCAGGAACCCTGTGATCAGTGTAGAGAGATTGATCTCTTTGAGCAGCCACAAATTGCCTCCAAGAAGACAAAACAGATTTAGGAAGAAACCAGATCAAACAACGACTGCTCTTTTCCGACTTTTTCTTTCTTTGTGCTTTCCCAGTCCTCTTACAGTCCATCACCATCAAAATAATACCAACTGTGTGATCATCTGAACGATATGGAAGTCTGAACAGGAATAAGACTGGCATATGAACTCCACAAATGATCTCTAAAGAAGGTGAGGGCCTAGTATCATTGGTTCTCCTTAATAATCAGTAATCTGTTGTCTTCTTCACATAAAGGATATGAGCATTGTAGAAAATAGACTTTCCTGAAGTTAAAATAAATTTCTCGATGGCTTCCTTGTTGTTTTAAACACAGGATACTAGGAGATCCTAGGAGATAGCTTTCATTTGCTGCCACAAAATTTCATCCCAGTAATGCTACGTGTGTATTCTCTCAGCTATGAGTGCATTCAAAGGAAGAATGAGGACCCTGATTTCTCTGTTAGAGAAATTATAACTCTTCTTACATAAGACACGGTAGGCAGAGACCTTCCCCAGAAATGAAAGGGCTGTCTGGCAGAATATAATTTGTGTACTTCTGCAGAAAAAAGACAAGATCAAGGCAAGCATGGACAATTTGGCAAAAAAAAGTCTTCAAGCCATGAGAAGCCATGGGAGGAGATTGGTGAATTGGCTTTATGTAGTATAGTTCTGGTCATCATACATAGGTTCTGCTGGGACAAGACTTGAATGCAATCCCCTGTTTCCCTCCCTGTGGCTCCCTGAACAGTCAGCTGACCTAATCAGTCATGAGTGCAGATGACTGAAGTTTGAATCTGAAGAAAAAGTGGAGCCCACAGTAGTATAAATATATAGCAGCTGTTTTTCCAGCTGTGGACTAGATTAAATCCACCATAAATTTGCAATTGTGTATATTTTTGCAGTCAAATAATTTTGGCTATGAATTTTTTCTCCCTCCTTCACATATTGGAGGAAGAAAAGATCTGAAGAATACCTTAAAAAGCAAAATTCTCAGAGAACTGCCTAAACTGAAAGATGGGCTTCAGTGAATAGGAAATAAAAACAATTTGTAAATAACTAGATCTTCCAAGGTAAGCTGCAGAGGTTTTGTTTGTGGAGGGCAAAGATAAAAGAAAATTATTGAAATAAAATTAATAAGATTAAGCTTCTAAAAAATAGTGGTATGCAGAATACTGTTGAAATAAAAGTTCAGATATAATAAATGAAAGAAAAATATGTTATGTTTCTATGATTTGGAGTTTGCTTAGTGGAATATATTAGGAATTGTATCATTTTGCTTTGGAAGCTCAGCAGAAATTTAATGATGTAAAAAAAAATATTGGCTTATTTAACCTAAAAATATACTTAAAATTCTTCAAATTCTTGATTCTTCAAATATACATTTCTAACCCATGCACAGATATTCATAAACTGCAGACACAAGGCAAAAACAGTATGGAAGAACCCTCTATGATTTAATGGAAGAAGTTCAATGGGATTTGGGGAGGTTTTTGGGAAGTTACCCTATCACAAGCCCAAAAATATTTAACAGACAACATTATAAAAAAAAAATCCTGCCCTCCTATCCACAAGCATTGAGAGCAATTTTCATCATCATCTAGAAATATCAATTCCCTCTGAAGTTAGGCTTTATCCTCTAAAGATCAGGAAGTTTCACCAACCTTACAGCTAGCAAATGAGTCACTACTATATAGAAAACCTTATTTATGGATTTTATTCCAAAAAACTAGACTGCATAATTTAATGAAAACTACAGCATTGGGACCAATCTTATCTTGGCAGAAATATGGGATGGATAGCTCAGTGGTGCTTGTAAATATTATGACTGACTGTTCTTCATAGTTGTTGATACAGTGAAATCTTGCAAATTTGAAGAGGACTACTGAAAGAATTTGTAAAAAAAGAAAATACAGGGAAAACACACACACACAAGCTCCATTAATATAAGTTATTAATATTGTTGATGGCTTACTCTGAATTGTTACTAGAATCATAGAATCACAGAATCATAGAATGCCTAAGGTTGGAAGAGACCTCTAGAGGTCATCTAGTCCAACCTCCCTGCACACACAGGGCCGCTTAGAGCACGTGGCACAGGGCTGCATCCAAGTGGGTCTTGAAGATCTCCAGAGAAGGAGACTCCACAACCTCTCTGGGCAGCCTGTTCCAGGGCTCTGTCACCCTCACTGTCAAGAAGTTCTTCCTTAAGTTCCCGTGGAACTTTTTATGCTTCAGTTTGCGGCCATTTCCTCTGGTTCTGTCAGTGACCACCACTGAAAAGAGGCCAGCCCCATCCTCATCATTGCCTCCCTTGAGGCACTTATAGACACAGACCAGGTCCCCTCTCAGCCTTCTCTTCTCCAGGCTGAACAAGCCCAGCTCCCTCAGCCTCTCCTCATAGGGCAGATGTTCCAGGCCCCTGATCATCCTAGTTGCCCTGCGCTGGACTCTCTCCAGCAGCTCCACATCCCTCTTGTACTGTGGGACCCAGAACTGGACACAGTACTCCAGATGTGGCCTCACCAGGGCTGAGTAGAGGGGTAAGATCACCTCCCTCGACCTGCTGGAGACGCTCCTCTTAATGCATCCCAGGATGCCATTGGCCTTCTTGGCCACGAGGGCACACTGCTGCCTCATGGTCAAC